>CM056496.1:42318224-42918224 GCA_029783415.1 Anisodus acutangulus | reverse complement strand
TTTGGCCACACACTAACCTCACCACCGCATCCCCATTTCTCCCTGAAAAATGTCTTATATGCTCCTAACATTATAAAAAAAAACTAATCTCCGTTAGGAAATTTGCCACCGATAATTATATATCAATTAACTTTGACCCGTTTGAATTTCCTTCACGGACCTCCGTACTGGGAAACTCCTTACGAGATGCAATAGTGAGGGTGATCTAAATCATTTCCTATCCACGTCCGTTGCTAGTGTCAACCCTCCCACATCTCTAACGGCCCATGTTACTTCTCCCACCGCTTCAGCAACAATCTCTCCATCAACCTGGCATAATAGACTTGGACACCCCAGGAGCCCCTATTTTTAGTTTTCTTAGAAACAATAATTTAATTCATTGTAACAATGACAAATTTGCCCAACAGTGTCTTTCTTGTCCTTTAGGCAAACATGTTCCCCTTCCGTTTCAATCTTCTTCAAGTGTTACGTATTCTCCCTTTGACATTGTTCATGTAGATTTATGGACATCTCCAATTACTAGTTCATTGGGTCATAAATTTTATCTCATATTATTAGATGACTTTTCTCACTTTGTCTGGGTCTATCCGCTTAAATTCAAGTCTGAAGTATTTGCCAAGTTTCTTGTATTCCATGTCTATGTGAAAACACAATTCGAAAAAAACATAAAATCGTTTCAATGTGATAACGGTCGTGAGTTCAATAATTCGGCATTTCACAATTTTTGTTATACTAATGGCATGGTTTTCCGGTTCTCGTGTCCCCACACCTCTTCCCAAAATGGCAAGGCCTAACGAATCATTCGCACAATCAATAACATGGTTCGTACGATCCTATTTCATGCCTCTCTCCCCTACCTTTTGGGTCTATGCTGTGAATATGGCCGAATATATTCTAAATATTTCCCACTCAGACACTCCAAAATAGAACACCCACCGAAATTATATTTCGTCGGATCCCAACTTATGAGCATTTATGAATTTTCGGTTGTCTGTGCTACCCGAATCTTGCCTCCATGGCCCCGTATAAGCTTGCATCTCGCACCACCCCTTGTGTGTTCTTAGGTTTTCCGCCCAATCATAGGGGATATATGTGCTACGACTTGTCTTCTCGCAAAATTATCATCTCACATCACGTCACGTTTGACGAAGCAATCTTCCCATTCACAAATATTCAAAAATTTCATAATTCGGATTACACATTTTTAGACGAGTCTGACACATTACCGCTTCTCCACGTAGCCCTCGGTCGCGCTGCCCTTGTTCCGGCAGCAACCACTGTACCTACTGCCTCTTCTCAATCACCTATCGGTCAGTCCACCACCAACACCACTGTTCCGACAGCAGGGGCCACCACTGTCAACCCATCTCTGCCACCTATTGCCACCACCACAGAACGTATTTCGGCATCTCTGCCATCTACCTGCTCCCCGTCACCATCATCGTCGATTGCCACCACCACCGAAAATTAGCCCAACATCTCAGTACCGTCGCCGGTCCCAGTCCCCACATCTGTATCATCACCGCAAACCAACCACCACCTCGCAACCACACCAGCCACCGGAAACCAACCTCGTCGAACCAAATTCCCACAACCAAACCAGAACACCGGTCCCTCCCCACCACCGGCACCGTACCCCATATCGTCGACCCCAGCCACTGTTCCCCGTCTCGACCCACCCAAATCGGGAACGACACCACACAACCCAACCACTATTCCGGGGCTCGACCCACCCGGATCGGGAACGACACCCCCACCCTCCACTGTAACCAGTCACCTAACCGACAACCAACCCCAACACCCGATTTAGAACTCACACAATGGACCCAACCCAGTACCCAGCAACCGTACCCAGCCAGCACCCTCACACCGTATGGAAACCATGCCTAACACGAGATTTTCAAACCTAAAGTCCAATTTAACCTGTCTACACAAACCATATCCCCAATCCTCAATAGCCCAAAAGCTAGCTTGTAGGGTGAGGATTGTCCAAGTCCATATAAGGAGTCCATGTTTCCATTTCATTTCCGATGTGGAACTCTTAACACTCTCACACACGCTCAGACCTCGTTAACTGGAGCGTGGGTAATATAATTTGGGGCCCCAACATCGTCGAACAAAGAATTGGAATGTGTCTGACTCTGATACCATGTAAAGAATGAATGTTGGGCCTAACTCAACCCTAAAAACTAGCTTGTAGGGTGAGGGTTGTCCAAATCCATATAAGAAGTCCATGTTCCCATTCTATTTCCGACGTGGAACTCTTAACACATGAGGATAACAAATGTCCCAAGCGGGGGCTTAAAGATGCTTTTGCTTGTGGCTGTACAATCATCCAATACTCTCTGATCTTATGCCTTAATTAATTTAGCAATGTCCACTCTCCCTTCAAGTTAATTAAAATACTCTCAGGCATGGTGAATATTTATGAGCTTTCATATAATATTGGAGAATTATTGCTTGCAAGTGTGGTTTTTTTTCCTCCGCAGCTGCTTATATAGTTTGCAAAATCACTATGAATTTACATCATTTAATACCAGTGATTAAAACGCTAATGGAAATGAAAGGGTTTAGAAACTGATAATGGGTGCAGCAGATAGTAACGTTGGCATGATAAATACTACACTAAAATAATTTACTGCATTTGTTAAAAGGTTAAAAAGAAACTAAAACTGAAGGGTGTCAAAAGCTACTGAAAGTAAAAACAAGAGATGAAATAGATCGAATGTCAATTCTGTTTTCGAATGTCAGCGACAATGTCGTATGATTCGATAAAACAGAAAACTTTTAAGAGTAAAATGCAGCGAAAATAATAAAGAACACAATAGTTTATATTTTCATAAGTTATATGTTGATATAACTTATGATGATCAATGACCAGAAATATTTTATATATTTCATATACAAATTTCTTTCTTTACAAATTTATAATATAAAATGAAAGAAATTAAAAGTGGAAGTCACAGATGACTTCTGCCTGAAAAATCTAACTACGTAGACATAGACAACCTCTCATTACAATCACTCCATACAAAACAAATCTAGAATCTAAACAACAATTGTAATGTTTGACAGAATGTTGTCGACACACTCAGGAAATACTTGTGATCCAGATTTCTGAGTTGAAATCCCGAGAGCTCTCTTGGTATTTTTGCAATCTAATTCTGGATGATCGATTCACTGTTGTGGCTTATCTATTTATAATAGAGAGTCTTCCTTGAAAAGATCATCGATCAGTTGAGGAGGTTGAGGGAAAGGTGGGTAGCTAGTGTGTTTGTTAGAGAAGATTATGGAGTCGAACTCTCAACAACTTTTGACTTGTTCTTCATTCGACTTCTTCCCCAAGCTTTAACTTTCTCCCATGTTTTACACAACTCCAATTCACCAAGCCTAAGTTATTTTTACCCCACAGTAAAATATTACTGCTTAACGTGAAGTAAGACAAAACTATTATAAAAAATGTTGGTCTGAATGTTGTGACATTTGTTCCAACATTTTTATACAATCAAAGCAGTCCTTTAGAAGATATGTTAGGTCAAATATCACAACACCAAACCCAATATTAACAATCTCCCTCTTTTTGCCTTTCTTCACAAAGCACATTACACACTATACAAACGACTTAGTACAATGTCACATAAGTTGTCCGGCACTTGTGATTGCTGACACGCCTTCCTTAACCTGTGATTGCATACAAGCAAGACTTGTATAAACCAGTGTATACCAAATCATAGGATTAGAAAACAATGAGCATATATACATACATCATCCAATATGTACAAAACCGAAAATAGAAATAAATCATTGTCAACAAATATCCACATCAACCCATCAAAAATTTAACAACCATTTATAGATAAATTTTAGCAACATCCTTCAGCTTTCTTATTGCCCATCACACAAAGAAGAAAGAACTTCCAAAGAATCTATCTACTCGTGATAATCCGGCGCTTTCGCCTCAAATTTCAAATTTTTCAAAGAACACTTTCCTTCTAACATCTTCTTCTCTTTGCACAGCAGCATCAACAACTTCTTTAGCAGCAGCAACAACTTCACTATCTTGTACAGCTTCAGTTTCTACCCCATGTTCCCCCTACACAGAAGCATCTCCCCTTTTTTGTGAAGAAAGAAAAAACAGAAAATGGTCTCTAGCTTGAACCAAGGCATCTCTAGCAGCATCAACCTCTGCAATTTGTTGGTTGATTTTTGCAATTTGATCCACAAGCCAATTTGTAGATAGTGTAGACTGTCTTGGACCAGTGTTGCCCAGAATGTTGGTGGCTTTCTAGCAACATTTTCACTTTCAGCTTCCTTCTTCCAAGGTAAGTCGATGACTCTTTCCTTACTCTTCAAAATTGCTTTAGTTACAGTTTAAATCTCAAGAGCCTTCCCTAAAGTGTCTTCTCTCTTGGGCTCAAAGCCTTGTGTAGTTAAATCTTTGTAGATCAGAGAGGGAAAAAGAAGAATTAAAGTTGAATCTTTTTCAGCCAAGTTGGACATTTGATAAAATATCATTTTCCCTAAATCAACCTTCAATCCCTTCCCAATTTTAAACAGCAAAGAGGCTTGTTCAGATGTCACAACTAACTCATTTAAGGAAGGAAGTCAATTGTGAATAGCAATTTTGTGGAGTGTGGAAAATAGAGCTATTAGTTTGGAGGCTGGACATCTAGGGATCTATTTCTTCATTATACCTTCAGTGATGTATTCAATTATTGTATCCATAGATTCTATCACTCGTTCCGCATCTCTCATTCTCTCTTCAGTATCAAGTCCCATACATTAATTTATAATTGAGGGTGTAAATTGATACATCTTGTTGTTGACACCCAATTTTGTCTCCTCTTCCGATTATTTATTCGCACTTTTAAATATTTTGACACCTCAAAATAATTTTAAAACATATACATAAATATTCATATATATATATATATATAAACAAGGCTTTTAATATTGTCGTTTATTCTCATTTATCATTTTTATTATTATTACTCGCATTTGTGCTATCATTTGCCTTTTAATATTCTAATTATAGTTTTATCCTAATGTTCTATGTTATTTTATTTTTTTTGCAAAAAGGAATCGCATTTTTTTATTAAATATTTCACAATATTATATTTTATTATTATCACATCGTCATTTTATCTTTATATTTTTTGCAAAGCATCTCTTAAATAATAAATCCCTTTTATTTTTAACCAACTCTCCATCTTTATTTCTCCTCACCCGAAAACCAGCCCAAAATCGTCCAACTCCCGCAGCCTATTTTCGGCCCAACCGACCAGCCCCCATCTTTTATTCCCAATCGTCCAAACCCCACCTCAAATCCAAATAAACCTAAAACCTAAGGCCCAAGCCCATCCGCCAAAAAAACAACTCAACAGAAACCCTAACCCATTCATCAGCCAAAATAGCCGCGACCCGCCTTCTCCCTCTCCATTTTTAGAATAGCAACAAACCTTTCCAACCATAGACAGAGATTGACTACTCCATTTTCGTGATAGGTTCGTCTCAATCACGTAAAACACTGCAGAGTCCGTAAAACGTTCGTATTTTGACGATTTCGGTTCACTAATTTCAAAATATGAAGCAAAATCCCGCCTAAAAAGAGCCTCAGCAAACCCTAAATTCGTCCTATAAATTCTTTTTCTGGCCGCCGTTCATTCCTAAAAAAACCTTCAAATATTTTCTATCTCTCACCCAGCCTCCTTAAATACAACCTAAAAATTACTTTTCCGGGCTCGGAAAGTTCGTAGTTCGGCGGATTTGAAAGGACCTTTGCCACAGATCGCTGCACCCGGAAGAGGTCCGTAAACCACCTTTTTCTTTTTTTATTTTTATGGTTAGTCTATGTGTTCTTATGTGATGATTAATATGTTCAATTCATTTTATGTATATCCTGTGTTTACTGTAGCTAATTTAGGCTTGATATGGACTTAGATACATGTTTAGCCTTATATATGGTCATGTTCTTACTAATGATGGTATGTGTACTCATTCAGCACCTCTTTGCGTTCCTCTATATATATATGTGTGTGTGTGTGTGTGTGTGTGTGTGTGTGTTGGTTTGGATTGTCTAAGATAGCTTGTATGTCTGTGTATGCTATTCATACATGCTTTATGATCCTTTGTTGATGGTTTAGACCAGATAATTAATTTGTATGTCATGTTGGTGTCCCTGTCATGTTCATATATACACATTTCTTGATGTTAGCTCTATTTTGTGATTTGGATTCTATTAGATGGAATACTTGTACCTTAGTCTAGGTTAATGATATGTAGACTTTGGGAACTTGAAATGCTGTTTAGTCTCAGCTAGCATACCATTCTGAAGTCATGCTTATCCTATCTTCTATGAGTTTAGGTGAAACTGTTAGTTTGAGTCGAATCACCTAGATTAAATACCTACTTGTTTATATGGAACCTGAAATCTAAATGTATAAAGTGTTATGACATCATGTAGTATTTTTGTGTTTAGGTCCAGTTTAACATCAGTTTAGGTGACTTTCATGGTAGTCTTAGATGACATGTCTGTTTACTGTGTGCATGTCTAAGTACTGTGGTGATTTGTTTTGGCCAAATATCAGCCAAGTTTGATACTGTTGGGGTTTAATCACATGTCCAATTGATATGTAGTAAGGTGGTCAGTCTAAATGTTGTCCCTAAGCGGTTGTTTGGTCATGCATGTTTGTCTCGCATATCTATTGAACTGATCACATACTTATCCTACCTACCTTAATGTCATTATACCTGATATATAGCATGAGTGTGACTATGTATGCTTAGTTTAGTTTATATGATTCTACATTTGGAAGATTTTGCATGTTGCATCAACATAAATAATTACGTAATCTTTATCTTAGCATGATTCACAAGCTGCTGCAATTTAAGTAATTATGAAGTTTTCTTTTGGTTTGTTTGATAGAAGTAAAAAAAATCTGATTTCCCCCTTTCTAATCCTTTTTTATTTTCTCTTTTGCATATGCACTTTGGAGCAAATGGAGTCCTAATTCCGGACTCTCTCAAATTAGATCTCAAGGCGAGACTCGAGGCAGTTAGTGTACCCGCCCATGAGTCTACACATCCATATTATTTAACCACATCGACAACAAGAAAACGAGCAAAATCGCCTGGGTTGCCTATGGCACCTTCGTTCTTTTCCCCTTCTCTTCCCTTTCCTTAGTGTTCATTTTATCCTACCATTTTGCTGATTTATTTGTGATTCGGATTTGTCTCTGGATTGAAATTATGTGCGGGGTTTATGGTTCACAAGGGATTACAATAATTTTATTATTTAGGAATATTGATCTAATGTTAAAGTAGTTACTTACCATATAGAATACAACACCTATCGTCGTAAAGGCTTTTAAAATTAGGAATGGTCTAATTAGGATACTTATTAATTTAGCCTTATGCTAAGTGTTTGAAGCAAGCTCGTTAGTTACATTGGTGTATTTCTCAATTCTTATTTTACTCTTTTGATAAAATATAGCTTTGAAAAGAATGAATTTGATTTTTCTGGTTTTGGGAATACCTTTAAAAGAGAAGAATTGATTTGGGGACTCTGTTCCTGTTTTAGGCCAACAACTTCTTTACCATATTATTTTATTCCATGATGTTTTAAACTCTTCAAATATTTTATAGAAAACAAGGCCGGCCTGAGTCATTTTTCGGTCACCATAACTCTTCAAATACTTTGTAGAAAACAATGAAGGCCCAAGTCATTTTCCAGCCCTCAAAACTCTTCAAACATTTTTAGAAAACAATGAAGGCTCAAGTCATTTCCCAGCCATCAGGAAATCTCACGGATTTTAGGCCGTTTTTCAGGTTTTAATCTTCATTTGCAAAAAAATTTATGTTTCAATCTTTAGCAGAACTTTAAACTTGACCATTATTATTCACGCATAAATATTTTAAATTGGTTAGCTATAAGTTATTTTCCAATTAATTATAGAGTACCTAAACCTTTTTACTTATATTTTGAAATTACTTTAGATTAACCTAAGTTTGACCGGATAATCGTAGTTAGCGGATCTTGTTCAACCCCTTCCCTTCCCTTTAAGATAATAGAGAACTCTTACCTAGAATCTCATAGGTTAGTAGACCAATAATTGGAGTTATTGTTAAGCAATTTCTTAGTCAAATAGATGTCCTAATTCATCTTAAAAATGATTAGGTGGTGACTCCTTAAATTAATTTAGGAATCACCAACATGGTACTCCGTTTTACCTAGTTAAAATGGGATATGGCACTTGTTATAGAGATATACCTTCCCAAATGTCATTAAGGAGGTATCCTCTATAGTGGAGTTTAAGTTAGCATAAAACAACATTATTATCTCATCAGCATATGGTTCTTTTTCAGTAATAGAGCCAAGAAGATGTCTGTCTTTTAAGAATTCTACCAAGCCATATTCAGCACATGAATCAATATCTAATACTCTCTCAGGCCTAATTACTATATTCTTATAAAAGTCCCACCTATCATGTTTAGCTTTAGAATAGAATTTATCGGAGAAAGCATATACCTCTGTGTCTGAGTTAGACAGCTTCACTCTCTGATTTTGTACTGCTGAAGGATGAAGATATTTGTGTCTCTTCTGATGTTGACTGAAATGTTGTGGCATCTGGGGCAACATTTGGAACAACACTAGACTTTGCAGATTTGGAAACTCCCTTCGGAAGGAATTATTTTAATGGGGTTTCATCAGGGATTTCCTCTTCTTGAGACACATTTGGCTGTACCGAAGCAGGTGGTTCTTCATCAGATGAGAAAATTGAGTCTGTACTTTCACTATCACTGCTCGAGTAGGTGGATTTAAATGGTTCACATTTACTCCTTTTGATACTCGAATCTTCTTGGACTGTTTCTCAAACACTCTTCTCGATCGGCGAGTAGTGAAGGCAGATGATCTGGGCCTTTTTACCCAAAGATGCAAAATCATCATTCTCATCAACATCTATAGGATTGTTATTATCTCCAGGATAGCTGATATCTAAAGGTTCATCAAAATCTTTAAACACTATGGCTTTAAAAAGATCCTCAGGGAGATATGAAGAAGAAGATTGACACGGTTGCTGAGGGGTATTTGACGGAGGGCTAGTGCTTATGGGAGTATTGGATGAAATATTGGCTAACATGGGTTCTGACACTAAAGAAGTTTCCATTCGTGAGAATTGAGGAGAGGGCTTTGAGGAATTAGGGTTTGTGAAAGTGATTGGAGTTTGATTTGGTGTTTCCATCGGGTAGGAAGGGTTATACCATAGGTGTGATCCCCCCCCCCCTTTTTTTTATATATTTAGGAAAAAATCGAACTTCAAAAAAAATGCAAATGAGGAATATTTATATACATGGCAAATTTTTGTATTCCTTAGTATTAGGTATTTCAATTTTACAGAATAACTTACATCTAAGATTTTGGGATAAAAAGATAAAAATCACGGCAGAAATAATTTAGTCTTATCATTTTAAAATTTAAAATTTCTATTAAAACAAGGCATAAAAATAGGGAGAAAAAAATCTGATTTTTCCGAAATTAGTTAAGAACAACATCCCAACACATATCACATTATGAAAATGTCAACATTAATGTTGGCAACATTTTGGACGACACAAGTATTTTGATCCCACAAGAACTTTTCGTTTTTGCAACAAATCAAGACACGTTTTATACATATTTTATGAGTTTGACCACTGGACCAATGTAACATTTTCTCATCGTGTCCTTGATCTAATCATAAAACACATACAAAAGAGTTTTTAGTGTAAAAAATAAGAATACTTATTTAGTATTCTCAATTTTTTTTTGAAGTACTCGATACTCCTATAGAATAGAAACGGTATCTTTTTAAGGATTTTGCCCATTTTGCACAGTTGCTAAAATATTTGTATAGGCTTTGCCTTATTTTGATACTCCCTTTTTATGATATACATGTATTTATATATCATCGCAGAGAACAGTATCACGTTGGAATTTCATTCTTATTGTAGGCTCATAGTTGTGTGACCAAAAGTTTTGCACCATCCAACAACAAAAATCATCAGTGATATTACATAGGTAAATGTCACCCGAAATGTTAGATAACGTTTCAACCGACATTCACAAAAAAATGCCTTCTTTTTTAGAGATTACACAGACTAAGAGATTTCTTCAAACTAGAATATATGTCATGGTCCAAAGCTTTAGTAAAAATGTCAGCTAGTTGATGAAGAGTGTCAACATGTTCAATTTTAACTAGCTATTTGTTAACTAAATCTCTTAGAAATTCTTATAGCACTCAAATTATCACAATACAAAATCAAAACGTTGCTAGAAAAACCATAGTCGTCTAATATGTGTCTTAGCCATATTAATTGAGAGTAACAACTTCTAGTTGCTACATATTCAGATTCAGCAGTTAAAAGTGAGACACAATTTTGTTTATGACTATATCATAAAAATAAGATTATTGCCAAGATAAAAAAATCATCCACTTGTACTTTTTCTATCGTCCACATCTCCATCCTAATCCGAGTCGCTGAATCCTATTAAGTTAGGATTAGTGTCTTTGGAATACCAAATTCTCAACTCATATGTGTCAACAACATATCGAATAATATGTTTCACGACATTTAAGTGAGATATTTTGGGACAGATTTAAAAACGGGCACACACACAAATACTAAACATAATATCTGGTCGACTAGCAGTAAGGTAAAGAAGGCTTCCTATCATAGATTGATATAATGTTGGGTTGACATTTTCACCAACATTATCCTTACATACCTTCTGTGACGAACCAATTGTCGTCTTCATTTGTTTAGCGTTCTCCAAACCAAATCTCTTGACTAGATTCTTGGCATATTTACTCTGTGAGATGAAAATTCCATCATCACTTTGCTTTAGCTGCAAACCTAAGAAAAAAGTTAGTTCCCCAATCATGCTCATATCAAATGTTGATGACATAACTTCAACAAATGAATTTAGGTACGACTGGAGGTCGACCCAAAGACTATGTCATCTACGTATATTTGAGCAATTATAATATCTACATTGTGTCGTTTAATAAATAAAGTACGATCAGCTTCGCCACGGTAAAAACCAAAATCAAGAAGAAAGTTAGTTAAACGATCATACTATGCACGAGGAGCTTGTTTCAACCCATACAAATCCTTTTTGAGCTTGTATACATAGTGTGGATGGTAAGGATCTTCAAATCCGTTTGGTTGTTCAACATAGACTTCCTTATCTAGATAATCATTTAAGAATGCACATTTTATATCCATTTGGTGTGGAGTAATTTTCAGACAACAAGCAATAGCAAGTAAAAGTCTAATTGACTCAATTCTAGCCACATGTGTGAAGGTTTCATCATAATCGATTCCTTCAACCTGAGTATATTGTTGTGCAACTAGACGAGCTTTGTTTCTGACAGCTGTTCCTGATTCGTCAGATTTATTTTTAAAATTCACTTAGTTCCAATTATATTTGTATTGTTTGGACGTGGAACTAAGTCACATACTTCATTTCGAGAGAATTGTTCAAGCTCTTCTTGCATTGCTTGAATACAAAAATTATCTTTGAGTGCTTCTAAAATATTTTTTGGTTCTAATGTAGATATAAAACAAGAAAGACTAATCTCTTGGTATATGGTAGTCATACACACATACTTTACCATATCTCTGTAGTTGAGTGGTTCTTTCCCTCTTGTTTTAATTCCTTAAAAAATTCCCCCTATCACATGGCCTGTTGGATGATTCTTCTTAATCCTTGATGAGGGATCCCTTCGAGCTTTATCTAGCAATTCAGCATTTAACTCCTCATCCCTGCCCTCTGTGATCTCTATTTCATGTTTAGATGTTATTTCGGATGTGACAACATTTGGGGCAACATCTGATTCTTCAACAGTCTGCATATTTTCCACTGAAACTATAATGTTATTTTCAGTTGTATTTTCTGTAAGATCAGAAAAATCATTAAAAATAACATTTACAGACTTTTGTACAGTTATGGTCCTCAGATTGTATACCTGATAAGCATGACTATTTTGAGAATGGCCAACAAAAATTCATTTGTCGCTCTTAGAGTCAAACTTTGCCAAATGATCTCTATCATTTAAAATGTAACAAATACATCCAAAAACATGAAAGTAACGCATGTTAGGTTTCTTTCCATTTATAAGCTCATAGAGTGTCATCTTTGTTCCTGTCCTTAAGTAGACTCTATTAGAGATGTGACAGGCAATATTTAAGGCTTCAGCCCAAATACGTTTTGACAATTTTTTAGAACTAAGCATAACTCTAGCCATTTCTTGCAATGTTATATTATTTCTTTCTGCTACTCCATTCTGTTGAGGAGTTTTGGGAGCGGAAAACTCATGGAAAATTCCCTTTTTCTCACAAATTTTTGTGAATGAGCTATTTTCAAATTCTTTTTCATGATCGGATCTAATCCGAAAAATAAGAGAATAGAACAAGTTCCTAATTCTAGAATGCAAAATTTTAAACATGTCAAAAGTTTGTGATTTTTCTTTTAAAAAAAATATCTAAAAAAATCATCTAATATCACATAGGAATTCCTCATGCCTCCTAGACTGTCTACTTTAATTGGACACATTAAATCCATATATAGCAATTGAAAACAGTGAGACGTACCTGAATGTTATCCGTCATGTTGGACATCATTATGAAAGACACGGGTTTGCTTACCTTTCAAACAATCTGCACAGACATTTTTACCTTTATAGATAAGTTTGGGTATGCTTCTAACAGCTTCATATGAGACAAGTTTTTCTAAATTGCGGTAGTCGACATGCCCCAACTTATAATGTCATAGTGTTGTGTCGTCGATCTTAGCACTATTGCATGTTTCTTGTCTAACAACAAGATATCAATTATCACATGTTCTTGTACCTGTCATGACACATATGTTAGCTTCATTCGTAACTTTACAAGCATATTTATTAAATTTTACCTCAAGGTCGTCATCACACATTTGACTAATGCTAATTAAATTAGCCATTAAATTCTCAACGTGTAAGAATTCCTTAAGGTTGAAAAACCAGGAACATCCAAGATCCCTTTTTCAATTATTTTGTTTTTACTGCCACCTCCATAAGTCACATTTCCTCCATTGAATGACTCATAGTTCTTTAGAAACCCTTTTGTACATGTCATGTGGCGAGAACATCCACTATCAAAGTACCAAAAACTAGAAATGTTAGTTCTTAATGCAGTTATACAGACATTACAAGTTAAATTCATTTTAGAAACTCAAACTCTCTTGAAACATTTTTTACCTTTTGGCTCAGAAATGTTGCTCCGATTGTTATCCAAAATGTTAGACGACAATTTAGGCAACATTTTTTTCTCACAAAATTTTGAAGTTTGAAACAGAATGGTTTTAAGTGTCCAGGAGAGTTACTGTGATGGCATGCAAACTTCATATTCTTTGACATATACGAGAACCTATTATTTATCCCTGTTTCTTTTACAAAGTGTATTTTTTTTATCAAAGAGATTAGAGCATATGGTTTTAAGAGAGTTTTCGTACTCAATACCAGCATGTGAATGATTACTAAAACTGAGTATCTCATTCAATTTTGAAGTTCATGTGTTGAGCTTGTGGAAGGTTACTTCGTCTAAATCCAATTTTGCACGAATCTCACCAAATTTAGTTTCCTTTTTGGTAAGTGCAACCTCTAGTCAGGTTATTGTGCCTTTTAAATCTACATTCTCATGAGTTAAAGATTTTACATTTGTGTCAAGTTGCTTGGATTCTATGATTAGGCTTTACAAATACTTTGTAATTCATTAATCATATCATCTTTGCATTCAACTTGATCCATACAATCAGCCTCACTAACAGAAATAGAACCATTAAAGCAATTAACATCAAAATAGTTAAAGAATTCATACCTTTCGGATGTCGCTGAGGACGTTGATGTCGTTGCTGATGTTGGAGCAAATTTCGTGACATATGAGACAACATTATAGATCACATCTTCATTATCTAATAGAGACTGTTCGAAAATAGTGGCCAGCATTGCTTGTGTTTCAATTTCACGATCTCCTTCCTCTTCAGCTTCATCATCACTAAGAGAAACCCATAGGTTCTTATCAAACTTCCTAAGAGTGTTTGCACATTCGTTGGCACAATGACCCCAATCCGAGCATGCATGACATTGCATGGACTCAAGTTGTTTGGAATCAAATTTGGTACGATCTAAGTTGGTTCTTCTTAGTTGATTTCTTTTTTGTGTATTTGGAATGAATCTAGTGGGCTTTTGATTTAAGACTTGGTTTTGGTGCTCTTTAGATTTAAATTGATTTCTTTCATTGTTGAACTTCTTCACCATCGAATTGTATTTTCGAGTGAGTAAGGCAACATTTGCACCTTCACCAATCTCTTCAAGATTCTCATCATCTTTTTCGATTTGACTCTCCAAGGATTGAACTTGAAGTGCCACATTTTTACTTTTATATAATTCCTTTTGATTCTCAATGTTCATCTCATAGTTTTTGAGTATGCTCATCAAGGTATGAAGGTCCATTGTGGTAAGATTGTGAGCTTCTTCAATGGCACAAATCTTTAAATTGAACTTTTCAGAAAGAGAACGGAGAGCCTTTTCAACAAGTTGTGTGTTGGTTAATGGTTCACCAAGCACTTGACATTCATTTGAAATGTCAATCAACTTTTCAAAATAAGATTTAATATCATCCGCTTCTTCCATCCTTAAACGTTCATATTTACTCATTAGCATGCGTAGCTTTGTTCGACGAACACTTGAGCTGCCTTCACAATGTATTTGTAAAGTATCTCATGTGTCATTGGCCGTGGGGCAGTTTTGAATGAGTTTGAACATGTAGAGATCAACCCATCCAAAAATTGCATTTAGGACATTTTCATTAAAGCTAGCACTATTGGTTTCTTCTGTAGTCCATTCAGATTCAGGTTTAGCGATAATAATACCTTCATCATCCGGTGGCAACATTGAAACAACATACCCATTGGTTATAGATCTCCATGCACGAATATCAATTGATTTGATATGTGAACATAGGAGAATCTTCCAATAGGCATAATTTGATCCATCTAAAATAGGAAGTCTACTCATAGTCGGATTTGCCGGATCCATAGCATATGACAACAGGACCAAGCACTTATTGTGTTAAGTGTCGGCTCTGATACCATTTGAAGGGTGTCAAAAGCTACTGAAAGTAAAAATAAGAGATGAAATAGATCGAATGCCAATTCTGTTTCCGAATGTCAGCGACAATGTCGTCTGACACAAGTGACAACACTCGATAAAACAGAAAATCTTTAAGAGTAAAATGTAGCGGAAATAATAAAGAACACAAGGGTTTATTATTTCATAAGTTATATGTTGATATAACTTATGATGGTCAATGATCAAAAGTATTGTATATATTTCATATACAAATATACAAATTTCTTTCTTTACAAATTTACAATATAAAATGAAAGGAATTAAAAGTTGAAGTCGCAGATAACTTCTGCCTGAAAAATCTAACTACGTAGACATAGACAACCTCTCATTACAATCGCTCCATACAAAACAAATCTAGAATCTAAATAGCAATTGTAATGTTGGACAAAATGTTGTCGACACACTCAAGCAACACTTGTGATCCAAATTTCTGAGTTGAAATCACCGAGAGCTCTTTTGATATTTTTGCAATCTAATTCTGGATGATCGATTCACTGTTGTGGCATCTCTATTTAGAGTAGAGAGTCTTCCTTGAAAAGATCATCGATCAGTTGAGGAGGTTGAGGGAAATGTGGGCAGCTGGTGTGTTTGTTGGAGAAGATCATAGAGTCGAAATCTCAACAACTTTTGACTTGTTCTTCACTCAACTTCTTCCCCAAACTTTGACTCTTTCTCCCACATTTTACACAGCTCCAATTCACCAAGCCTAAGTCATTTTTACCCCACAGTAAAATATTACTGCTTAATGTGAAGTAAGACAAAACTGTTATAAAAAATGTTGGTCTGAATGTTGTGACATTTGTTTCCACATTTTTATACATTCAAATTAGTCTTTTAGAAGATATGTTGGGTCAAATGTCACAACAACAAATCCAACATTAACAGAAACTTTAAAGTACCCATTTATGGGTTATTTAATAGCCTTTTGAATCTATTGTGGAAGAAATCTTTCAAATATATGATATATAGAACAATGATCGTGAGTTGATTCAGATTAATGCAAAGGTTTTCTGGCTTGAGTGCTAAATTTATTGTATGATTCATTTATTAATCCATAGGTTAGTAGAACCAAAAATGAAAAACAAATGAGAAAAAATGTCAAAAAAAGAAGAAAAAGAAATGCAAATGGACATAGAGAGGTTCCACATTATCTTGTCTATGTCTAACTTTAATATATATATATATTGATTGATGATTAGAAAATGGTATTTTAATGTGAAAATAAAATTTGGATGGAATAACTCTAGAACACGGTGCTGATGTTCGAAGCTTTAATTTAATGATGGAACTCCAAGAATGATTCACAAAGTTCAAATGGATGATTAATTCAGAAATTTTACACTTTTATTAGTTTTAATTACAAGAATGATTCATGAAGTTCAATTGATAAATGTTCCTGGTATTTTCCCGTTTTTTAACTTGGATTTTTTTATAATTATTTTTTCTTACTAAAAAATAACTAAAGATTAAATAATTTAATTTGAAATGTTGGCTAAAACTTATCCAGCGATCTAAAGATTGGCTATTTGTCCATTTCTCCTCAGTTTCTTAAAGCTTCATTAGATTATAATTAGCCACCTATCAATTTTTATCATTTGCTTCTTCAAAGACTCAAAATCTATTCCTTATATACCGTGAAACAAAGTACAAATATGGAGCAGAAACAAGTGCGCGCAAGTGTTTTAGCTAATATAGGACCATGCAAAATATCATACCGTAAACAGTGTACCAAAAAACTGACAATTATTTATGTTGACAATTTCAGCAAAGTAATACTTCCCCTGTCTCAATTTAGATGTTGGGCACGGAGTTAAAGAAAGATTTTTAAACTGTGGTTTAGAATAAATTATAAAAATATTTTATGACTAAAAATTATTTTGTTAATGTATAGGCCAAAATTCGTAGTTATACAGCTGTGCGAATTATGTCATGGCACGTGACAAGGAGCGATGAGTCAGATCCAACTCAGCTTTCGGTGCTATCGATTGAGCAAGAGTGGCACCGGAGGCATTGGGAGGTCGTGAGGTATCGAAAATCGGGAAGATTAGGTTAACAGGTTGAATTCTAACGGGCGGCCGTTACTTGTCCGATTCCACACCTTCCAAAGGTGCATTAATGGTATTTATGAAGATACTAATTGTCCAATTATTACAACATTCATTTATTTATATATATTAATATGGGCATATATCGTGAGACGTGTACCTGTGAGCCCAAGTATAAATAGGACTCATTATCCCACTATAAAACATCATATTCAAGTTATTACAATACACTTATCGATATCATTCTTTTTCTCAATATTTGTGCTTTCATACTAGTCGGATTCATTATCCGAAAGCCTTATCGAGAATCTCCTATCAGGCTCAGGCTAATTATCTCTAAAACTTATCTTGTTTTTACTTATTTGCATTGTTTATTAGCCAACATCTTTGCCAAATCAGTCACTTGAGACCTATATGTCCTTGACCGCGTGTACAAATTCAACTGTAACGTTTTACAGGTAAACAGTTTGACTCCCACCGTGGGGCCTGTGCAGTAGTGCTATCGTAAGTGACCCCACCTTCACTAATCTAATCTTTCCTTTAAGTCTTGTTTTTATTTAAGCAAATAGATGACAAGAATGGAAGAACTCGGAGGCAGCCGCAACCCCAAAAATAATGTCGAGAATGTCTCAATCGGACCAGATGACCTTCCAGTTACAGACCAGGTACCAGAAGATCCTATGGTCGCATACATAACCACCTTGGGAGGCGGACAAACTTGGGAGAAGGATATCCCAAATGATGAAAAGCCCGAGGAAGCCATACAAATCCTGAGGGTGCAGAATGTCGTGATGAGCGGATAGTTGGACAACCTAAAGCGTGTATTCTCTGAGTTCGTGTCCAATAATGCTTGCAGCACTCCGGTGATCGCATCAACACCACCGGTAAATACTTCAAGTGATGTAAGGAACGACAAGAACATGCTAATACTTGATGATGCTTCAGGTAGTGAAACCGTTCCTGAAAATCCATTCTAGGAGCAGGTTTTGAAATTTATGAAACATATGACAAGCATAGTGGATACCAATGCGAAAAAGGTAGAGAAAAATGCCAAGAAATTTCGGCACCAGCTAAATCAAATATCGAGGCCCCCCATGTGGTTGAAGGAAGGATCATAGGTTGCGCCCGAACTAATTCCCAAGAGGTTCAAATGTCATTCATACCCAAATATGATGGAACTATGGATCCACAGGATCACATAACGGCACATACCAGGCTGTTAAGGGAATGATTTGAAAGAACGTGAGATAGAATCGGTCCTAATCAAAAAGTTTGTTGAAATGCTCGTTAAGGGAGCCTTGACGTGGTATTCACTTCTCCCTGAGAATTCTATTGGATCATTCTTCATGCTTGACGACATGTTCATAAAAGCCCATGCGGGGCAAGGAAGGTGAAGACAAGAAATGCGGATATCTTTCACATCGCGCGGGGAGAGATGGAACTCCTTAGGGAATTTGTTATACGATTCTATAAGTAGCATATGATGTTACCCGCGGTCCCAGACGAATGGATTGCAGAGGCTTTCACAAAGGGTTTGAATCTTTTGAGTTTAGATACATCACGGAAGCTCAAAGAAAATCTCTTAAAATTGCAGTCTATGACCTGGAAAGACATGCACAACCAGTATGAGCCAAAGATTTGAGTGGAAGACGACTTG
This sequence comes from Anisodus acutangulus, assembly GCA_029783415.1. Taxonomy (NCBI): domain Eukaryota; kingdom Viridiplantae; phylum Streptophyta; class Magnoliopsida; order Solanales; family Solanaceae; genus Anisodus; species Anisodus acutangulus. The sequence goes on along the minus strand of CM056496.1, from coordinate 42,899,313 downwards.
TTGGGAACTCAGGCCGGAAGCATCTCTCGAAGATCTGATAAAGGATCCGGGTGAGACCATAACTCTTCAAAAAAGGCATTTCCAACCTTATCCCGCTCTCGGGAAGCAAGAGGGGCGGGCAGGGCTTTCGTTCCCTTGAAAAAATAAACAACAAGAGAGGCCCTGGAAGAAATAATCAAGGACTGGTGAATTATGACAAAAGAAATTCATCTAACTCCTCCACAAAGGGACCCGAACACCCAAAATTATTCAAATACAACTTCAGCATTAATGAAGATCAGATGGTGACGGTCTAAGAACTTATCCAACATCTCAACCTCCAAACATTACGGTCCGATTCAAATTCTAGAGATCAGTTCATATGGTGTGACTTTCATGGCACTCACGGGCATAAAACCGCAAATTGCAGACACCTACGGGAAGAGGTGGTAGAAATGTTAAGCAGGGATCACCTGTGAGAATATTTGAGAGAAAGAGCTCGCAACAACTATGAATGGGGACCTCCTATTGAAGGCAAACCCAATCTGGACACTCCACCACATGTGATAAACATGATCTCCGATAACTTTGTTTTGTAATACAAAAGTCACAAAACTTTGAGCTTACCAACACAAAAAACACACCTACCGAAAAATTCAACTTCCGATGGATAATATGTTTTTTCTTATTTTTAATCTAATAAATATAAACTCAATTAAGAAGAACCTAACCGATCCAGAACTCATATGTTGATATTAAGATACTAAAATGGTGAATTAATTTGAAAAACAAATTAACACAAAATTACTATGCAAATAATATTAATTATTATTACTCCATAAAGTTCAACCTCTTACTATCCAACAAAATGTAACACTTTTCAATATATATTGAAAAAAGGACCAAAAAAAAGATTGTTTCGTGTATATTAATCAAAGTTAATTAATATTTACATCAAACAATATAATATTTATGAAGGTAATAAGTTTTTCCAGGAACAATTCTTCATAAAGTCTTATCGTTGAGCATATAATTAAATAATCAAGGAAAAATTAATTATTTACGGTCATGTCCTCCGATCATCTAATTATAATCTCAGGACTATAATCTCGGGATAACTTATTCAGTGATCCAAAGGTAACTTGGTCCACAACATTTTATTCTGATTCATGAAATGAACCATATAGCAAAAGATTTTGAATTGCATAAAAATTGTGGAATTTCTTTTTATCAAACTGAGAAAAGTTAATCCATGAACATTTTATTTTCACATATTTTTGGCTTGAGAGCCTCTAAAGAGAAGGATAGTATTTGGTGGAAGAATTGATTTTGTTTCTTTTAACATTTTAATTTTTACATATGGATTTTGGGTCGGGTCAGTTCTTTTTAATTGTGTTTGTATTTATTAGATTAAAAATAAAAAGAAATAAAAAAATTACCCATCGGAAATTGGATTTTCATCAGGTGTGATTTTTGTGTCGGTAAGCTCAAAATTTTGTGACTTTTGTGTTACAAAACAAAGTTAAGTGACTTTATTGAAAAAAAGTGATATTTATATGATTTTTATGTAAGAAAATATAGTTGAGTGATTTTAGTAAAAAAAAAGTGATAGTTATGTGATATTTGTATTAGAAAACATAGTTAAGTGACTTTGATGAAAAAAAAATACTTATATAACCATCTATGAAATTTACCCTATTTTTTAATAGGATTTATTGCTTTAAGCTTTCCCTTAATATCCGGCTATTCAATTTCTCAGAAACACCATAGAATGATCATATTGCTTTCTAATTTCACCATTTCTTTTTATGAAATCGACATTATATTGAGCACATTATTACTTGGGCGGCGGTCTTAGGTAGCAAAGACAAATTATGCAAAACAATGCACATTTTAAAAAATAATACACTTTATATCTATTTAAGAAAAGAATTTACTAAAGTATATATCATAGACATATACGTTGCATATTCTGAGATATACAATTCACATGTTATATATATTTACTACTAAAAATTCACTATTTTCCCACTGAAGAATGTTCAGTGGCTATTCTCACCGCATGTCGGTGTGAAAAACCTATATAATAGTATTTTCAATGGAAAAAGTAGGAAGTTTGTCAGCCCTTCAATCGGAATTTGTTTTTCATCATGTGTTTTTTCAGTGAGTTAGTTCGGTGGGAATGAAGTGGGAAAATTATGTTTTATAATACAAATTTCTCACTGAATGTTGGTGGAAAAAATCTCTATTTCTAATAGAAATTATTGACGTATAACAACGTGATTCGACTATAAATACTATTGTAAATATAAAGTTTATACCCAGTATGCATACTGCTGGAGATACCTCTTTGATGTCCCTTGATCTTTGTTATGTATAGAGAGGGGTTTTAGATTTTTTCTAACGTATGTTCTTTTTCGGACCCCGCGCATAACGGGAGCTTAGTGCACCGTCTTTTTCTCCCCCAATAAAAGGAAATACCTGTTTGCAATTCATCATTGTTCTTGGGCAGTAAGGTGAAGCCCCCTCCTATGTGCTCTGTTTTATTAATTAATGAAAAATGTGCATTTCAGTTTTTTTTTTAAACACATAACTGCTGCAGTACAACTTTTGAAAGGATGATTTTATAAATAGATACAAGGAGATAAATATTTTATTCTGCCTAAAAATCATGAAAACCCCTAACATATTATATCAAGAGTCACAAGCCTTAGGCTTTTCACTGCATTTTGTACAAAACATTATTTAAAAGTCATCGTTTCTTCTTTTATTTTTTTCTTTATTAGGTCAGCCCCCCCCCCCCCTCTCGCTCTTTTTGATCACATAAGAATGATCTTAAACTTTTGACCTAGTTTGCTGGGACAAAATTTTAAATTTAATAAATTTTGATTTTTTACCTTGAAGGTTTGCCAATGGGGCAATTATCGAAGGTCAAAAGTTCAATGTCATTTTGTAAGATTGTATTAATCTCCCTTAGGGATGCTTTTTCATTAATACAAATATATATAGTGTACAATGTGTAGAACCCTAGTACAATAAGAATCATCTACTTACCATAATTCTATATCACTAAATATTTACACAATATATGGGATATATTCTAATTATGGTGGTGGGATTGAATTGGTATTCTAGTACATGTTAATACATCCCCTCAGTCGGAGCGGGAAGAGGCCGGACGCTGAGACTGGATCTGAAGTCGAGGAATAGCTGTCTGGGAAGACCTTTCGTGAAGATATCCGCGTAATTATATGAGGAAGGCACATGCAACACCATAACATGACCGAGAGCAACCTTCTCACGAACAAAATGTATATCCATCTCAATATGCTTATCTCGCTGATGTTGAACCGAATTATGAGATAAATATATGGCGGACATGTTATCACGGTAAACCACAGATGCCTTATGCAAGGGACACTGAAGCTCCAAAAGAAGGTTTCGGAGCCAATAGATCTCAGCAACAACATTTGCAACTCCTCTATACTCTACTTCTGCACTCGAACGGGATAATGTGGCTTGCCTCTTGGCAGACCAGGAAATGAGATTATCCTCTAAAAACACACAGTAGCCGGAGGTGGAGCGCGTGTCTGGACAACCTGCCCAATCACCATCCGTATATGCTAACAACTTGGTCGGTGCTGAGGGGTATAGATGTAACCCATAATCAAGTATGCCCTTAACATATCGAATGATACGTTTAAGGGCAGTAAAATGAGGCTCCCTAGGGGCATGCATAAATAAACATACTTCCAGAACAACATAAGCGTTGTTTGGCTTGGTGAAAGTAAGATACTGAAGTGCACCTGCAAGACTCCTGTAAAGAGAGGGATAGACACTAGGTTACCATTAACAACACTAAACTTTGATTTAGAGTCAATCGGAGTGGACATGATCTTGCATTTCGCCATTTTAGCCCTGTACACAATCTCCTCTGCATACCTGCGCTGACATAAAAACATAGTATTTGCAGAACGAGTCACTGATATCCCCAAAAAATAGCTCAACTTCCCCAAGTCAGTCATAGCAAATTCAATTTTAAGTAGTCCAATAATCTCATTTTTCAACACATCAGAGGAGGCAGTAAGCACAATGTCATCCACATATAACAATAAATAAGCAATGCTACTACCTCGATGAAAAGTAAATAGAGAATTATCACACTTGCTGCATACGAATCCAATTCGCATAATGTACTGTGCAAAGCGATCATATCACGCTCTAAGGGCCTGTTTCAAACCATAAAGTGACTTACAAAGGCGGCATACATATTGAGGGGCTGCTGGATGGACAAAGCTAGGCAGTTGGTACATGTAAACAATCTCTTTTAAATCCCCATATAGAAATGCATTCACATATAGCTGATGAATCAGCCAATGCTTACCCATAGCAATGCTCAGAACTGTGCGAATAGTAGCCAGTTTAACAACCAGACTGAACGTCTCACCACAATCAACACCTTCCAGCTGGTTAGTGTCATTAGCCATAAGTTTTGCCTTGTACCTCTCTAGGTCACCACTATATCTATATTTGTGACAAAAAAACCACATGCAACGGATCACATTCACCCCCTCCGGTCTAGGAACCAAATATCAGGTGTGTTGTTTCGTTAAAGCATTAAATTCTTCACACATGGCTGCATTCCAATTTGGGTCTAGTTTGGCTAATTTTGGATTTTTGGGAATATGTGAAATGGTTTGGGTGGATAAGTTAAACTAGACTTTGGTTTTAAAAATCTCGTATTGAGCACGGGTTTCCATACAGTGGGTGGGGGCAGGGGTATTGTCGGTATTTAAGAGTGGATTCTGGTTTTGGGAACTGAGAGACAGGGCGTGGTGTGACGGGGAACTGGGTGTGACAACGCGGTTGAATATCGAGTGTGTGGTTTCTGGACTTGACGGTGGTTGTGGTGGCGGCGGCGATCTGGGCAGATCGACGCGGTGTGGGTTAGGAGCTGTGGGGTATAAAATCGGTGGTGGGTTGGGGATAGGTTTCCATTTTGGTGGTGTAGGTGTGTCGGTCTTGGTTCTGTGAACTAGGTGGGTTGGGGTTTCGGAATGGCGGTGAGACGGTGACACGATTGGCAGTGGTTGACTGTGCAGGTGGGAGCTCTGTGTGTTAGCTGGAGTAGAAAGTGAGACGATGTGGTGATTTTCGGTGGTGGAGATGGGGACGGGCGTTAACTGTGGCAGAGCGGAGTCACTGCCGGTGGTGGCAGTGATGGGTGTCAGAGAGGCCGATGGTGGACCAGTGGCGGTGGGACGATAGAGTTGTTCGAGACGACGGATGAGGTGTCAGCCTCGAGAAATGTGTAGTTTGTGTTATGAAATTTTTGGATATTTGCAAAGGGAAAGACTGTTTCGTCAAACGTAACGTGACAAGAGACGTAAATTTGATGGGTGGACACATCATATCACATATAGCTCTTATGATTAGACAGAAACCCAACAAAGACACATGGAGTGGTTCGGGGTGCTAATTTGTGAGGGGCACAAGAGGCAAGGTTGGGGAAATACAGGCAACCGAAAATTCAAAGATGATCACAAGTGGGGATCCGGCGGTATAGTATTTCTGTTGGGGTCATGTTGTGAAGAGTGCTAGTTGGTAAAATATTTAGGACTTATTCTACCATTTTGACCGCATAGACCCAGAAAGACGGAGGTAGAGAGGCATGAAACAGTAGAGTACGAACCATGTTATTTATGGTGCGGATGATTCGTTCTGCTTTGCCATTCTGATGGGAGATGTGAGGACACGAAAATAAAAAAAAACATGCCATTATTTGTACAAAAATGATGAAACATAGAGTTATTGAATTCACGACCATTATCATACTGAAATGCTTTAATATTCTTCTCAAATTGTGTTTTGATAAAGGCACAAAACTCGAGAAATTTGGCAAACACTTCAAATTTAAATTTTAATGGGTAAATCCAAATAAAATGAGAAAAATCATCTAACAAGACGAGATAGTATTTATGACCGAGTGAACTAGAGATAGGAGATGTTCATAAATCAGCATGAATAATATCAAATGGTGAAAATGTAACACTTGTAGATGACTTGAAAGGAAGACGAACATATTTGCCTACAGAGCAAGAAACACAGTGCTGGACAAGTTTCCCATTATTACATTTAATAAAATTATTGCTTCTAAAAAAATTAAAAAATGGGGCTCCTAGGTGTCCAAGCCTATTATGCCACATTGACGGAGAGATAACAGCTAAAGAGATAGGGGCAGGATCTGACCGCGGAGGTGGATGGAAATGGATATACATCCCCCGTGCTATTGTATCTCGTAAGAGGTGTCCCCGTACGAAGATCCTTCATAGTAAAACCAAAAGGGTCAAAGTCAACAGAGACGGAATTATTACGAGTGAATTTGCGGACATAAATTAAATTCTTAATGATGTTTAGAGCATAGTACACGTTATTGAGGGAAAATGGTGGGTGAGGTACCTGAGTGTAAGTGGTACCATAACCTGAATTGGAATGTGACGGCCATTACAGACAGTTATATATTGAGGATGCTTTAGACTAAATAGTTTGGGAAGATTACCTGCAGAACGGGTGAGGTGAGAAGTGGCCCCCGTGTCCATTTGACCAATTGTCATCGGGCTACTACAAGTTCAAACTGCTAAAAGCCTGGCCCAAATCAGAGGGGACCAGACCAGTGGGTTGCTGCGAAAACTGGGCATATGCGTCGTGGGCTTGCTGCTGTTGGAATTGGGATGGATGGTACCGTGGAGCTGGGCTCAGTAAGCCATATTATTGAAATGGGAATTGGGCTGGTGAATAGGCTGGATATGCGGTCCAGTTCTGGTTCTGGAAACTGCTTGCTGGGCCGATCCACGAGGCATACGAGGTGGGCTGCTACGGCTGCTGACTGGCTTGCTGGCCCTTGCCACCTTTCCTACGACCCTTACGGCGACGTCTAATGCCGCGGTTCCTGCCGCTGCGATTCTGCGCAGCTGATTGTTCTCCGGCAGTGACGGCTGGCCGGCGGCAGTGTTAGTTGGCGTAGGCGTGTCAACTGCTAACACCTTTTGGTTGTGCTCGTCTTACTTCGGACGTCGGGTCTCCTCCAACAGTAATTGCGAACGGGCTTTGTTAAAATCGGGTAGAGGGTCATTCTGTTGTATCATCGTGACTAGAGTGTTATATTCACCCTTTGGTAGGCCTGTAACCAATTGTAGGACCATCTTTGTTTCAGAAACAGGCGTTCCGACATTGGACAATTGGTCTGCCACCAGTTTCAACTGCTTGCAATACTTAGACATATTAGAAAAAATTTCAAAACGGGTGTTGTTGAACTGTTCTTCCAAGTACACTGTGCGACTGTTCTTATTGTCTTGAAAAATTTCTTTCAAACGTGTACATAACTCATGGGCGGAGGCACCTATTTTCATGATTGTGTAGAGTAAATCCTTGGATATATTGCCATATATCCAATGTTTGACCACATCATCGAGGCGATGCCATGTGATGTTATGTATATCAGGAGGACGAGGGAAAGAGTCGTCTATGTGATCAAACACATGATATACACATGCATGAATTCGAAACAGTTCCACCCATGACTAGTATTGGCTATCTTCTTGATCAAGAATTAAAGGTATAAAGTTCTTGATGTTAGTAACGGCGAGAGCGAGGATGGTGAAGAGAGGGTTAGGGGAGGTGTTTGGATGACGACTGGGGTAGAAGCGGAAGCATCGGAAGATGTGGGAGTAGCCAAATGATCCATAGGAAAATTTAAAAAAACCGAGAAGCCGTCGGCCGAAGAGGAAGAATTAGGGGGGGGGGGCAAAGAGGATTTTTCTAGGTTAGAGTTTTGGCTCTTGATACCATGTAAGATTGTATTAATCTCCCTTGGGGAGGCTTTCTCATTAATACAAATATATATAGTGTACAATGTGTATAACCCTAGTACAATAAGAATCCTCTACTTACCATAATTCTCTATCACTAAATATTTACACAATATATGAGATATATTCTAATTATGGTGGTGGAATTGAATTGGCATTCTAATACACGTTAATACATTTATTTCAGGTCATTGTGACCTATAATTTTCTGTTTTTTTAGTATAAAAAATTAAGTGTTTTTTTTTTTACCTTTTTTGTGTAAAAGTTACACAATTGACCACTCGACCAAAACTATTTATAACCGCTAGTTAATATACATATAGTATATACTAAATTATACATGTTTTTTTAGTGGATGCCTATTTAAGTTAATTTCCATTCTTTTTTTAAAGAATGCTACTACCTTTGACATAGTTATGGTGATTTAATTTATGAATTCACGTTATATATACCATTATGAAAAAAAATTCAATATGACAAGCACAAGCACAAGCAGTTAGAACAAATTTGTTACTTTGAAAATATCACGAGCACTGGAATAATAATTTAAACAAGACATTGTAAACCTAATTCAGACATAAATTGCTTAACTTCAACACGTTTTCTCCAAGAGATGAAAAATTAGATATTAAGTATTTAAGAACAGAAAACACCAAGGTCAAATAAAGTAAATAATGTGCCATATGCTTAAACTGCATCCTCCAAGAGTAAATGCTTAACCTCTTCCTGGTCAAGGGAAAAAATAGTAAGTCAGTACTTTGAACTTGAACAGGAAATTACATGGCAAAAGAAAAAAAAAAGAGTAAATGTAGAAAAAGAATAGTAACACCTCTGACCCATAAATTTATTTAAAATAATTAAAAATTTCATAATATAGAATTAGAAATATTACAAATCAAATTAATTAGGTTCTCATCAGTTGGCGACGACAATTTCATTTGCTCGTCCATGTCCAACTCTTTTTCGACATTGGGGACTTCAATGTGCTAATTTCTTTCTTTTTCATTCTAGTTCTCTTTTTATTTTATTTTTTATAAAAGACATTTTGCTTGTTCGTATGAGGGTAAAAAAATGATAATGACACTAAACATTTTTGTAATATAATTTAATTTCAGGTACATCTCATATATTTTAAAATAAAATATTTATATCCATATATTATGAAAATTCTATATTTTTACATATGAAATATATTCGTAACTAAGTATATTAAATATTTATCTCTATGAAATTTAAAAAATAGTATTTTTGTTGAAAACCTTTATTCAGTACTCCTTTGATTTAAAAAGAGAATAACTATCTTTTGAAATTTGTATATCTTGAAACTCTCATAAGGTATAAATGCCTCAAAAGTTAGCTTATTGGCTATTACTAGCTTTAACCTCTGACTTGTGTACATTTTTTGTTGATGAAATAAAAGGTCACCTCTCGTTAAGACGTAAATTATAAATAAAAATAAAAATAAACATAAATTACTTAATAAAGTGACTAGAATTTTTACGTATTCGATAAAATATATTTATCTTATGAAACTCTTAATTATATGATACTATCCAATGAAAATCCTACTCAAATGGATTAAACTTCCTCTAACTAAGTAAATTTAAGATAAATTTAAAACGGAATGATAAAATAGATATATGTTTTTATATAATAAATATTATAATCAGATAAAATTACAAACAATTTACATAGTTAGAGACTTAGAGTGCAAAAAATTGATTATTAATAACTGGTTATCTTATAAAGTAATTTGTGTTCATTTTATATTTATGAGTTTTGAAATATGCGTGTCTTCAGAAATGTCTATTCTCTTTTAATAATTATATTTGTATATCTTTAGTTGCATATATACAGGGATATAAGTGTAAAATCTTTATAGTATCAAAGATGAAAGTATTGAATTTTAAAATGTAGGGAATGTATTCGAACCTGAATTAAAATATAGAAGTATTTAGTATAAGAGGTGGCAAATGAGCGGGTTGGGTTGAAATTAGGCGGGTCAAAATGGATTAAGATAATAAATGGGCAGGTTATTGACCCGTTCAAAAGTTACTTAGGCTGAAATTAGGCGGGTCAAAATGGATTAAGATAATAAATGGGCAGGTTATTGACCCGTTCAAAAGTTACTTAGGCTGAAATGGGCTAATAAGCGGTCACAAGCCAACCCGTCCAATTCTACTGTGTTTTAATTATTTTATTTGTTCTTTTATAATTTTTTAGTACATAATAAAAATTTTATTTTTATTTATTATGGCTATATATAACATATCAAATAAAAAAATATTTTTGAAAAATATATTGAGAAGATTTTTCATGAATCAATTTGGGCTAAATATCAACTCAAATCTTAATGGGCTGAAATGAACTGAACTAATAAATTGGCGGGTCAATAACCTGTCCAAACTTGAGCGAAATGAGCGGGTTATGATATTATGGACTAATTTTGACACCTATATTTTAATTAAAGTTCAAATACAGTATAATTAATCCTTAAAAAAAAAAAAATTTACATTATTATCGATGAATATAAATTAAACTAAAAACAATACCTCAATCACATGACGTGGAGTGTCCAACCCGAAGCTTTTGTAAGGTACTCCATTTCTATCTACCAAAAACTTCTGGAATTCAGTCTTGATAGCTTCTCCTTTATCAAATTTGGACCTTAGATGTACAAAAAGTGGATGCGCCCTTCGACCATTCAGTTTTACCTGTCATTATTATTGATATTGGAATTTAAGAAAATTCAGAAGGGAAAAGAAAAGACGCTAATGTCTTACGCCCTTCATTTTAAATTATTTGTCCCATTTTAAATTCTTTTCATTTGTTTTCATTAAGATTTAAAGATATTTAAAACTGAATGCATATCTGAATATTATAATATATACTAAGAACTTAAATATCTGAATTTAATTACACATTGAAATATTAAGATATTGTATTAAACCTAAATGCTACATAATTAAGATCGTTTACGAAATTAATCTAATACTATATCAATAAAATATTTTAAACAAAAAAATCATATGATGGTTGTTTTAAGTGGCTAGCTAGCAGTGGTGATTGTGGATATTGATATTGGCTAATGGTGGTATTGGAGGTACTAGTTAGTGGTAATTAGGGGTGGACGTATATCGGTTCAGTTCGGTTTTGTATAAAAAATATGAACCGAATAAAATTCATTTTTTTTAAATAAAAACCGAATCAAACTTTTAAAAAAAAAACCGATATATCGATTTATATCGCCGATCGTATCGATTTTTTCGCATCAAATATAAAGTCCAAAAAAAATAATTTAAAGTCCAAAAACATAAAGTCTACATCACATATATTCTTAAAACATGTAAAAAATTCCAAATTAAAGTTTACATCACCACAAAATAAAAATCCAACACTGAAATAAAACGGGTCGGGGGATTTTTTTAAAATTGAATTTCCAACACTGAAATTGACATTCACACATACATTACCACGAAATTTCGATGTTGAAATGTATTGTATATCGTGAGATGTTTACTAAAGAAAAAGAAAAATTAGAAATCGAGTTGGGGGGAAACATAAATTGATTGGGAAAACAGACATTTTTCTAAAAATTGGCGGCGTCAAACCGCCTTACGGTTTGACCATCTGGTCTAAAAAAAATACGCAAAATCAAATTTTTTTTGGGTAAAATGGACATCCAAGCGCAGAGTATGACCTTTTAAAGTTTTACCAATTTATAACTACTTTCTCTCCCTACATTTTATGTCAATGCTTCCGTAATATGTTACTTAAGTTCATGCCGCATTCGACTTTCATAAAAGCTTCATAGATTGGCTTCAATGATTATGATTCAAGAGATAGCAGTAGCCTAAAATAAAAAATAAGATTAGTTACATATTTACCCCGGTTATCGATTCGGTTCATCAAAAATACGAAAGAACTGAACCGAATCATTTAATCCTGATTCGGTTCAGTTTTTTCGTAAACCAATTTTTTTAAAAAATCGAACAAAAACCGAACCGAACCGTCGGTTCAATTTTTTCAGTTCAACGGGTTTTATGCCCACCCCTAGTGGTAATGATGATTGGTAGTAGAAGTTGATGGTAGTATTTAGTGGTGGTGGTTGATAGTTAGATGATAGTGATAGCTAATGGTGGTGGTAACTGATGAGGGTGGTTTGCGATATATAGTGATGGCTGATGGTGGTGATTATTGGTAGCGATTGGTGGTTGTTATGGTAATAATGGTTGATGGTGATAATTGTAAATAGTGGCTAGTGATGGTAACAAATGATTGTAGTGATTGACAACGATAGTGATTGTGGCTGAGAATGGTGGTTGTGAGTGATGATAGGTGATAATAGTGGCTGACGATAATAGTTGTTGATAATGATGGGAATGGCGGTAGCTATGAATGGATAGATTGGTTAACATTTCATATTTGTAGGAATATTTGAATATACATCTTCCTGGTTACATATCTTAATCATTCATATCCATAACATAAAATAAAAAAATGTACTTAATGATTAAATTCAAACCTAAAAAATAAATGAACTTAATGATTGAGATCTGAATGATTAGAAGTAAGACCTTCATTAAGTGCAAACAAATGAGGTCATCTGTTTTCTTTCTCGGAGAGACAAGAAAAGAAATTACTAGAACAATATTTCTAAAAATATATAGTTTCCTCATTTTAAAATGTAAAAGTAAGAAAGAACTACTTAGGATGTTTGTTTTCATTAAAGATTAAGACATCTGAATCTGAATGCACATCTGAATCATTAAGATGTTGTCTCTACATCTGAAAGCTGAATGATTAAAATTATTTATTTTTCAACATATGAATGTGCATATTGTATTTATTTAGATATAATAAATATATAATTTAATAAAAAATAACTAAATATTAGAAAATAAATATAAACATAATAAAATAAAATTATTAATTGATAAGAAAATAAAATATTTATATTTGCTAGTGATGGTAGAGATGCTTTGTAGTCGTGGTGGTGGTGATAGTTATGATGGTTGAGGTGGTTGGTGTATTAGTGATTGGCGTGATGGTGGCGGTTGGTAGTAGTGGTGGTGGTTGTGATGGTGGAATTGGTTGATGTTAATAATTGACGGTGTTGATGGTTGTGGCTAAAGAATGTATGCTAGTTGATGATGGTGTTTGTGGTAGTTGATGACGATGCTAGTTATGATGGTAGAGGTGTTTGGTAGTAAGAATTGACCGCAATGGTGGTAGTGGCTAATAGTAGTAGCGATGACGACAATGGTTGTTGATCTAATTATAATGATGGAGGTGGTAGACGTGGTAGTGACTGATAGTAGTGGTTGTTAGCAGTGATGGTTGCCTATGGTGATTGTGATGACAGAAGTGGTCATTGGTGGTGGAGTGAGGTGCGGTGGGTAGGGGGAACTAGAGTGAGGGTGGAGGGGGGTTGGGTAGGTGAGGGTTAACAATGGTGGTAATTGTGATGGAAGAGGTGGTTATTGGTGGTAGGGTGTAAGGTTGAGGGTTGGGAAGGCGGCGGCGTGGCGACAAAGGTGGTTAGGGGTGGTGGGTGAGGGATAGATGGAGAGAGGGTGGTGGTGGGTGAGTGATGGGTGGAGGTGGTGGGATGGATGGAGTGGGATTGAGAGTGGAGCTAGTGGTTGTGGTCAAAGTGGTGGTAAAAATTATTCATACAAAAAATACCTCTAATGATATTAAGATTTTGTTCAAGTTCTTAATGATCAAGAACTATTCAGAACAAATAGGTGTTTAGATATTAATTTAAATAAATGACTTGATGTATTAAGGTCTGAACCATTCAGATTCAGATATCCATTAAGGGTAAATAAGGCCTTTTACATTACTTGTAGTTTCTAGATAACTTTTTTTTTATAACTGTGATTTTCGAGTCACCTTGTGCGCACTTCGACTAATTTCACAAAATACTTGTCACCTCCCACCAGCAACAAGTATCAGGTAACTTTGTCCACCAAGACTAAAATAGATGAGAAGAAATCACCTAATGTTTTATATCTATTGAGAATTGAACCTTTTTTAGATAACTAGATATTACTACAAAAGGTAAGCAAAATAATAGAGATATTGACACCGTATAATAATTTTATGAAATAATTAGCGCAAAAGAGCCTAGTTTCTTTTAGCATACGACATTCGCTAGCCTAAATTAAATATTTATCTAAAAGATTTGGCATGCAATAACCAAATTCATTTTCTTTTAAAATAGTAAAAAATATTTAGTAGCATTTCTCTCCAAAGGTTTCATCAGAATCTTTGAATATTTCCTATCAAATCCCTCTACTTCCTTTTTCGGCTATGAGGTCTTCATTAGTTCTTCATTGATTTTGTGTTTTATTTTTGTTGTAGTGCCAATTTTTCTTTATTTTTGAGTCCTCCATCGAATTTCGTTGTTGGGCTGAAATATTCTTGGATATTTTGGATTCTCGATCGTTTTTCTGAAGATAAGGATCTAAAAAAATCATTAACGACCAATGAAGCTTGCTTCGCTTTTTCCCGATTTGTGTATCAGGAATTTATATTGACTAAGTGATATTGAATTTTGTTGAAAATTTCTTAAGGAGCTTAAACATCAATATTGGAGATGTTTGAAGACGATTTAAGGTGGATTTTGAGCTGAATTTCATATTGAAAACTTGAGGCTGGAAATGACCCCATCTATATATTCACAATGTATCACATGCATGTCAATGTATATCACATCTATTTATCTTTTGTTTATCATGTATATCTTTGTATCAAATCGTAGTTAGTGTCCATTATTTGATTGAGCACAACGTGGTCTGCTGGTCGCGTTAAACCATCCAAAGGAGTACCGCCAGCCCCCAAAAATTATTTCCTTCTCGCGCGAATGAAAAAAGATGTTTGGCTTTTGTCTCCATGAAAATTTATGTGAAATACACTAATATAAAACATGATATACACATGTCATAGATTCGTTTTCTAGATTTGATTTTTTTGGAATAAGTCCAAATAACTCCTAATCTTTCTCAAATTTTATATATAACCTCGTTCAAATATTTTCATTCAATTGCAACAACACCAAACAAACCCGCTCAATCCAACATAAGAAGAGGAGGAGGAGGAGGAACATGAGACAAGAAAAAGAAAGTTGAGGTTTTTTTTTTCTCTTAATTTTTAGTTCTGTCTTCATTCTAAGATGCAAATGGCTACATTAGTTTCTCTAAGGGGATATATATTTCTAGCATACAATTAGGAGGAGAATGTCAAAAAATATGGAAGACAATATTGAGTTTTCTATTAAGTCATCGGTTATAATTGAAGATGACTATACAATGTTAATTTTTTTGGATTTCAATTGCTAAGACTTTAACAAAAAATTATACAAATAAATACTTATGATTGTATATACCGTGGGTGCCAATTTTCCAAATAAATGTTTCAATCAACACATGTAGGTCATCAATCAAATGAACTAATGATACAAAAGTAAATTAAAGGAGGGACCATCAATGGATGAGATGAAACTTTGGAGTTGATTAGTTATACTAATTTTTTCTTTAGACGTCAAATAAAGTTTGAAATTCTTTCTATTGTTCATTTTTTGCTAGATTTTCTATCTTGTTAGTTTTACTAATCAATTTATTTTTATTTATTTATTTCATTGTAATCCGAACAATTAGTATCAGAGCTACTTCGGCATATATTTTCGTATTAAAGCATTTTCTAACCATATTAGATATTTTTCTATTCTTAATCAAAGATTTTGGGTTCGAAGAATTGGAGTGAAGAAATTCTAGTAGAGAGGGCTTCCTCCTTATATGAGTCTTGTACGGTGAAATTAACAAACTAACCTTGTCGAATACTCGAAACCTAGCAACACTAATATGTTGCTTCCCCGCTGGTGGTGCTTTTCGGGCATATTTGTATCCTGCCTTGTTTGTTTCTTTCTTATCGTAGAGAAATGCAGCTATCTCAAATCCTACACCAAATTGATTTGCAACTTTCATGACAGTGAAAAAAAAAATACTTTGGGACTAAAGTAAATAATGTTTAATAGAGGGATTAAAACTACATATTTTTAAGTTATACATAGGTTGAGAAAAAGTCATCTGATAGTGTTGTTAAAAAACATTAATTAAGGTACTTACCTTGAGACTTATAGTTATCATATAGATAATGAAGTAATTCGTATTGCGACTCTGTCCACAGAGAACTGAAACCAACAAATTATTGAATTAAACATAGAATGTTATTGTTTATGTAAAGAAATAGATTTGACAAATTTACATTTATCTTGAGACAACGCCATTTTAATAAATAAAACATATACTTAATTAAGAAAAATATAACTAAAATACAACTAAGAAAATTAAAGTAAAAATCACCAAATGATTTAATTATGATTTTTTCATGGACAAGTTAAGATCGAGGATACCCTTGCTCAGGAATATTGACAATCATAACAACTTTTTCTCTAAAGCAACTGAGTGAGACACCTGTTCTCTTTTCCTATCACAGAGATGAAAAACAATATTTCAGTTGTAAAGATAAAAGAATTAATGAACTGTTTTGAACTCTTAACTAAAGTTGATTTATCGCCAGAAGAATAAATTTCCGCAAAATGAAAACAAAACGAGAAAAAAGGAAGAAGAGAATACCGAAATTTTGTTGGGAAAAGGGCATAAGTAGAGTAGCCATCCGGCCCAAAGTATTGATAATCGGATGAACCAAAAAGCTTAAAAGAGATATTTTAGTCTTTTAAAAATAATTTCATTTTGTAGCATCTTTCAATTAATTCCAACATATGTAAAAATTATATCATTATTGTATAGAATATGTATTACTACTGTATATGTATAGAAAATGAATCATTCATATAAAAACTGTATCATTGTTGTATAATTTGTGTATAATCAATGTATACTTATTAGTTATACATACATTATATAATTATTATACACATATTATAATAATTGTAGCAAAAAACCTTTAGCAACAACAGTACATGCAACGACTTTTAGTAACGGCTTTTTGATCTTTTGCGGCGACTTTAGTTGCCACAAAAAGTATGATCTATTTGGTCGTTGGGATAGTACTGCTAGTTATACCCATGTATATCACGGTTTCACAAGGCAAATTACCATATGTGAAACCGTGGTATACACGGTCTACAAACTCGTGTATATCACGATTTTTGAAAGGTTTATTTAGTGTATATATTGTATTAAATTAGTATTGTACACTTATCATAATTATAGGATTCTTGTACAACTAGAATAGGGTTTTGGGAGTAGAATAGGAATATAATTTTCCTATTATTGAAAATTGTAAATTGCATATATACTTTTTTCATTAATGAAAATAATCAAGGGATTATATTCTTTCTTGGTATCAGAAGTCTAGGTCACATATTCTCCCAAACTCTCCTCTCTCTCGTGCCTCGAATTCTGAGATTTTCCCCTCGGTTTTTGTGCACTGTGATCCCTTCCCCCTTTCTAAGTTTTCTTCTGCAAATCCCTACGTCACGTCTTGCATTGATTGTGATGGCTAAGAACATGTTTCACCATGTCCTTACTGTTTCTAACATCAAGAATCATATCCCTATCATTCTTGAAATAGAAAACGTCTAATACGCGACGGGAGCCGAACTGTTCAAAGTTCACGCACGGTCGCATCAAGTCCTCCACCACATAATTCCCTCGGACCCTGTGGATATGGAGGTGCCTAAACCCGAGGATGATCCTAAATTGTGGATGACTCTTGATGCTACCGTTCTTCAGTGGATTTACTCCACTATCTCTATCGACCTGTTGCAGACGATTATCGAATCAGACGCTACGACGATGACTGCTTGGACTAGAGTGCGTGATATATTCCAAGATAATCAAAATTCTCATGTTGTTACCCTTGAGCATGAATTCTCCCACGTCAATATGGAAGACTTCCCTAACATTTCAGCTTACTGCAAGAGGTTGAAAGAATTGGCGGACCAACTCCGCAATGTTAGAGCGCCCGTTACCAACGATCTTCTTGTTCTTCAGATGGTTGCAGGACTATCGGAGTCCTATAGTGGCATTGGTACGCTTCTTCGTTAGAGCAGTCCTCTTCCGCAGTTTTATCAGGTCTGTTCCATGCTCACGCTCGAAGAAGCATGCCTGGCTAAGAAAGCGGCCACTAGGGCCCCTTCTGCCGTCATGATGATCGAATCCAATTTTTCTCCATCCGTCTCCAATAATTTCGGCCAAAACCACAATAATGGTGGCGGCAAAAAGAGTTAGAATTGCAAAAAAATAATAGTGAAAACCGTGGCGGAAATCGAGGTGGCAATAATAGGGGTGGCAATGCGCCTTGGGGCAGTGGGCCGCAAGCCAACTAGTCACAGCCCTGGGCTCATGGCCGTGGAACTGGGACAGTGCGCCAGGCCCAACAACCCCTATTTTCCGTCGTATGCCCACAACCAACATTGGGCCCAATTTCTAATTTCGGCTTCCAAGCCCAGTTTTGTTCAACAACAGTGGTTCCCGAGACAATCTACTGGGCCGGGGCAGCAAACGGGTGTGCTTGGGCCTCGGCCTCAGCAGACCCACTATGCAGCGGGCCTCACCCCTACCGATATTGAAGCTGCGATGCACACACTTGGATTAAATTCCCGGGATACAAATTGGTGTATGGACGCCGGAGCCACTACTCACATGACGTCTGACCAAGGTACTCTCTCGTCTTATTCCAATTTGAGCAACAATCGTGGCATAATTGTTGGTAATGATAATTCAATTCCAATCCGTGGTTACGGTCATAAAACTTTGTCTCCCATCATCCCCATCTTATCTTGAAAAATGCCCTTCATGCCCCTAACTTAATTAAAAAATTGGTGTATGTCCGTAAATTCACCACTAATAATTGGGTTTCTGTTGATTTTGATCCTTTCGGTTTTCTGTGAAGGATTTCAAGATGGGGATTCATCTCATAAGATGTGATAGTAGGGGAGATCTTTATCCTATCACGCCCACATCCAGTCTCTCGAGTCAATCCTTGCCATCTACTTTTGCGGCTCTCGCTCCTTCCTTATGGTATACACGTTTGGGTCACCCTGGGTCGTCTATTATTTCTTCCTTACATAAAAATAATTTTATTTCTTGTAAGGGTACGCGTAGTACTCCAATTTGTCAATCTTGTCCTATAGGAAAACTTGTTAGATTACCGTTTATAGACTCTACTTCTCATACTTTAATGCCATTTGATATTATTCATAGCGATTTATGGGCTTCTCATGTTCTCAGTTCTTTGGGCCATCGTTATTATGCTCTATTTTTGGATGACTATTCTAATTTTTATGGACTTTCCCGTTATCGAAAAAATCTCAAGTGTTTTCCACCTTTTTAAAACTTAGAGCATTCATCCGTACCCAGTTCGACCGGAAAATAAAAAATACTCAATGTGATAATGGCAAAGAATATGATAATGGGTTATTTCGGGATTTTTGTGATACTAATGGAATAAATTTTCGTTTCTCTTGTCCTTATCCTCACAAAATGGGAAAGCCGAACTCAAAATTCGTACCATTAATAACATTGTCCTAACTTTATTGGTCCATGCTTCCGTGCCCCCTTCCTTTTGGCATCATGCTCTATAAATGGCTACACATCTTCTTAACATACTTCCTACCAAAGGTTTGACATATTCAATCCCTCTTCAAATCTTATATAATAAGACTCTTTCGTATTCACATCTTAGGGTCTTTGGGTGCTTGTGTTATCCACTATTTCCGTCCACCACAATTAACAAACTTCAGGTTCGTTTTACCCCTTGTGTGTTTTTCCCTTGTGTGTTTTTGGGTTATCCGTCTAATCGTGGTTACAAATATTTTGATTTATCATCTAATAAAATCATCATTAGTCGTCATGTTATTTTTTATGAAACCCAATTTCTGTTTGCTAACGTGAGTAGTCCCGTGCCTAGTTTGTATAATTTTTTGGATGACGCGGTCTCTCCGTATATTATCCACTATTTTTCAGACTCATCCCGCACCCCAAATCCACCAGCGGGCCTATTGTCCGCTGGACCTCCAGCTACTATTTCGGGTCCAGCAGCTGGAACTATTCATGCCATTGTTCGGTCCAGCAACTGGGCCAAATATTGAGCCCAGTTCTACCTCGCCAGGTTATCGACCCAGGCCCATTCGCTTATTTCGCTAGTGTTGTGCCAAGAGCCCATCGTCACTGCCCCCTCTGTCACCCTTCCGCCTTTGTCCCAAAATCCACCAAATTCTCCTCCTACCCCGTAACCCAGTGTCCGCATTAAATGACCCGAACTAGAAATTGGCTATGCCCGACAAATATGATGCTCTTATTGCAAATACGATGTGGGAGTTGGTACCCCGTCCTTTTGGTGCTAATATTATTTGGTCTATGTGGATTTTTACTCATAAGGATAATTCTGACGGTTCTTTTGCGAGGCATAAAGCTCGTCTTGTAGGTGATGGTAAGACTCAACAGGTTGGCATGGATTGTGGTGAGACGTTTAGTCCGGTGGTTAAATCGGCTACCATTCGCACTGTTCTCAGTCTGCCTCTTTCCAAAGCATGGCCCGTTCATCAGTTAGATGTGAAGAATGCTTTCTTACATGATGATCTTAAGGAAACCGTTTACATGCATCAGCCCTTGGGTTTTCGAGATCCCAAATATCCTCATCATGTCTGTTTATTGAAGAAGTCCTTTTATGGGCTTAAACAGGCCCCACGAGTTTGGTATAAGAGATTTGCAGACTATGTTTCGTCTATTGGATTTTCGCACAGCATGTCTGATAATTCATTGTTCATATATCGTCGTGGTTCTTTCCTGGCTTATATTCTATTATATGTGGATGATATTATCTTGACTGCCTCTACTGATGCTTTGAGCAAGTCTATCATGACCATGTTCAGTTCTGAGTTTGCTATGAAAGACTTGTAGCCCTTGAGTTACTTTTTGGGGAATGCTGTCACTCGTCATGCAGGTTGGTTATTCTTATCACAACGAAAGTATGCAGCTGAGATTATTGAGCGAGCTGGTATGTCCTCGTGCAAGTCTACTTCCACTCCCGTTGATACTAAACCCAAGCTGGGTGCTGCGGCTGGCTCACCTTATGAGGATCCGACCCACTATCGCAGTCTTGCAGGGGCTCTTCAGTATCTTACTTTCATGAGACCTGATATTACGTATGTCGTACATCAGGTGTGCTTGTTTATGCATAATCCCAGGGTTGAGCACATGAATGTGCTAAAACGCATTATTCGATACATCCACGGGACACTTGACTATGACTTATATTTATATCCTTCATCCACATCTACACTTGTCTCGTATACTGATGTTGATTGGGGTGACTGTCCAGATACCAGACATTTTACGTCCGGCTATTGTATATTTCTTGGTAATAACTTGGTCTCATGGTCTGCGAAGCGTCAGTCTACATTATCTCGCTCTAGTGCAGAGGCCGAGTATCGAGGGGTAACCAATGTGGTCTCTGAATCCTGTTGGTTACATAATCTTCTTTTAGAGCTTCAGTGTCCCATTTAGAAAGCTACCTTGGTTTATTGTGATAATGTTAGTGCCATCTACCTTTCTGGTAATCCAGTTCAACACCAGCGCACTAAACACATCGAGATGGATATTCATTTTATTCGCGAAAAGGTAGCTCGTGAACAAGTATGTGTCTGCCATGTCCCTTTCAGGTATCAAATTGCAGACATCTTTACCAAAGGTCTTCCGTTAGTACTCTTTGAAGATTTTAGAGACAGTCTCAGCATACGAAGTCCGCCCGCTATGACTGTAGAGGTGTGTTAGTTATACCCGTGATATACATGGGTTTGTATACCATGTATATCACGGTTTCACAAGGCAAATTACCATATGTGAAACCGTGGTATACACGGTATACAAACCCGTGTATATCACGTTTTTGGAAGGTTTATTTAGTGTATATATTGTATTAAATTAGTATTGTACACTTACTATAATTATAAGATTCTTGTACAACTAGAATATAATTTTGAGAGTATAATAAAAATATAATTTTCTTATTATGAAAATTGTAAATTATAAATTGTATATATACGAATTTCATTAATGTAAATAATCAAAGTTATTTCAATTTCAACTACTTAGATGGTTGATGATATTGCTACTGAAATTGAATACTGAAAAACAGCTGTAGTTTGTTATGTATTGGGGGCTCATCCCCCATTTTCTGTGCTGAACAGGTTTATTCAAAGGTTGTGGGAAAAAATTGGCATCAATAAAATTGCGATGACGAAGAATGGAATTGTCTTGGTACGGTTTGAGTCTGAAGAAGGAAGGAATGAGGTGCTTCAAGGGGGCATTTTCCACTTTGACAATAAACCATTTATTGTTAAAGCTTGGAACCCTGATATGGAGTTCTCAGGAGAGGAATTGTATTCTGTTCCCATTTGGGTGAGGTTGCCTGGTCTGGATTTCAAATATTGGAGTGCGAGGGGACTTAGAAAAATTGGGAGTTTGGTAGGCAAGCCACTTATGGTGAACAAAAATACTGAAAAGGAAAGTGGGCTTAAATTTTGCGAGACTCTTGGCGTAAGTGCAGATTGGTGCAGATCTCCCAGAAGTGATTTATTTTAAGAATGAAAGGGCCAATATTATCGATCAAAAAGTTACCTATGACTGGAAACCGTCTTTGTGTTCCATATGCCAGGAATATGGGCACACTGATGATGCTTGTCGAAAGAATAAGATGCAGAGTACAGAGAAAACTAATGAAGGTGAAGTTGTTCCACTTGATGAAGGAACTTCTCAGGTAATTGCAAATCCAGGTGCAACTGTGCCGGGCATTCAGTCTAATGTAGCGGTACAGGGTCCTCGACCAAACAAAGGAAATAAGCAGGCTGGTTCATCTAAAGTGCTTGCGCAGAAAGATGTAAACACAGGGGCAGATAGGGCGCAAGATGTAGGAGGCTGGATTCAACCTGCAAAGACGGGGAAGTCTCCAGGGGTGATCAAAGAAGTACTACCTGTGGCTAATACGTTGCATGAATTAGGTAAATAAGGTGAGACGGGAGGTGGTGGTCAGGCACAAAGTGAAGGTAGTAAAGGCGGTGGTACTTTGGTGCTATCCTCTAGTAATAGTTAACATCCTTAGTTGGAATGTGAGGGGCTTAAATGCCCCTAGTAAGCAGAAGGAGATTAAACTCCTCTGCAATAAATATGATAATGGACTTGTAAGATTATTGGAAACCAAGATCAAGTTTAATAGGATACAATCCATAGCACAAAACTTGTTTGGGGGTTGGAGATATATTACAAACCATGCAAATCATTATAATGGCAGGATTTGGATAACTTGGAGATCTGATCTATATGAAGTGGAGGAAATTATGGGATCTGCTCAGGCAGTTACATGCCTGGTCAAGTTCATTCTAATGCAACTAGAGTTTTTCACTACTTTTGTCTATGCTTACAATTTGAAGGAAGAAAGGAAGGAATTATGGGAGTTTCTGACCCAATGTAGTGTGAGTTTTTCTAAGCCATGGTTGGTTCTACGTGACTTCAACACTGTGTTGAGAATGGAGGATAGAGTGGGGGTAATCCAGTTGCCTACTCTGAGGTTATTGACTTCTATGATTGTTTGCAAGTATGTAAGTTGAATGAATTGCGTAGCTTCGGATGCCAACATACTTGGAGTGATAAGCATGATAATAATAGGATTTTTTTCAAAAATTGATTGAGCTTTTATAAATGGATATTGGTTAGATAAAGTTGAACCTTGCTCGACTATATTCCTACCAGGGGGTGTAAGTGATACGACAAAGTCTATAGGGAGGTTCTATGGAGATGTTTGGAGGTTAGAGGGGTACCTGTGGCATACACTAGGGCGAGCAAGGATATGTACGATGAAGCCAAGACCAAGGTACGGACAGTAGGAGGAGACTCGGAACACTTCCCAGTGATAATGGGGATGCACCAGGGATCAACTCTTAGCCCATTCCTATTTGCCTTGGTGATGGATGGACTGATGCGACAAATCCAAAGGGAGGTGCCATGGTGTATGTTATTCGCAGGCGACATAGTCCTGATTGATGAGACCCCACAGCGGAGTGAACGCTAAGCTGGAAGTTTGGAGACAGACTCTGGAGTCTAAAGGGTTCAGGCTGAGTAGGACCAATACAAAATACTTGGAGTGCAAGTTCAGTGACGGGAGTGACCTTGAGACAGACGTGGAGGTGAGACTTGGTACCTAGGTCATTCCAAAGAAAGGGAGCTTCAATTACCTCGGGTCTATTATCCAAGGAAATTGAGAGATTGATGACGTGTCACACATCGTACTGGGTCAGGGTGGATGAAATGGAGGCTCGCATCTGGAGTATTGTGTGATAAAAAGGTTCCACCAAAACTTAAAGACAAGTTCTATAGGGTGGTGGTTAGACCAACCATGTTGTATGGGGCGGAATGTTGGCCGGTCAAGACTTCGCACACCCAAAAGATGAAAGTTGTGGAGATGAGGATGCTAAGATGGATGTGTGGGCATACAAGGAGGGATAGAATTAGAAATGATGATATCCGGGACAGAGTGGGAGTGGCCTCGGTGGAGGATAAGATGCGAG
This sequence comes from Anisodus acutangulus, assembly GCA_029783415.1. Taxonomy (NCBI): domain Eukaryota; kingdom Viridiplantae; phylum Streptophyta; class Magnoliopsida; order Solanales; family Solanaceae; genus Anisodus; species Anisodus acutangulus. Next base: position 42,874,869 of record CM056496.1, on the reverse strand, counting down.
AAGCTAGGTTGAGATGGTTCGGACACGTGCAGATGAGAGACATAAATGCCCCAGTGCGGAGGTATGAAAGGTTGGCTATGGATGGGTACAGGAGGGGTAGAGGTAGGCCGAGGAAGTATTGGGGAGATGTGATTAGATGGGATATGGCGCAGGTGCAACTCACTGAGGACATGACCTTAGATAGGGGGTTATGGAGGACACGTATTAGAGTAGAATGATAGTAGGTAGTCCAGCGTAGTCCTACCTACGCTTACAAACTGGTAGTTGTAGTATTATTATTGTAGGCTCACTCAGCCTATCATATTGCCTTATAGTCCCTCGTCGTTTGATTTATGTTGTTATGTGTATTTTGTTTGTCTTATTTACTTGCATTAGCTATTGCTTCTTTTGCTTCTTTCTTTTCAGAATGCGCAGCCATGACTTACGCACTTTGTGTGTCTTACTTTGCTTGGGCTTGTGCTTTGTCTTGAGCCGAGAGTTTCTCGAAGACAGTCGTTCTACCTACCAAGATAGAGGTAAGGTCTGTGTACACTCTACCCTTCCCAGACCCCATATTGCGGGATTTCACTGGGTATGTTGTTGTTGTTGGGGTGTAAGTGATCACTGTCTATTAAGAGTGATATTCTCCCAACAACAGAGATGGAGTAAAAGAACATTCTGGTATTGTAATGTTTGGGGGGGGGGCATGCTTCTTTCCAGCAAATTGTGCAAGAGGTATGGAATAAGCAAGTGGAGGGGTGTATTATGCTGAAAGTTGTGAGGAAGCTGAAAATGCTCAAACAGAAGCTTAGGGTACTTAATGCCTCACATTTCAGGAACATCACCATGGAAGCTGATGATGACAGAGGCACTCCTTGCAATTCAAACTGAACTACATGCCCAACCTCTTGATGTGTCTCTGTTAAAGGCTGAAAAGGAAGCTAGGGTGAAGTTTCAGAAATCCTTTTACTTAGCTGAGTCCTTCCTTCAACAAAGGAGCAAAGTTACATGATTGAAATTGGGAGATGATAACTCTTAAGTACTTTCATTCAGTCATCAAGCAGAAAATGTTGAAACAGGCCATCACTCAACTTCAAGATGGTAATGGAATTATTCAGAATAGTCCAGATGCAATAGCTGATGTATTTCTTTTGTTTTATAATGGGTAAACAAGAGTCCCAAGAAGGCATGTGCATGTTGGAGTTTTGACTGCAGGTCCAAAATTATCAGTGGAGCAGCAGATGAGTCTAATTCTTGACTATAGTGCACAAGATGTTAAGAAAGCCATATGGAGTATTAATGTAAATAAGTGCCCCGGCCCGGATGGGTATGGGAGTGGCTTTTATAAAGGTGCTTGGGAGGTGATAGGTAATGAGGTCATAAAAGCTGTATTGACCTTTTTTCAAAATGGCAAGTTACTACAACGGCTTAATGTAACAATGATAGCCCTGATTCCTAAGGTTCCTCAGCCATTAAATGCTAGCCAATACAGACAAATTTCATGCTGTAATGTCTTATATAAATGCATATCCAAGATGCTCTGTACAAGACTGAAGATGGTATTACCTACATTATTGTCAAGTACACAGGCAGCCTTTGTACAAGGCAGGTCTTTAATCCACAATGTACTTATTTTCCATGACTTACTTAGACACTACAACAGGAAGACTTCTTCTAGGTGCATGATGAAGATAGATTTAAGAAAGGCATATTACATGGTGCGATGGGACTTCATAGAAGAAATGCTAGATGGTTATGGGTTTCCTCAGAAGTTCATTAAAACAGTAATGACATGTGTTACAACCACAAAGTTCTCCGTGAATGTAAATGGCCAGGGGCATGGATATTTCGAAGGGAGGAGGGGGATAAGATAGGGGGATCCAATTTCACCACTATTATTTGTCTTGGTGATGGAGTACCAATCTAGAACACTGGAGAAAATGGCAATGCTTCCGAACTTTCAGTTTCATCCCATGTGTAAGCAACTGAAACTAACTCATTTTGTTTTTGCAGATGATCTCATGATTTTCTGCAAATGTACTATGGCCTCTGTCAGTAGAGTCATGGAAGCTTTAAATCACTTTTCTGAGACTACTGGTTTAATAGCGAATCTGGACAAATTAAATATATACATTGCTGGGGTAGATGAAGCTACTAAGCATGAGGTACTGAATGTTACTGGATTTTCAATTGGAGAATTCCCAATGAAGTATCTGGGGTTACCCCTATCTCCTAAGAAGTGGAATAAACAAGATTATCATCAACTGTTGGTGAAGATCACTGAGAAGATTACTTCTGCCTCCTCCAGGCACCTTTCATATGCTGGCAGGTTACAAGTTATAAACTCAATTTTATTTTCCTTGCATAATTTTTGGGGTGCTGTATTTATTTTGCCACAAAGTATTCTGAAAGCTGTGGATAAGAAATATCGAGAATATTTGTGGGGAAGTAAAGAGGATAAAAGAAAGACAAACTTAGTTGCCTGAGAGAAGCTGTGCCTTCCAAAGAAGCATGGTGGATTAAATGTGAGGAGCTGCAAGGTGTGGAATTTGGCTTCTATTGGTAAGTTGATTTGGTTAATTAATGACAAGAAAGATGTTCTCCTGGTAAAGTGGATACATGGGGTGTATATGAAGGGTGGAGGAGATGTGTGGAATCACCTCCCTCTGGCTGGTGTTGGAGGAAATTCAACAAGATTAAAGCTGCTATGATTCATTGGTACAACAATGGCATCTTCTCTTTGACTACTTATGTGGGGTACTCAGTATCAAAAGCCTATTTGGAGCTGCTGGGACCTAGAACAAAACTGGATGTGGCTGACTTGGTATGGAGTTCTATTTCATTACCTAAACACAAGTTCATCACTTGGTTAGCTGTCCAGGGAAAACTGACTAAAGACAGAATGACTAGGATGAGGATCATTTGTGCCAACCCATATTGTTGTCTATGTGAGGAGGATGTGCTAGAAACTCCATTACATCTGTTTGCACAATGCCAATGGAGCTCTAGTTTGTGGGATTGCCTTGGCCAGAAACTTCAACTCAAAGGCATGTTAGAAAACTTGTGGATAATTAAGAGGAAGTGTTAAGAGTCGCACATCGAATATGAAATGGGAACGTGGACTCCTTATATGAATTTGGACAATCCTCACCCTACAAGCTAGCTTTTGGGGTTGAGTTAGGTCAAAGATCCATTCTTTATGCTTTTGGGGTTGAGTTAGGCCCAGAGCCAGACCCCCAAATTATATTATTCACGCTCCAGTTAAAAGGTCTGGACGTGCGGAGAGTGTTAAGAGTCCCACATCGGATATGGAATGGGATCATGAACTCCTTATATGGATTTGAATAATTCTCACCCTACAAGTTAGATTTTGGGTTGAATTAGGCTAAAGATCCATTTCTTTACATGGTATCAGAGCCAGACACATTTCATATCCGATGTGGGACTCTTAACATGGAGCAATGGACTAAGCTGAAAAAGGAGATCATGGCTGCTGCTGTAGGAAGATTGCTATATCATACTTGGGAGGCTAGGAATTGGAAATTTTTTAAGAACCAAACTGTAAATAGAGCATATTTTAGCACATATACAACTTGAAAGTGTTGGAAATTTGCTTTTGGTGGGGAGGTGCGTCCACCCATATTTAATGAATTAAACACTAGGGTTCCGCATGTTGGAGGCTTTGTCTCTTCACACGTGCATAATCTACTAAGTGAGTAGATGACTGTAGGGCCAATAATCGTCAAATTTCGTTGAGAAATGAAAGAGATATTGGTCCACGAAGTAAGGTGTTTGAGGCATGAAAATATGGTGTGGGACAATCTAACACATCGGTGGGAAAAGGAAGAATTGCTCTCTTTATAAGTCTCAAAATTGGCTAAAGTTTTGGGACCCCAAGGGGTAACCCATGTGTTTAAAAGAGGGAGAACCTAGATGTGCTTGGGTTCAAGGCTAAGCCCACACGCGCGCCGCCGCTGCCCGCCCGTCCCTTCCGGGCTCACGGGTCACGAGTCTTGGGCTTCTTTTGATATTATCTCTTTGGACCCCAAATTATTTAATATTTACAGTTTGGTCCCTGGAGTTTCTGGAATGTTGAATTTGGGAACGACGGAAGGCAAAAAGTTTCTGTCTACCGTTGGAGTTGATTTTTGGGGGCGTTATTGTGCATTAACCAGTCATTATTTGGTTGAATTACACCCTCCTTCAATGACCATAAACAACCATTACTTGACTGTTTGATTCTCTCATTCAATGGTCATTAATAGCCATGTCTTGGCAGTTGAGAAGCCTCCTTATGCTATATATTGGAGCCTTTTGGCTCAATTGTGACACACAGAAAATAGAACACAGAAGAGAAACGAGACTACAATATAATATACAGACAAACAGAAGAGAACAACTGAAATTCTGTCCACAAACAGTGAACAGAAAACTCAATACTCTTCCTTCCTTTTACGTTCTTCAGCAAGTCGTTTCGTATTTATTTTCTTCGTCAGAATCAACCTATTTGCTTTGTAGTGTTGATTAGGTGCTGTTTTATTTTGGAAGACTATTGCCCTTTAACGTAAAAGCATATATACAGGGCAATCTTGTCTTAAAGACAGAGAGCCATCTCTCGACTCAGCACACAGTTGTAACAATCCAGATTTAGTGTTTCTTGATTTCAGGTTATCAAGATTCAAGACTCAATAAGCTTGCGGCAGTTCTAAACATTAGCTTGTTTGTTTATCCTTTCGAACACTTGTAATAGTTATTTACTTCCTGTATTGCTTTAGATATCCTACAGAAAGTAGGGAGAGAATAGGTAATTGCCAGAACTCTAGGAAATATAGAAGATGTAGAGATTTCATACAAAGATTTTTGTAATTAGTTTTGATTCCAGAGGCTGCACTGTTTAGACACCCTTCCTGGAAGGTGGTCGAGGGGTGCAGTGCTTTTTAGGTGTATTTTGTTTGTTTGTATGGTAATATTTCACAATTGTTACCCAAAAAAATATTGGAATAGTGGGAAGAAATTGGTACTAGCTAGAACTACATAATTACATTGTGACAATTTATTGTGCTCCAAATTATACAACATGATTCTTTCAATTTTGAGAGTATTCAAATAGTTGACAGCATTTAATATAGTAGTAATCAATATACTCCACAACTTTTACTATATTTAATAAATTAAACTTATTAAAAAGACAAAATTTGCATTTTGAAATGATGTGTTTTTTGTCAAACCAATTTATTGCACAAATCAAAATAGTGAGGCAAATGATGTTTCTGCCTCGGGCCTTCTATTTGTTCCAATTAACAGATTTGGTCCAAAATATTGTCAATTTAGAAAATTAAAAGGCATTAATTCTTTTTTTTTTCTTTCAATTTCACCCTTATGGTTCTAGAACAGAAAGCATATAGTCATTATTACTCATTTAAGTAAGGCGTAAGGATAATTTAGTCAAAACCTTTAAAAATAAATGGTATTAAATATATTTTTAAGGGTAAATTATACTAAATAACCGTATAGTATGTCCCATTTAGGGGTATTTCAAAATCAAAACTTACCCCTCCTATACTATATTCATACACGAACGAATATAATGACTTCATTTAAGACACAACCCCTATTTTTAAATCTAATATTTACACTCCAAGTACCCCATGTATCTTAATATCAAACAATATTACACCCCTACACAATTACAAATCCTCATTTTGTGCAACTTAAATGGCAGGGAAAGTTACATAGACTAAGAACAAGGACAGGGGAACAGTAACCTTCCAATATTGTAAACAAAAAAGAGGAAAAAATAATACTAGCAAATAAAGAAACCATACCTTTGCTTGGAAATCATATATGATATGTTCTCCAAGTGGAGAGGTTTGGGCAGTGATAATATTCAAAGATGGTGATTTTGATACAAATGTTGAGAAATTTGGTGAAGAAAAAGTGAAATCACCATGCATAAATGAAGATTTGGAACTGGATTCAAAAGAGATCTTGTTTGATAAAATACAAAGAGCCTTAGAGGGTGAAGAAGAGTGCTTGGAGTTTATTCTTAGTTTTGAAAGTGATAAAGCATTCAAAGGTGATGAAACAACCATAGAGCTCATCTTTGTTTTATTTTGTTTTTGTGTTGCAATTTGCTCTTCTAGTTTGGGCAACACTTTATATATAGATCACTACGTAATGTACAAGTGATTCCGATTACATACAATCTTACATACACACACGCACTCCCCTTCTCAATTTATGTTGTACATTTTGATGGATCGTGCACGAAGTTTAAAAAAGAAAAAAAATATGTGATTTAAAATAAATCATAAATATTTATATGGTCATAAAACATTTTACTAAGAGGGAAATGACAAGTTTTAAGTTAATTTTTCTACATAAAGAAATGATCGTCCGCACACACCCATCAATTTAATTTAATTTAATTTGAGTCTTAGATTATTTTAGTAGATGCAGTCCATTATGAGTGCACAAATTTTCCAGAGTTTTGATCCAGCTATAACAAGAATATTAAGTTTTTGTGTCGTAGATCACTTAACCTAATAATTGGTACAAGTAATTATACTTTCTCAGTGCACATAAGTAATTAAACTCCTCATCATCAGGTAGGAATTAAAAGGTAATAATTGGCGCACCAACATAATCTCACATTTAGAGGGAGTATTTTTTTTTTATACCATTTCAACGTGATAAGCAAAGAATTTTGGTGATCAGTGAAGAAAGCTTAAAGATTGTGTAGGGTATAATCACTTTGACATAGAAGTGACACTAGTATAACTTCATACTGAAGAACCAAATATTATTTTATTCTTGCGGCCACCGACGGGGCTCGTTTTTCCCATGTTCCTCTTGTTCTTTACTTCTTTTTCTGAATAGTTATGGGTTCGAACAATTCTTTAAACATAATAATCTTCCCAAATCTGGTCATGTTTAAGCAAAGATGAACCTCATGGTTCATGTAGAGTTCGATTATACTAATTGGAAAGACAAATTCGTAAATATCATTCCCCGTCTTCATTTATACAACATAATTTGACTGAACACGAAATTTCTTTTTAAAAAAAAAATATTTGAAATTTGCAATCTTAAACATACTTTGGAATTTCTGTCGACGTGACTATAAAAGCATGTGGTCAAGAGTAAAAGAAAGTTTAAAACTAAACTATATCCTAATATATAAAAATGTCATTTTAAAACAAACTAATAAGAAAATAGTGTCACATAAAATGAAACTTTAGAAGAAAAAAAACTTTAGTAGCAACTAGCATGTCAAGTTATATCTTGTAAAATTTTAAACTATGCATAATTTATTTTTCAACAGACAGTAACCTAAAGTCTTATTAACTGAAAAGATTGTTAGCGTTGATTTGTTCCCTGATAAGTTTTGATAATGACTGATTATTTGTGCAGACACCAAAAAGGAAAGAAGACCATCAACCGTTGGTGAACACATTCTGAAGGAAAAGCACAAGATTCTCTTCAGCACTCGGCTCTGACGGGACTGCGCCGCGGTCCTTCGCGGCGATTTCCGACTTGTTTCATCTTACACTTCTTCCTTCTTTTACCAAAGTGGAATACATTGTCATTTGGCCAATAACCGTCCATAATTCTATGTCTCAAACGTATTACATACGTATCAATATCTCTTTCACTAATAAAATTTGCGATATTTGGCACTACGTGTGCAGTGGAAACGACGTTTTCGACGTGCGGGATCCCAATTGTTTGAGTCATAAATAATGCGATATACTTAATTACACATTAGTTTCCAACAAGATTCAATTACTGCCTAATGTGATGTAGATTGGGCATCTTGTCCTAGTTCTAGAAATTCTCTCCGTGGTTACCTAATAAAAATGGAGATTCACTAGTTTCTTGGAATTCCAAGAAACAAACTATTGTATCTAGAAGCTCAATAGAATACAGAAGTCTAGAAACCACAGTTTCAGAATAGTCTACTTCCACTTGACACCTATCGTAATGATAAACGACTCGTCTCGCCGTGACCTTGTCTTGAATGCTCATTACTTGATTTAATGAAAGAAATTGGGATTGAAGTAAAGGTTCCAGTACATGTGTACAGTAACAGCAAAGCTGCAATGACAATTGTAGCAAATCCAGTATACTACGGAAAAATAAAATATATTAAGATCGATTGTCATTTCATAAGAAAAAGAATTCTTCTAAGGATTGATTTCTACAAACTACATCATCACTAAAGAACAACCAGCAGATCTACTGACTAAGGGACTGAGCAGAACAGATCATGAGCACTTGAGTTCCAAGCTAGAAACATTCAACATCTTTTCTAGTACCTAACTTGAGGGGTTGTAAAGAGTAGCTAAGCCGTGTAAGGACACTTCTGTAAATGCACTCTAACAGTCAGTAAGTTAGTTATTAAGTTGTTAGCCAAATACTGTTGTATAAGTACCTGTAATCAGTCCTATTTTGAACACAATGAAGAATATTTCATCTATCTAGAAACCTCTTCTTCCTACTGTCTCTGTATTTTTCAAGGTTCATCATCCTTGATACACAACACAATTACATATTTGAACAGTATTAAAAAGAATTACTTTTTAAATAATAAGGGTATAATAAAAAATAATTGTCAATTATAATCTTAAATTCCTAAAGATATAATTAATTTTAATTAAAACGACATTTAAAACGGGAAGAAGCTAGTGTTACATAATAAAAAAAATTGTCAAAGTCCGGCTTCCAGGCATATACTTTCTACTCAACCAAATCCTAGAAATCTGGCTTGTAAAAACCATCTTGATTCAAAGGAAAGCCTACACATACTCAACTTCCTGCACGTTAAGACTTCAGAATATTACTAATTACAGTGATCTCGCAAATAGTCCCGAAATGAATATATTCTCGCAAAATAGGGGTAAATTTCATTGATGGTCATATAACTATCATTTCCCCATCAAAGTCACTTAATTAAGTCTTCTAACATAAAATTCATATAATTATCATTTTTATTCACCAAAATCACTTAACTATGTTTTCTAACACAAAAGTCATATACCTATCATTTTTTTCACCGAAGTTACTTAACTATATTTTATAACACAAAAGTCACAAAACTTTGAGGTTATAAACACAAAACTCAGACCTATCGAAAAATTTAATTCCAATATATAATATTTTTTATTTTAATCTAATACATATAAAATCAATTAAAAAGAACCGACTTATCCCAAAATTCATAATGCAGAAATAAAATACTTAAAAAATGAATCAATCTTTCCACCAAATATATGATACTTCTCTCTATGGCTCTCAAGCAAAAAATGTGTGAAATAAAATATTTATCCTAGGATAATTTTTTTCAGTTTGATAATTTTCTTTTTTTTCTTCATAATTTTAATGCAATTCAAAATCCTTTTCTATATGATTCATTTTCATGAACGGAAATAAAATGTTGTGACTTGTGATGCTAACTGTTGGATGGTGAAATTTATACTATCCTCTTGCTCAAACTCTCATTTCACAGTAATGCAAGTGATACATAGTTGAAAACTCTCAAAGTAAGTAACTATATCAGGCCATTTATGTGGAATATCCTGCCATGAAGGAAATTTCACTCTGCAAAATCTGTGAATGTTCAACTGTATTTCATGTAACACTTTGTATAATGTTAAAGATTCTCCATGCAGTATTGTATTCCTTCATTTTCAGAATTGCCACAAAATCATAGCAGGTACTACCTTATAGACCAACTTTAGTTTATAATGGCATGCATTGTTCCACAAGATTTGTACTACTTTCTTGACTTGGTGACATTTCATAGTTATGCAGCAGTATGCCTGCTGCATTGTTAAAATAGCTCCACACTGATCTTGTAAAATCCCCAGTAAAAAATAGGTGATCAATTGTCTCTTATTGAAATACAATGTAGCAGCAACATCTTGATACCACAGTAATACCAATACTTTGCAGCACTTCATCAACTAGTATCTTGAATTTCCACATCCTCCATAGGAAAAGGTTTATCTTGAAAGGCACCCCTTTAACCCACATTTGTTTATATACTTCAAAGGATGTTGATCTTTGTCTCAATAACTCCCATGCACTAGACACTGTAAACTTATTAAAATTTGTCACCATCCACTATGATTTATCCCAGATTGTCTCCATCTGCTTGACATCTAGCTTAGAAATAACATGTGAAACAATGTCCTTTGATAAATATTGTTCTAGATTTGTCACAGTCCATCCATCCTCATCTAACAGATCTTTAACATCTTCCACCCTCTCATCAATAGGAAACTCTGGATGTAGTACATAATGTAAAGCTTCTAGTTTGGTCCAATTATCAAATCAAATGCCAGCTATCCCACTATTTGTTTTCTATCAAATTTCTTATGTAATGTTATCCCTTGCCTCTAACACCATCTTCCATACTTGAGAACCATATTTCCATTGCACATGTTGAGGATATTGCTTCTTACAATACTTATTCCATAGAAAATTTGCCCATAGGGAATTGGTGGTTCTAAATGTCCGCCAAAGCTTAACACTCAGTGCCTTTGATATATCAAAAGGAGATCTGAATCCCGAACCCCCTCATCCTTATGTAAGAACATTTTTAACCAAGCAGACCAATGCCTAGACTTCACATGTATTTTGCTGCACCAGAAGAATTTTAAAAATATTTGATGTATCTGCTTAATCACACGTTTTGGGGATTTTATGGCTGACAATATGTGTATAGGAATACTCTGCAACACACTAGTAATCAAGACTGCTTTTCCTCCTGGTGATAACAATTTCCTTTTCTAAGCATGTAGCTTGTCCTTAATCTTCTTGATGAGTTCTGCATAATTAGTTTTTCTCTTTCTAGTATGTGATATTGAACATCCCAAATACATGAATGGGAAAGTACCTCTTGAAAAATCAGTGACATTTTCCACCTACTGAATCAAATTACTAGCAATCTTAGTATGCATGTAAAAGGAACTTTTCCTTTTGTTAATCAACAGTCTAGATCCATCTTCATAACCCTTCAATGTCTGCATGATCAGTTGCAATGATTTCATGTATGTTGAAGAGAAAACAATGGTGTCATCTGCTTAAGACAAATGATTAACATTGGCACTCCCTTTAGACATTCCATACTCTTTGAACTTCTGATTATCAAACAGTACATTGGGGACCCTTGACAAAACTTTTGCAGACAATATGAAAAGAACTGGTGGAAGTGGATCTCTTTGTTTAACCCCTCTAGTTGAATGCAAGAAATCATGTGCGTGCCCATTCGCCAATACTGAATACCAGTTATTTACCAACAACCTTCATGTTAAATCAATACATCTCTCTGCAAAGCCCATTTTCCTCAACACATTTGTTAGAAAAAAATTATAAAACTCTATCATAAGCCTTAGTCATAATCAGTTTGATGACTACATTTGCTAGCTTTCCTCTCAACCACATATCAAAAATAATTTCTTGAGTCAACAATACATTATGAATAATGTTTCTCCCCTTAACAAAGCCAGACTAATTTGAAGAAATCAATCCAAGTAATACCTTCTTCAATTTATCATGCACCACTCTAGATATTACTTTATTGATGAAATTGCTAAGACTTATAGGTCTCATATTAGAAAATGATTCCACTTCATTCTTCTTTGGCAACAGAACCAAATTAGTATGAGTTATGGATTTTTGCATAGTTTGTCCCTCAAAGAACACCTTCACAACCTTAAAAACATCAGAACCCACAGTATCCCAACAATATTGATAGAATATGCTTGTCAATCCATCTGGACCACTTGCACTATCACTTGACAATTCAAAAATTGCATGTCTAACCTCTTCCACAGTTGGGATATTGAAAATACCTTCATTATCATCCTGAGATATCATATGAGGAATGTGATCTAGTATGGACAAATCAGCTTGTTTGTCTTGGCCACTTTCTGGAGTAAACTGCTTTTAGTAAAAAGAAATTGCCTCATTGGCAATATCATCAACATCTTCAATTCAGTTTTCATCTGTATTTTGGATCCTTCTTATCTGCGTTATTTTTCCTTCTACCATTCACAATATTATGAAAAAAACCTGATATTTTTATCACCCTCAGCAAAATAATTAAATCTTGATTTTTGTCTCCAAAACTCCTCTTTATAATGCAAATACTTCTTCAATTCAGCCTGAGCTCTTTGTAATACCATCAGCCTCAGTTGGAAATTCTTCAAACAACTCTTTTTTAACTCTCATAATATCCTCCCTAATACATGGTTGCTTAAAGATATCTCCAAAGACTTGCCTACTCCATGCTGACAAAGCAGATTTAATATTTTTCAATTTTGCTTAAAGGACAAGAATATATCCCCTTCTGAAGTTTCACTCTGCCAGTATTGCCTCACTACTTCATGGAAAGTATCATGCTCAATCCAAAACTTCAAGAATTTGAATGGTTTGACAAATTGTTGACTCTGAGTACCATAGGATAATAACATAGGAGCATGTTCAAATTCAGTCCTGAAAAGATGATCTACTTCAATAAAACCATACCATTGTTGAAACAAATCATTTGTGAGCATTCTGTCAAGTCTTTTAAATATACAGTCCTCATCAGTTCTCCAATTCCACCAAGTAAATAGACTGCCTTTATAACTAATTTCAACTAGTTCACAAGAGTTAAAAGGCAAAATCCTCATACTCGTATGGATAAACTGGGCAATCCTTCAATTTTATCTTCTTCAGTTGAAATTACATTGAAGTCACCCCCTATCATTCAAGGTGCCAACATTCCTCCAGATAAGACATATAAACTATCCCACCAAGCTAATCTCTCCAAAACATCACACTTGGCATATACCATGGTGACAAACATGATCATATTCAAATTCTAAAAGAAAAATTTACAGGTAATTTGTTGTGTATCGTTCCAAACTATATCCATCATTATATCTTCATTGAGAAAGAATCAAATCTTACCATTGCAATTATAAAAAGCATGCTTCATTCTCAGCTTTATCTTGTATTGTTGTATGTGTCTATAATGTTGAAAGGGTTCCATCAGTGCTATTAGGCAAACTTTGTGATGCATATGCAACATTTGCACTCTATGGAAGGCCTTCCGTGTCTTAACTGATCTGATATTCTAGAAAAATGTCTTCATCATGATTTATTATTACCTTAGCAACTCTCGTTGGTAACACCCTAATAGGCTATCCTTTAGAATTGGCATACTTCTTCTTTGTACTTTTCACATGAGATTTTAGAGATAATCATACTTCCACTACTGCATGTTCCAAGGCCTTTGAAAATGCATCAATTGTAACAGTGTTAATAATATTTGCATCTTTTTCTCCTGAACTAACATGTACAACTGCTTCTTTGATGTTATGAGATACAACATCATGCAAATCCTTCAGAGAAGATATAGACTTCAAATTCAATATCTACTGATCTTGTGGAACCTGTACAATAGCATGTGCATTTGCAGGCACAAGACTATTGTTCAATCCCTCAATGTTGCTTAGTATGTCACCATTAATACTTTCCTCAACTAGTTCCATATCCTTATTATGTACATCCAATAGATCTTTCTCAGAAATTTCCACTTGGCTCTCTAGCTTCTCAGGCACACCAGTCTTGTGAACCTCCTTATTGTTACTCAGTACATCTACCTCCATCTCATTATTAATATCTTCCTCAAAAAATTTCACCTGGACCTCTGGCTTCTCAGGCACACCAGACTTGTGCACCTCCTCAACATCACCAATGCATTGCTTGTCAGATAAAATTCTCTACTCATCCTCATTACCTTCAGTTGAAGGGAAAATATCTATCACATTTTCACTGGACTGTGCAGAATCAACTTGCTCAGCAATTTCAGCCATCTCTTTTAGATCTTCAGTTCTTTCAACAGATTCCACTCTATTTTTGTTTCCAAAGAATGATTGTTCAATCCATTCTTTAGTGATCACATTGTCAATACCTTTTTCTGCCTTTCCCACCTTATCTTTGGTCCCTTCATTGCACATTTGTTCCATCTTCTCATTTGTGTTGTCATCAGCACTGTTTGACATGAAAATAACATTATCTCAAATTATCCTGACCTGATATCATCTCCTCTGGTACTGAATTATTAGTGTTACACTCATTCTTTTGTTGCACTTCTTGTAGTACATTAAACTTGTTTTAATTAGCATCAACATCCTCCTTGGCCTTTGCCGGACCCTTAAAAACTCTTCTATCTTTAATCACATTCCAGTTTTCTGGATCACCAAGAACTCTTACACTAGAGAGAATTCTAGCTCTTCCCCTTCTAAATTTATGATAATTTCATTTCTGTTCCTGCTTGTTGTGAATAAATTGGAGTTTTCTATTTAGAATAAAAAATTAAATTATATCTCTTGATTAAAATATATATGTGATATATATTTGATATTTATTTTGAAATGGTATATAATTAATACATTTAAAATAGGTTTTATATGGAATGTCCATAAAAGGACGTGCAACTTTATAGGTCCAATAAGGACTTGGACTTAGAAACAAAAAACGTCCCAGCAATTTCTCAAAAGGGATCCAATTTACAATTGGTATCAGACTTTGGATTTCAAATTGGATCCAATTTACAATTGGTATTAGACTTTGGATTTCAATAAGAGATTAACTAATAATCTAATATCCACTTACATGGAACACCTTTTTACATGGTCGGGTCCTTTTAAGGCTTATAACAGGGAAGGTTCTAAATTGTTTTTTACCTTTTAATATCTAAAAATATAAAAAAGGAAATAGTATTATAAGGAAATTAGAACTCTAATAGGAAGGCTTCCACGTTCTTGGTTTAATCCTCAATTTTAGGAGTACAGCTCTGAAACCCACGTCTAACACCATTGAAGCAATCTTCAACATAATTCTACATGATAATTCTTTATTGATTATTCTTTCTATATTAGTTTTAGAGATGTGTTATTAGTTTAGATGCAGACCAGGAAGCTATTCCACCATGTAGGAAAAAGAGATCAAGAAGTTAGCTCATTAGACGGATGGCTACAGCGAAAGGTACGAAAGAAAATTGATTTCTTTTTCGATCAAAATAGAGGATCGATTCCGTAAAAGATGAGATCAATAAATGACAACTCACTGACCTACCACCTTTTTTTTTTCAAGATTGAGCTTGTTCAATTGAAGCTAATGCTATGCTGCCCTTCCCTTGTTCAGGTGCGACACAGGTAATAGCGTTCTTTGTTGAGTCATATAATTTTATTTATTTACAGAAAAACTTTTGGGACTTTTGTGGGACAGAGAAATAGTTACATAGCAATGGTCTTTGTTAACCTATGCACTTCTTCTACCTTCTTTTATTTGAACAATGAAGTATTCATGATTGAGGAGAAATTACTTAAACACAACTTCTCAATTGCAAAAATACAGAAAAAAAGTCGGAGAGGATGAGCTGATTCTACAATCATGTGAATCTATTATTAAATAGCTGCCGGTCAAAAGGGCCTGTTAATCTCTTTCAATGATTGCTCCACGTGCAAAACTCAAAGTCTAATTATAATTAGACTTGAACCCCAAGTAAATCATCTCACCTTAACCAAATAGGAAAAAGGTTTGTAGGTGGTGCGGGTTTATGGAAAAAGTTAAAAAACAAATTTTTATTATGACAAAAACACTTTCTTGAAAGTGTGTGAATATTACACTAAATCAAGAGAGATAAATTTCAGCATAATAATTTTAATTCAATTCGTTCGCGAGTTTCGTTGATCAAAGAGTTGATAGCAAAAATTGGTCTCAGTGTGAATACACATAGAATTTTTGTACTATCGAAGTAATTTTGAATTACAATTTTTTGTCATCTTTGTCTTGAAACCTATTTTTTTAGATATAAATAAATTTTAAACGCAAGTAGATCTATTCAGAATTGTATTTTTATCTTCCACTTCATGTTATGAAAATTCTATGTAAGTTCCTACGGATCGGAGTATTGTAAGAAGTTGTACAATTATAGAATAAGATAGTGCTTCTGACTATTTATAAATTTTTGCCTAAAATCATCCGTGGAGCTTAACATTTGGGTGTTTGTCAGTTACCTAGCTTTAGAATTAGATACGACAAAGTTGATCATGTTTTTTTCTTCTAGTTTTAAGGAATATTTCATCCTAATCACAGTGTAATATTCCTTTAAAACTGGTAAGAGGTCAGGCTTTAGCCCCCCTCTTCTTTTGTATCACTCTTCAATGAATATATACCAGGCACATGGGCCCTAAGTGATTAAAAAAAAAAGTTATTTAATCTTTTGATCTTGAAAGTTTGTTCATGGACAAGCGGGGTTAAAAGTTCAACAAGGCCATTGGATGTAATTTTTGGTATCCTAAGCTGGCTAGAATGAGGACAATGAAGAGTAATTTTGGTCCAAGTATGCTTGTAAGTCTCAAAAACTTCCCCAAAAAAGAAGGGGGGGGGGGGGGAGAAAGAAAAATAATTAGAAGGAAACAGAGAGCAGATGTTTACATCTCTCAGGTGTGGCCTTTCCTAGATTTTCATGACGCGGGATGCTTTGTGCATCGAGTTATTTTTTTAGACAAAAAGCAACTGTACTCGGGACATAATTGAATTATTCAAAGATTAAACCGCTAAATGGAACTGCAAAGCACGTGAAACCGTGAATATAGGACAAGTTTCAGTCCAAGAGGGCAACCTTTGAGAAAAATGAGTCGTAATACATCCGTTGTCCTAAAAACTGATCCATTGAAAAACTTGTCCAAATTCATTGAAAATTGTATGTCTGGTTCGGTAGCAAATGGAATGTTTTTCGTAATATTATACACCGAGTAGCTTTTTGCAAGGCCATTTGTGGATGGTAAAAAATGGCAGTCTAATGCGTTAAGCTTTCGTTATGCGCGGATTTGGGAAAGTTTCCCTTCTTGTGGATGAGAATGAATTTTTTTCGATTAGCGACTTCGTATTTGAATTGATACAACTATTTCGAATTGGGGATTCACAAAAAGAGAAAATTTCCTTCGCAAGGTTCGACTTCAAAAGCTCTATTTAACATTGCAGATTTTCCTTCATCCCACCATACTCCAATTCTTAGCATAAATGGAGCCACCTTAGGTCAAACAGTATCACTCGCCACCACTGGGTTTGGAGAATTTAACTAAATAAAGTGTAAAAAAATAGACCCTAGTGGTAAAGTTGATGTCATGTGACCAGAAGGTTACGGGGTCAAGCCATGAAATTTTTGTAGAAATATAAGGTAAGGTTGCATACAACAGTCCCTAATGGTCCGGCCCTTCTCCGGACCGTGCATAGCGAGAGCTTAATGCACCGGGCTACCTTTTAAAGTATAAAAAAATAAAAACATATCGATATTATGGGTTGACACTATTAAATTGTATGTACTACCTAATCCAATTGGTCAAGCGCATCATTTGATTAATCCATGATCCATGACAAGAGGATCGAATCACATTGAGAATTTTTTAGCTTCATTTGTCAATTAAAATGAGATTGAAAAGGAATCGAATCATAACCTCCTCCATTGTCAAATCAATCGACCTATCCGTAAGCAGCAGCCAAATTAACTTTCCCTTTGGAGTCTCAACGGCAAGAACTAGATTTCCTAGAGTAATCTCTAACAAGGTTATCATATATACTTATTTAAAAATGAAAGTTGTACTAATGTATCTTGTTAAATATACACAATATACATGTGTATATTGTGTATATTACTCTTGGAATTTCCTCTTCAAGTACCGTATATAGAGTATATATTTAGGTAATATTTAGTCTCCTAGTTTAAGTAATATTGTAATGTAATTAGTATTGTACATTTACCATAATAATTGTATTACCATAAATGTATAGTTAGTATCCAAGTAGAATAAGGTTTTAGGAGTAGAATATGAATAGGATTCTCCTATTATGGAAATATGTAACTTGTATAAATAGTCTTTCAATTAATGAAAATAATAAAGGAATTATTTCTTTCATGGTATCAAGAGTCTAGGTTTATTTTCTCTCCCAAATTCTCCACTTTTCCGTCGAAATCCCTAGCAAAATCCGAGACCTTGCTCTCGGGTTTCGTGCCGACGAGAACCCCCTTCTTCCAAAAAAATTCTCCCTAATTCCTCAATCACATATTGTTCTATCAATATGTCTACATCCCGGAACATGTTTCATCCTGCCCTTACAGTTTCTAACATCAAGAATAACATCCCTCTTGTTCTTGAAATAGAAAACGTCTAATATGCGACGTGGGCCGAACTGTTCAAAATTCAAGCACGATCGCATCAAGTCATCCATCACATAATCCCCGCGGCTCCTGAGGATACGGAGGTGCCAAAACGCGAGGATGATCCTAAGTTATGGACGACTCTTGATGCTACCGTCCTTCAGTGGATATATTCCACAATATCTACCGACCTTTTGCAAATAATTATTGAGCCTGACGCTACGGCACATGCAACTTGGGATAGACTGCATGATATATTCCAAGATAATCAAAATTCTAGAGTCGTTACCCTTGAGCAGGATTTCTCCAACGTCAATATGGAAGATTTTCCTAATGTTTCGGTTTATTGCAAAAGATTAAAGGAATTGGCGAACCAACTTCGCAACGTTGGCGCGCCGGTTTCGAACGATCGTTTGGTCCTCCAAATGGTTTTCGGCCTCTCCGAGGCCTATAATGGTATTGGAACGCTTCTTCGGCAAAGCAATCCGCTTCCATAATTTTATCAAGCTCGTTCTATGCTTACACTAGAAAAAGCAGGCATGGTAAAACGAGCGGCTACCGGTACTAGTCCCGTAGTCATGATGACCGAGTCCACGGTGTATCCTACCGGTTCCAACAAATCGGGCCAAAACCGCAACAACGGTTGCGACAAAAAGGGTGGAAATAAGAAAAATAATGGCAAGAACCGCGGCGACAACAACGGCGGCAGCCGACAGAATGGTGGTGGCGGTGGGGGTCCTCGCGGTTGTCAGCAACATCAGTTCTGGGGCCCACAGTGGGCCCCACAATAGCAGTTTGGGCCCAGCCAGTTTGCCTCTTAGTGGCAGTTTCAACCCAGCAACTTTCAGCCCAACTGGCAGTGGGCGGCCCAGCAGCAGTCTAGGCTCAATTCGGCCTAGTCCACCTACAGCCAACAGTTTGGGTCGAGACCGCAAGCAGGAGTGCTTGGGCCTCGGCACCCACACCTACCGACATCGAAGCCGCAATGCACACGCTTGGTTTAAATCCTCTGGACCCAAATTGGTATATGGACACTAGTGTCATTACCCACATGACATCCGATTCAGGTATGCTCTCGTCTTATTCCAATTTGTGCAACCCCCGCGGTATAATTGTTAGTAATGGTAATTATATTCCAATTCGTGGTTATGGTCATAAGACGTTATCTCTCCATCATCCACCTCTTATCTTGAAAAACACCCTACACGCCCCCAAATTGATTAAAAACTTAGTCTCAGTCCGTAAATTCACTACTGACAATTCCGTTTCTATTGTATTTGATCCATTTGGTTTCTCTGTGAAGAACTTCAAAACGGGGAGTCCTCTCATGAGGTGTGATAATAGGGGAGATCTTTATCCTATCACACCCAGTTCCGGTCCATCGAGTCAAGCTCTACCTTCAGCCTTTGCAGCCATCTCTCCTTCCTTGTGGCATGCTCGTCTTGGTCATCCGGGATCCTCTATTTTGTCATCTTTAGATAAAAATAGTTTAATTTTATGTAAGGGTACGAGTCGTACACCAAATTGTCAGTCTTGTTCTTTAGGTAAAATTGTTAAGTTGCCATTTGTAGACTCGAATTCTCATACGTTAATGTCATTTGATATTATTCATAGCGACTTATGGACATCTCCGGTTCTTAGTTCTGTGGGTCATCTGTATTATGTTCTCTTTTTGGATGATTATTCTAACTTTTTATGGACGTTTCCGATAGAGAAAAAATCTCAAGTTTTTTCCGTCTTCTTAAAATTTAGAGCATTCATTATAACCCAATTCAACTGAGAAATTAAAAATATTCAGTGTGATAATGGCAAAGAATATAACAATGGGGTGTTTTGGGAATTCTGTGCTAATAATGAGATCAATTTTCATTTTTCTTGTCCTCATACGTCTTTACAAAATGGGAAAGCCGAACGTAAAATTCGTTCCATAAATAACATTATCCGCACTCTATTAATTCATGCTTTCGTACCCCCATATTTTTGGCATCATGCTCTTCAAATGGCTACATATCTCCTTAACATAATTCCTTCCAAATATCTGACATATTCTTCCCCCTTCAAATTTTATATAATAAGACTCCTTCTTATTCTCATCTTTGGGTTTTTTGGTGTTTATGTTATTCGTTATTCACATCCACCATAATTAACAATCTTCATGCCCGGTCTACTCCGTGTGTGTTTTTGTGTTTTCCATCTAATCATCGTGGCTACAAATGCTTTGATTTATCCTCTAATAAAATCATCATTAATCGCCATGTCATTTTTTATGAATCCCAATTTCCATTTTCTAAGAATAATACTCCCGTGCCTAGTTTGTATAATTTTCTGGATGATAATATATCCCTATATGTTATTCAGCATTTTTCGGACATATACCGCACCCAAAATTCTCCAGTAGACGCTGATCTGTCGCCCCCTTATACGGTACCATCATTGGACCAATTCGGCGATTGGGTCGATCCGGCCGATTTTGGAACAGTCCAAGGATCGCTCCGGATTACCGTGTTGGGCCAGCAGGCCCACTGCCTGTTGGTCAGTCCGTCCCGAACCCAACAAATTCCCAAAATCCGTCCAATTCTCCATCGATTCATAGACCGGTCACTCGTAGTCAACAGGGTGTTTTTAAACCAAAAAGACATTTTAATTTACATTTTAATGTTCTTAAATCACCCTTACCCCGAAATCCTGTGTCTGCATTAAATGACCCGAATTGAAAAATTGCTATGACCGATGAATTTAATGCTCTTATTGATAATAAGACGTGAGTGTTGGTACCCCGTCCATCTGGTATTAATATTATTCGATCTATGTGGATTTTTGCTCATAAGAAAAATTCAGATGGTTCATTTGCCCGACATAAGGCGCGGCTTGTAGGTGATGGTAAGACTCAGCAGGTTGGTGTTGATTGTGGTGAGACATTTAGTCCGGTGATCAAGCTGGCTACCATTCGCACTGTGCTTAGCTTGACTCTTACAAAGGCATGGCCTATTCATCAGTTGGATGTCAAGAATGCTTTCATACATGGTGATCTAAAAAAAACAGTCTATATACATCAGCCGTTGGGATTCAGGGATCCAAACTATCTTCATCATGTCTGTTTGTTGAAAAAGTCTTTATATGGCCTTAAGCAGTCTCCACGGGCCTGATATACGCGGTTTGCAGACTATGTTTCGACTATTGGGTTCACTCACAGCAGATCGGATAATTCATTATTCATCTACTGTCGTAGTTCATCCATGGCATATATCCTATTATATGTGGATGATATTCTTTTGACAGCCTCTTCCGATGCCTTGCGCCAGTCTATCATGACACTACTCAGCTCTGAGTTTTCTATGAAAGACTTGGGGCCCTTGAGCTACTTTTTGGGGATTGTTGTCACTCGACATTCCGATGGGTTGTTCTTATCTCAATGGAAGTATGCAGCTGAGATCATCGAGATGGTGGGGATGTCATCCTGTAAGTCCACTCCCACTCCAGTTGACACTAAGCCCAAGCTAAGTGTCGCGGCCGGCGTACCCTACGAGGATCCGACCCGCTATCGCATTCTTGCAGGGCCCCTTCATTATCTTACCTTTACGAGATCGGATATTACATATGATGTCCAGCAGGTGTGTTTGTTCATGCATGATCTCAGAATTGAGCACATGAATGCACTCAAACGCATCATTCGGTATATTCAAGGTACACTTGACTATGGTTTACATTTATATCCTTCCTCGACGTTCACACTTGTCTCGTATACAGATGCTGATTGGGGTGGCTGTCCCGACACCAGACGGTCGACGTCAGGCTATTGTATGTTTCTTGGCAACAACTTGGTCTCCTGGTCTGCAAAACGTCAGTCAACTCTATCCCGCTCAACTGCCGAGGCTGAATATCGAGGGGTAGCTAATGTGGTCTCGGAATCATGTTGGTTAAGTAATTTGCTTGTAGAGCTTCATTGTCCCATTCAGAAGACAACCTTGGTTTATTGGGATAATATTAGTGCCATCTACCTTTCTGGTAATCCGGTTCAGCACCAACGCACTAAGCATATCGAAATTGACATTCACTTTGTCCGTGAAAAAGTTGCTCGTAGTCAAGTTCGCTTATGTCATGTCCCGTCGAGATATCAAATTGCCGACATCTTTACAAAGGGTCTTCCCTTGGTCCTTTTTGAAGATTTTAGGGACAGTCTCATCGTTCGAAGACCGTCCGCTATGACTGCGTGTGTGTGTTAAATATACACAATATACATTGCTCTCGGAATTTCCTCTTAAAGTACCGTATATAGAGTATATATTTAGGTAATATTTAGTCTCCTAGTTTAGGTAATATTGTAATGTAATTAGTATTGTACACTTACCATAATAATTGTATTACCATAAATGTATAGTTAGTATCCAAGTAGAATAATGTTTTAGGAGTAGAATAGGAATATGATTCTCCTATTATGAAAATATGTAACTTGTATAAATAGTCTTTCAATTAATGAAAATAATCAAGGGATTATTTATTTCATATCTGAATATTTTTCTATTAATATGGTTGAGATTTTATCTTTCAATATGATATCATAATAATAATATTTTTATTTATTTACTTATTTAAATATCGATATCACTTAAGAAAAAAATTGTGTACGTCAGTGCTCCTTTTTATAAAATGGACCCCGTTGGATCAACAACACAACTATGAAGTATATCATTGTTCTTGTTACTAGATACACACTCTTAACTAAATGAACTTTTTTTCATTTGTTTAAATATTTACTAAGATAAAAATTAGGTGTGCATACCTAATATAATCTGTATCTTGCGTTTTCTAAGCCTGCCAGATTGCACTAGAAGATGCCTTTAGTTTTGTCCTCATTTCTTTGCTGTCAACATCATTCATGTTAGGAGGAAAAAAAAAAGAACAATCATACATTAGAAGCCAAACAAACGTTAAACCATTGTTTTATCTTTTATGTAACACCTATATATCTAACGTTAATCAACGGCCTTGATCTCGCCACGTATAATGCTAAATTAGGCTGCACAGTAACACCCGTGCTGTCTCACACAGAAGAATACAATGATAGTCGGTCTCCACTATCCCCTACTACCCAAAAAAAAACGCCTCCTTTCCCTTCTTCTCTATCACAAGTCCCTCTTCATTATTTTTTCTATCAACAATTTCTAATTAAATTTCACCAAAAATGTTTATCTTATTTTTTTAATATTCTGTTAGCAATTTTAGATCAACCCATTTATTTATATTCTTATAGTAATACTTGTACATCTTTAATTATTATTAATATTCTTTTTCTTGATCAGTTTTAAGTACTATCTTTTCTTGATTTTTTTAGCTCAAGTTTGATTGTTTCTACATAGATCAAACAAAGTTTTGATTTTAATCCTTTTATTGGGTTTTAATCAATTTAATCTTGACATTAGTATGTGCCCAAGTAACAATTTGTATAAAAATCCAAAGCCCTGCAAGCATCTTGCAGATTACAAGTTGAAAAATGGTTTATGTGGGTACAGTTTAATTCAAGAATGTTTTAGAACAACTCCATATGGTAGGACCACATTGGAAATATCCAAATTAGAGATACCTAGATGTAGTATTTGTAGTGGATGTCATGGTAGATTATACATGTGTTTGATCTGTTCATCAGTACTATGTTGTTTGTCACCTGAATCAAATCATGCCCTTTTGCATAGCCAGTCTCAAAATGGGCATGAGATTTTAGTGGACATAGAAAGAGCTGAGCTTTATTGCTTTGTGTGTTGTGATCAAGTGTATGATCCTGATTTTGATAAGGCTGTGATGTGTAAACATATTATGGGGTTTTCAAGAAATGAAAATGAGGGTGTAGAGAGTGAGTTGAGGTTGAGTAAGAGGAGAAGGTTGAGTTTTGGGATGGATTTAGATTCAAAGAATATGAAAAGATTGTTTTTTCGGAGGGATCAGAAGTCGAAATCGTGTTTTCCATTGGGATTAAGGGGTTTGAACAATTTGGGGAATACTTGTTTCATGAACTCTGTGCTGCAAGTGTTGCTTCATGCACCCCCTTTGAGAAATTACTTCCTTAGTGATAGACATAACAGAGAAGTGTGTAGAAAGATGTCGTCGGATCGGTTGTGTCTGCCTTGTGATATTGATCTTATGTTCTCAGCTGTGTTTTCGGGTGATCGAACCCCTTATAGTCCAGCAAAGTTTCTTTACAGGTCTGTGACTGTTACTAGGATTTATCTCCTTTAAAGTTAAACTCCGAATTGCTTTCTATCTGTCCTCGACGTTTAATTTATTGATACTAGATGCTTGGTTATAGTTAATATTAGAGCAGCTGCATCAATTATAGTGTAATGGTGAAACCATATGTTTTTACTCTCATCAAGTATAATGTTATGGTGAAACCATATGTTTTTACTTAGAAGATGTTTCATAAAGTTTTTGGATAACCAAGATTTGGTGCATTTCCTCTAAAATCGTACAATTCGCAAGTTCGCAAATCTGTTGTCATGTAAAAATAAGGGGTCGTTTGGTTGCTAGTTAGGAAGTGAGTTATTCATGTAGTAAAACCAGCATAACTAATACATGAATAACTAAGCTCTGCATCACTAATTCTTGCATTACTAATACATGCATAACTCTAATTAACAACCAAGTTGCCCTAGTGTTTTGAGATTTTCTCTATGCTGCTATATCCACTAAGATATCATTTGTTAACTTAGATCGGATGCTTAAATACGGAAAATGTTAACTTTGATTGGTTGCTGACATGTTGGAGACTTATGTAGTGATTCTTTTTAATTGAACTGTTGTTTATGTTTGCAGTTGGTGGCAGCATTCAGAAAATTTTGCTACCTACGAGCAGCAGGATGCTCATGAGTTCTTCATTTCAATGTTGGACAGGATCCATGACAAAGAGGGGAAATCAAGTTTGGCAATCAAAGGTATTTTTTGCTGAGAATGATTCTTATTCGTCTTGTCTATGCGGGACATTTTCTGGGGTCTTTTGCTTTAGATAATGGTTCATCCCTTTCTGTTTGAAATGCAACACAGTGAGTAGATATAGTACAGATCTTGTCTATGTACATGGAAGGGATGATTTGTGTCTTACGACATTGAGAACTCGAGAGTTTTGTGGCTTCTTGTTCTTCATTTTCTCTGATAAAGAAGCATTTCTTAAACAGATAATGGAGATTGCCAATGTATTGCTCATAGGGCTTTCTATGGGCTCTTGAGATCTGATGTCACATGTGCATCATGTGGGTTCACTTCAACAACTCATGATCCTTGTATGGACATTTCTCTTGACTTGAGTACCTGCAACTCCAGCCCAAAGAATTTGGCTGATAAGTCCAGTAAGCCAAAAGAATCTCTTGGGGGTTGCTTGGACCTCTTCACAAGACCAGAAAAGTTGGGATCCGATCAGAAACTGTACTGTGAAAATTGTCAGGAGAAGCAGGACGCATTGAAACAAATGTCCATCAAAAAGCTTCCGCTTGTGCTTTGTTTTCATATAAAACGATTTGAACATTCTCCCACCAGAAAAATGTCCAGAAAGATCGACCGCCACATGCAATTTCCTTTCTCTTTGGACATGAAACCATATTTAGCATCTTCCATTGTCAGAAAAAGATACGGGAACAGAATCTTTTCGTTTGACAGTGATGAATCAGATATTTCTACAGAATTTGAAATATTTGCAGTGGTCACACATTCAGGGATGTTAGAATCTGGTCACTACGTGACATATTTGCGTTTGAGAAACCAATGGTACAAATGTGACGATGCATGGATTACTGAAGTCGATGAAGAAGTTGTTAGGGCTTCACAATGCTATCTGATGTACTATGTACAAAAGATGCTTTACCACAAGAGTTGTGAGGATGTTAGCTGCCAGCCAATGTCACTGCGAGCAGACACATTTGTTCCTATAGCTGGTTGCTGCTAGAATTCTCTCTGTGCGAGTGAAACAGTTTGTAGACTTGGATAGGTTTTCTGGCCAGCCGGGGAAAGTATGCAGTGGGCTGTGAAGCATGATGGCATGTCCAGGGACTTTACACCAGCCAAGGCATCCCGGTTAGAAGGCGGAAAACTTGTGGGGCAGTCTCTTGATGAGAATCCTTACAAAGATGGAAGAAGCAGCTTGTTGGCATCTTTGGTCCAGCATTAGTTTTCCTTTTGAGGCCTTTGAAGGAGGCCTTATGAATGTACAGTAACTTAGCATTGTCAGGGGCATCTTTTCTATGGTCCCTTTGGTCTCATCAAGATTCTGATAATGTTCATTATTGGGTTCTTAAAAGTGATCTGATTTCCTGCCTGGTTTGTTTGAGATTGTGTTATAACTTATAACATGTCAACTTGATTTATCATTCAACAAGATAATGTAACATGAATAGATTGATGAATTTCTTTTCAAAGTTGAATGGTTTTGGTAAATGTCAAAGAGTAGTAGGTAGAGCAGTTATCGATCTGTTCCTTTCCAGTACACCAGAGAAGAACAGTAATCATAATCTAGATTTAAGCATCCAAGCGTGTAGTCTAGTGGTCAATGATGTGGATTGAGAACTATGAGATTTTAGGTTTAATTTTGAACGGAGCGAAAGACACTAGGTGGTTTATCTCTATTTGTTCAAGTCTTGGTGGATAGAATTATTATTGATGACTACAATTTTTAAAAATAAAAAAAGAAAAGAAGCTAGATTTGGCTTCAGTAAAACTCATAAGAATATATGGTTCCGAATTGACCTTCCCAGAGTCTGTTGTGTGTTTTGGCGGGAGGGGGTGGGGAGGCAGAGGACGTTGTTATGTTGACCGTAACTCAATCACATAGTGCTTAAATCCTTTAGATTTGAAAAAGGAAAAAGGTACAAATATACCCTCAATTTTACGATATAAAGTATATCTATTTTCATTAAAAAAGTTGTGCAATTATAGTCCTGACGTTACACAAATGGTGCAAGTATACTTTTTTGTTGACGGAATATTTTTTAAAAATTATTTAGCTTATTTTTTAATTAAAAAAATATCACGTGGCTTTTAGAAAAAAGTCTATTCAATTATTTTTGTAAAGCCACTTGTTAATTTTTATTTCTGATGGCCTGAGTCTGGTTCGTTTAAAAAATGGGTAGACTTATTTTTTTTAAACCTATAGATGTATTTTTCTAAACGAACCAGACCTGATCCACCAGAAAAAAATTACCATGTGGCTTTACAAAAATAAGTCTACCAAAAACAATAGGTAGACTTATTCTTTTAAAGTCTTGTAGCATTTTTTAATTAAAAAATAAGTTAAATAATTTTTTTCAAAAAATATGTCGGCGAAAAGGATATATTTGCACCATTTGTGTAATGCCAAGGGTATATTTGCATCATTTGTGTAACGGCAGGGGTATATATGCACCACTTTTATAACGAGGGATATATCTGCTCTAGCGGATATATTTACACCTTTGTCCTTTGAAAAATAATATTTCTGTACTTTTTCGAATGCAACGGTAAATGTCCTTGATTTAAAATGAACGGCCGAAAATAAAGTGCTCACAGAGCCGTCCTTGTGGCGGTCGATCGCCACCGCACAGGGCCCCCTGACCGGCGGAGCCTCCGCCCCAGAATTTTTATTTTTCTTCTATTGATTTCAAATATTAAGATATGTATTAAAAATACCTCTAATCTTAGAGGTGTAGCCTAGAAGTTGAAGGCCCCTTCAAAAGTCTTTGCCTAGTGAGAGGTCGCGTGTTCGAATCCAATGAGCAGCGAAAGACTTTTTTTTTTAAACACAAAATCAGATTTGGCCTCAAGCCGCAAATAGTCCCCCCCCCCCCCTCACTTTTTCTTGATGACTTTGCAGATAAAAATGAAGGAGATCAATTTTCTATGCCTAATGTAATGATAGTTTTTCTTTTAAATCTTTTCATGTAATGACATTAATGTATCTCTTTCGTAGCATTATTGTACTGAAATTGAAAACATTGAATCGAATATAGTGTTTACTATACATTTATTTGATGTTTTGATTAATAATTTTTTTTAATCTTGATTAATTAGTTAATTTTAATTTTTCATGTGAATAAAAAATGGTCTCTTTTTATTTCTCGCATCGGGCCCTTAAAAGTATAGGAACGGTCTTGAATGTCATTACATCTATTTTTAAAATATTAAAATGACATTCATATATGATGGATGCGATTTTTCTGATAAAAAGATTCCTAAACGTACACAATAATATTTCATAAAAATGAGAATTCATATAACTGCTCTAGTATATCAAGCTAAAAAATATTGTAATACCTTATTTATTTTTCGTATGAGGTAATCAGGAGAAACTGAGCGATTAGCGGGACATTTCTGAGTGTCCGATTGAACTTTCGGATGGAAATAGCTTGGTGGCCACGAAAGAAGGAACAACCAGGCTACTTAATATGATTTGATTGAATGATATATGTTCTGGACTTGGCACGCAATTTAATTTCTATATCACAACTTTTTGATTATTTAGATTGTGATGTAAAATTTAATAAAATTATATGTGTTATACATGACCCTACCTCGAGGAAGCTGCTTGGAATGGGTGAGCTACGAGCTGGACTTTACTATTTTCGGAATGTACTGTGAATATGAGCTATGAATGTGGAGGCAGTTGATTGGTTCGATCTTTAGCACAAACAATTAGATCATCTTTCAGCGCAATTAACGAAGTCTTTTATAGCATTATGTTTAAAATAGAGTAGTGTTAGATTAGATAAAGAATGTGATGTATGCCAAAGGGCAAAACAAACAAAAAGTATTTTTCCTTTAAGTGATAATATAGCTTTCGTTATTTTTGATATGATTCATTACGATTTATGGCGGTCGTATAAAACCCCTTCTTCTTGTGGTGCTCCGTATTTCTTGACTGTTGTGGATGATCGTTCACGGGCCATTTATTTTAGTTGATAAGAGAGAAGTATCTCAAGCCTTAAAAAAATTCTTCACCCTGGTGGATAGGCAGTTTGGTAGGAAAGTGAAAATCGTTAGGAGTGATAACGGAACTGAGTTCACATGTATGAAGACTTACTTCTTCGAACATGGAATTCTTTTTCAAACTTCTTGCACAGGGACACCACAACATAATGGAAGAGTTGAATGAAAACACCTTCACATACTAAATGTAGAGCATGCATTAAGATTTTAGGGTCATCTTGTAATCAGATTCTGGAGAGAATGTGTTTTGACTGCAGGATACTTGATTAATAGAACACCATCTTCGATTTTGAATGGGAAAATCCCTTATGAAATTTTATAGGTGCCACCTTATGATCACTTAAGGGTGTTGGGATCACTATGCTATGCACACACAAAGAGAAGAACAAGGGACAAGTTTGAGAGTCGAAAAGTCACCGGAGGAACAATTGGGTCGGGGTAAACATCAGAAGCATGACTCAATTCAATTACGCGACTACGTTACTGAAACATTCTGGAAAGAAAATCCATCAACGAGTTCAACCGATCCTCAGCAACCCTCAACAACCATATCCTTTAGCTCACTATATATCATATGATAATTTTTTCTCGCAACACCAAAGCTTCCTTGCAGCAATTACCACCGGAATTGAACCAAAAACTTTTTCGGAGGCCATGAAAAAGAAATATCAAAGAAAAGCCATGCAACAAGAGATCCAAGCATTAGAGGACAATGACACATAGACACTGAAAACATTATTGCCGGACAAGAAAGCACTCAGATGTAAATAAGCGTACAAGATCAAATACAACTCGGATGACACAATCGAGAGATATAAAGCTCGGTTGATCATTTTTTATAATAAGTAGGAGGAAGGAATTGACTACAATGAAACATTTACTCTGATTGCGAAGGTAGTGACCGTTCGGACCTTCTTTGCAGTAACGACCACTAGAAATTGGGAATTGCATCAGATGGATGTTCATACACCTTCTTGCACGGCGAACTGATGAAGGAAGTTTATATGAAATTACCACCGAGATTCCATGTTTCTGGTACGGAGCAAGTATGTCGACTTCGAAAATCTTTATATAGAGTTGAAACAAGCTCCACGGTGTTGGTTTGCGAAATTATCAAGTGCCTTGATGAAATATGGGTTCAGACAGTCTTACTCAAATTATTCTCTCTTCACGATGCACCGGGGAAGTATGCAACTTAATGTCTTAGTTTATGTGGATGACTTGATTATCTCTGGAAATGATCATAGTGCCATTGCACGGTTCAAAGACTATCTCTGTGCATGTTTTCACATGAAGGATTTGGGCCCTCTAAAGTATTTTCTGGGGGTTGAAGTTGCGTGTCGACCAATCGGGTTATTCCTTTGTCAACAGAAATATGTCTTGGATATAATCTCTGAGTCCGGGCTACTAGTAGTAAAATCGGTTAATACTCCCATGGAACAGAATCACAATTTGGTGTTGGCCAAAGGGGCCAATTTGGAAGATCCAGAACCATACCAATGTTTGGTCAGTAGATTGATATACTTCAGTTTTACGCGATAGGAGTTATCATATTATGCGCATGTTTTGTCCCAATTCATGCACCAACCGAAGGATGCGCACTAGAGCGTCGCTCTCCGAGTGGTGCGATACTTGAAGAAGAATCCTGGGCAAAGCATTATGTTAAGGAAAAATTGTGATCTCCAGTTGTATGAGTGGTGTGATTCGGATTAGGCTGGATGTCCGTTGACTCAAAAATCTGATGGTTTATCTCCTTCAGGAACTCACCTGTATCATGGAAAACCAAGAAGCAACACATTGTCTCTCGCTCGTCAGCAGAGGTGGAATACCATTCAATGGCAATGACGGTTTGTGAATTGAAATGGTTGAAGGGAATCCTACATAGTTTGGGCGTTGAATATAATCTCCGGTGAAAATGTACTATGATAGTCAAGCGGCATTGTATATTGCACGAAATCTAGTGTTTCACTAACTGACTAAACATATTGAAATTGACTATCATTATGTCCGGGACACACTCAAATCTGGTTAATACTTTTGAGTTATGTGTCAACCAACGAGAAATTGACCGATGTGTTTACAAAGGCTTTGGGCAAATCACAACATGAATATTTACTTGACAAGTTGGGCATTTGAGACCCCCCATGCTCTAACTTGAAGGGGGTATTGAGAGAAGACGGACACAGATCAGTTGCGTCCGTGTGTGACTTGACAAAATAAATAGTTATTTTTAGTAGAATCCTATTCTAAGTCTAATAGTTGTATTTTGGATAAATTATAATTATGATAGTTTTATTAGAATATGATTTTCTTGTTAGACTAGTGAAAAGACTTTATCTTTGTATAAATGAAAGACAAAGTTTTTTTTATCATTATTTTTATGTGTATAAATTTTCATCTCTGTCTGGATGGTAACATTTTCCCTCTATTTGGACCAACTTTTTAAATTGAGCAGACACGTAGTTAGGTGGGAGAAGAAAAAAACATTTCCACTAAAATCCTAGAAATGGGAATCTTGGTACGTTACTAAATAAAAAGTGAACTAACGACTTGCCACTTCCGTACGTTACTGAAACAAGGTAACAACTGAATTACAACTAAAAAGGCATTATTCTCGTTTAAGCTTTTCTTGGAAATACCGGTCAACTTGGCCGACTTCAATATTAAAATATTTTTGAAATTCCTTCGACTCTTAACACATTTTCTCCCCTTTTTTTAACCAAAGAAAATTCAGAGCACAATTTTAATATACTTTGTTTTGAGTTTTTGTAATTGTGGTTCTAAGATATGAGTTGGAAATACAATGGTGGATTGGGGTTAATAGGAGCTTTTGTGTTTATATGGGTTGCTTCTGCTGAGGTTACTCAGGTAAGCCTTTTTATTTGCATTCTCTTTGTAATTTTCTTTTTGTTTTTGGTGTTATTATCAAATATATTCTTGGTTTATTTTGTGGACTGATTGTATCTTTTCTTTGCTGAATCCCAAATTTTTTTTCTTATGCGGCAACACATAGGGGAAAATATTGATACAAGTAAAGGGATTATATGCACTAAGCTTAATTGCTCAAAAATGCAATCAACTTCAGAGTTGGAAAATATAAAGCTGATATTAATATTATAACCTCAAATTTCCTTTTCTCTTTCCTAATTTAGTTCTAACATGAATAAGATTAAAGCTAAGGGTGTGTTCGATTTCCAATTTTCTCATGTTTGGTTGGTGAAAAGTTTCGGATTAACATTTTTCTTGAGGAAAACAAGTTCATAAAAATGAGGAAAATGACTTCCCTAATGGAAGTAGGGAAAACAAGTCCCACAAGTGTCATTCCATATTAATTGACTCCTCCCCACCCTCGAACTCACCCCCACCCTCGAACACACCTCGTATTCATCCCACGCTTACCCCCCACCACCCCTACCCATGGTCGGTGGGTATTTCCAAAAAATGTTTTCCACTAACCAACGGAACATGAGAAAACAAGTAAGAAATTCACTTATTTTCTAAGAACACATTTTCCATGGAAATATTTTTCCTCACCGAACACACCCTAAATGTAGTCTGGTTGATGAAGTCTCAACCATTTTCCAGTCTTGCTTAGACTGTTATCAAAGGGTACATTGAGAGAGGCAAGTTAGTCTCAACTATTTTCCTATCTCGTGTTGTTCTAAACATATGCGTTCGCACAATGTCTGACGCAGAACAACTTTTTGAACACAAAGCCCATTGATTGATGACATCCACAGTATTTCCACTAATCATGCTGATTGCATCTATATAAAATATCATATGCTTACTTGCTTTCATTCGGATTGACTAAGGATGTCCCATCCATTATTCATATCACGTTCTGTAACACGTGCCTATGGTACTATTAACGTCTTCTTTTTTGTTAAGGTACTATTAACTATTTCTTTGTCACACAAGATACTTTGTTTTCCTAGTACAAGCTTTTCTAAAAGTTCGTTTCGAACGATCATTTTGCTAAATGAATTATGTCTCCGTTACACGTTTGTATTGTAAATTTTTCGTTATACATTTTCTAGTATCTTAACAACTAATACTTGGGATAATTGGTAAAGAAATGCCTTATAGCTTCTCCAAAAGGGAAAATTAGATGTCTCCTTCAGTATGTTGTAGTTCCTATGTTGAAGGTGCTGATATTTTCTTAGTATGTGAAGGCATTTCTAAACAAATTTACTTTTTCCAATCACTTGTTTTTGTTGCCATCAGTTTCTCTCGATTCAAAGCTTTACAATCATATGATGCAGAAGTTTTTGGACAGAAGATACTAAGATAAGACCATTATATTTATGTGCTGCAGAAAATTTTTGTAGAGTATAAACAACCTTTTGCGGTTACATATCTTGGAATCTCTCTTATGGCAATCTTCCTGCCTATAGCAGTCTGTAAAGATTGGTTATGCAGTTTATTAGAAAGAGGTTCCTTGGAGAAACTGTACAATGAAAATCTTCTCCTGGACTCAGTTCTTGATGTGCCACTCAAACTTAATGACATGCACAACCATCCCGAAGGAGCTTTGAATGGTTACTTCACAGAAGACATGGATTTCAGCGATTCGGAAGAAGGCTTGCCATTGGTTGATATCAACCACAAAGATGAGTTCCACTTTCTTGAAGAGGGGTATGAACATAACTCATGGGACCTTGTCAAATGTAGCTTGTATCTTGCTCCCATATGGTTTGCAACAGAGGTAATTATTTCTGTCAAAAACATTTTAATACTTTTTGTTGAACAATATACTGCTTGCGATACTTGCATCGAACATTTTTCTGTCCATCTCTCCACCCTCTCCCCTAAAACAAAAACAAAACAAAAAGTAAAAGGGGAAGCAGCCGAAGGATCCCTATAGTGACAATAAAATGAAGCTGGTTAGAAAAAGTGAAACTAGTATCTCAAAAACATTTCCAAACAGAAAGATCACGAACATTTTCTTTACTTGTAAAATAAAAACCAGAAAGATGAGGAAGATGGAGAATTTGTTTTGTCCATATTTAGGATGTCGCAATCGATATTTCCTTTCTTATTTTTTGAAAATGTATGATGGATGAGAATTGAAAATAGAGAATTCAAGCAATTTACTTTGCTATGAATTATATAGCTGCTACATGCATGCTCAACTTAATAGCTTTATCGTTTGCAGTATTTTTCCAACTCTGCACTGGCGAATACGAGTGTGGCTAGTACTACTATTTTGACCTCTACATCAGGGCTTTTTACGCTTCTTTTTGGAGCACTCCTTGGGCAGGACTCAATAAACATTACAAAGATGATTGCTGTTATAGTCTGTATGAGTGGTGTGGCACTGACTACAGTTGGAAAAACATGGGCTCCAGATGAAACACTGAGTGCATCTGTGTAAGTTTTAAATATGTATCTAGTATATCTATATTAAGGTCTTAGCTTGTTAATATGTCTTCAGATTTTTCCAAACCAACCATTTTTACTATGCAAAGGTTCCAACACACATTTCTGATATTCTATGCTGGAAAATGCTATCCATGCTAGCGTCAGATTCTTTCTGAGATTAATTGTTCCTTCATGACGACTCTTATGATTACTCCTAAGATGAAATTTGAAGTATATGAGGAATAAAATGCATTGGTGGGAGTAGAAGATGCTTTATCCAAGTTTAGCATATATAGCATCTTAACTTCTTCAGTACTGCAACATTTTGTTCTTCCATTAGATGATGATAACTCTATGTTATTGTTGCAAAAGTCGTGCTTCTATATTACTCACTTCATTTCGTTTCCATGAAACATTAGAGAAATTCGAAAAGTAACCCAAAACGGAAATTGTTACTAAACAAAAAAACATGAAAAGTTCCAATAAGTGGCTTTGAAATAATGCATGCAGTTTAAGCTCAGGCTATATATACAAATCCAAAAGCCCTTTCTGCTAATATCAATTTGATTGGTAGGTTACTGATTTTCATTTTCATTTCAGGACTTTAGCTTACTTCCATCACTATGTATTATGGAAAAGATGGAGCTTTCCGGGTGAAAGTGACCTATAAAGTACTGATGGTTTGCAGGAAAGATAATAAAACTATTCAAGACGTATACCTACTTTAAAGAGCTTGGTTTTTGAACCTGTAATTTTAAATGAATACTTGCCGGTTTTAATGCAATAAGTAACATATAGCAGGACCTGAGTATGCTGAAGTAAATGATGTAGGTCAAATTTGATTCTAGGCAGTTAAATCCAGAACGAATGGAAAATAATAATAAAGGAGAAAGAAGGAATAAATGGAAAACGTCAAAATCTCGAAGGCCCTCTAGGAGTGGCACCTAACATAACGTTTAATAGAGGCTTACCATTCAAAAGATCTCAGAGATTTCTCTGAATAGAAGATTTTTTTTAGTATCCTCATAAGGAATATTACAAACTTACTCAGGTTATTGTCAGCTCAGATTCGGGCACCGACTTTCAATGAAATAATGCTACTATGAAACAATTTGGGTGTTTAAAGTAGCTTTTATTTCTCTGTTTCTATAAAAATATGTTTAAGCTATAACCTGCTCCTTTGACAAGTAATTCCACGATATATTTATTTGTTTCTGGTCATGGCTAACCTGTTTGGTTCATGACATAATTGGCTTTTCAATTTTTAATGGAGTACAAATATTAGGTAATTTTTAATTTACTTCTATCTACTACTTTTTATGGCTAAGTGCATCATTTTTGTGGGTTCATTGCGGCTGACAGGACTGCTAAGCATTCCATTATTGGTGATGTTTTTGGTCTTCTTTCAGCAGTGTGTTATGGCCTATTTACAGGTAGGATATCTATCAGGATTGGGATGAAATTGTCCCTTTTATTTTATAATGATAATTCTAGCTTCATGGTTCTCATTTTGATCTGTGTATGGGTTTTCTTGATGTATTCAGTGCTCCTCAAGAAATCTGCTGGATCAGGAGAAAAGGCAGATATGGAGCGGTTCTTTGGATATCTTGGAATATTCACTTTGTTTGGTCTTTGGTGGTTTGGTAATGGACATTTTGGAAATTTGTGCCCCTGGAAAGAACAGCATGAATTCTTAATTTTTCTTTAATATTCAAAGAGGATGCCCACTCTTCCCTCTTTTTGGCCTATCAAGGAAAAACAACATTCTTATGAGTGTATAAATCAAGAAACACAAGAATTGAACAAAATGATCGGTTCTTTTCTTCTTAATTTGTTTGGAAAGGGAGGTGGATGCAGAAAAGTCCCCAGATATTTACTAAAGGGAAAAAGAAAGAGGGCAATATATATTTTTTTTCAAAAAAATATTTTTTGTTACATAGGGGGTAGGGCAAGGGGAAATGGGGAGGGGATTACAAGGTGGGAATCGAATCCGCACCAATGAGGTGAAAATTCAGGTAGTCAACCAACCAACTGAGCTACTAAGATCCCCAACAGGGCAAATATAGGATTATCATGCACAAAGGTTAAATTCTTCAGGTATCTAAGAAACTGTGATAATACAATCCCTCTTGTCAGTTGTTAGGAAAGTCATAACATTCTTAGGTAGTGCTCAAATCTTTTAAGGGATTTTCAGGTTTGGAATTGGTCTCTTTGTGCTTCATATTTTATAATTATCTTTGTGATGAAACTGTGTTCTTTTGGGACTTCCAGGTCTGAGTTGGTCTCTGTTGTTTTATTATAGTACTTCGTAATGATATTGTGTCCCATGTACTAGCACCATTCTATTCTAATCGTCTTAGTTTGACTTGGAATGGAATTTAAGAGTATATATATGAAGAGTTGAAGGCTGAAGGTTGAAATCATAATACATTGGAAGCTGGTGCCAAGTTAGTTTTACTCTTCTTACAAAGTTTGAAATTTTCTAAGAATAGAATTGGGAACATCTATTATTTTTAAGTACTATACTTTTGCAAAAACAATGAATGACGAAGGAAAAACTTCCCTTTCATGGGAAATGAAACATTTTGGTGCAGCTTGAAAAGGAAAGAAAACAATCTTTCACGTAATGGGTGAAATTCAAATATTTGCTAAGCCAGTGGAAAGAACTTCCCGAAGTCAAGTGTGATGGCAACCAGTCATATAATATTCCGTCCTTAATTTGTATCTCTTAATTGATTGTATATTACTGATTTTATCACACCCAATTCTTTATTTTTCCAGTATGGCCATTAAATGCTGTTGGGTTGGAACCAAAGTTTGATTTCCCAAGCTCAGCTTCTGTTGCCGAGATTGTGCTGCTGAATGGATTTTTTGGGAGTGTTCTCTCTGACTACTTATGGTACGTACCAGCACTCATCCTTGTGAAAAATAAGAAAAATAGGAACAGATAACTTGTCTTGAATTGATCGTAAACAAGATACAAAAGAGCTCCTTATATAGGAGGTCCGGCTGCAAGAAACAAGGTAAGCTAAACTATTTTAAATGAGATACAATAGTACCTGAATATGGAGATTCCTTATTATGTCAGAATTAGGAAGATTTTCTATACTATTAATCTTGTTGAGCGGTGCACCAACGGATATTTTGGGTTGGTGTAACTGAGAGACAAGTAAAGTAGGGGAAAGAAACTCGCATAGTTGCAACTGAATGGATAAAAGATTTAAAAAATGGTTCATTCCATTATCTAGTTCTAGTTACAATTAATAAATAGCAACTTCACTTGCTAATTAACTAAACCAGCTACGAGCCAACTAATTTACTTAACTATGCTCATCAACTGTTTATTACATTACACTACAGCTATGGCTTGTCACATTGCTCACCGCCCTCACTCCGCTCTCTTTTCTTCCACACCACTTAGAAATGTTAGATGATATTAATCTCCCTTGGGGAGTCTTTCATTAATATCAAGGTATATATAGAGTACAATATTCATCCCTTATACAATAGGAATCCTAAGCCTATACAAAAGAGGAATCCTAGTCTTACCATAATTATATTTACACAATATATGGAAATATTCTAATTATGGGTAGGGAATATATTGTTTCCTATATTTACACGTTTACACACCCCCTCAGTCGGAGCGGGAGGAGGCCGGACGCTGAGACTGGATCTGAAGTCAAGAAATAACTGTCTGGGAAGTCCTTTGGTAAATATGTCTGCATACTGATAGGATGATGGAACATGTAACACTCTGACATGGCCTAACGCAACTTTCTCACAAACGAAGTGTAGGTCTATCTCAATATGCTTGGTTCACTTATGTTGAACCGGATTATGAGAAAGATAGATGGCAGAGATGTTATCACAATACACAATAGATGCCTGACGCAAAGGACACTGAAGTTCTAACAGTAAATTTCTGAGCCAACAATCTCAGCTACTACATTTACGCGCCTCTGTACTTTCGGCCTCGGCCTTTGGGGCGAGATAGGGAAGCCTGTCGCTTGGCAGACCAAGAAATCAGATTATCCCTAAGAAAACACAAAAGCCGGAGGTGGAGCGTCGCGTGTCCGGACACCCTGCCCAATCTGCATCCGTATATGAAAGCAACATATGCAGTGCGAGAGGGGTATAGGTGCAAACCATAATCAAGAGTACCTTTAATGTATCGAATGATACGCTAAGAGCGATGAAATGAGACTCGGGGCATGCATGAATAAGCACACTGCTGAACAAAGATAAGCTATGTCGGCCTGGTGAATGTGAGATCTTGAAGTGCACTGCAAGTCTCCTATCTGAGTAGGATCGAGGCGGAGCACCATCCATAGCACCGAGCTTAGATTTGGAATCAAGCTGAGTAGGCACCTCTTTGCGATTCGCTATCTTAGCCACAGACACAATCTCTTCTCGCATACTTACGCCGACACAAGAACATATGATTGGCGGACACTGGTCACCGATATCCCCAAA
This sequence comes from Anisodus acutangulus, assembly GCA_029783415.1. Taxonomy (NCBI): domain Eukaryota; kingdom Viridiplantae; phylum Streptophyta; class Magnoliopsida; order Solanales; family Solanaceae; genus Anisodus; species Anisodus acutangulus. The sequence continues at coordinate 42,835,889 of CM056496.1, read as the reverse complement.
AGTAACTCGGCTTCCCAAATCAGTCATTGCAAATTCGGACTTGAGCAAGACAATAATCTCATTTTTCAATCCGTCGGAGGAGGCAGTAAGAACAATATCATCCACGTAAAGTAATAAGTAAGCAGTGCTACTACCTCGATGAAAAATGAAAAGTGATGTATCACTCTTGCTGCATACAAACCCTATCTGCAAGATATACCTGGCAAAGCGATCATACCACGCACGGGGGGCCTGCTTCAGGCCATATAGTGACTTACGAAAACGGCACACATAGTGAGGAACTGCTGGATGGGTGAACCCTGGTGGCTGATGCATGTAGACTGTCTCTCTCAGATCCCCATGTAAGAATGCATTCTTCACATCAAGCTGATGGATCGGCCAGTGTTTGCCCATGGCAATGCTCAAAACTGTGCGGATGGTAGCTGGTTTGACAACCGGGCTGAAGGTCTCACCACAATCAATGCCCTCCTGTTGATTTGTGCCATTAGACACAAGACGGGCCTTATACCTCTCAAGATCCCCATTGTCTCTGAACTTGTGACGAAATAGCCACATACAACGAATGACATTCACTCCCTCAGGTCTAGGTACTAGATCCCACGTGTGCTGTTTAGTTAAAGCATTGAATTCCTCATACATAGCCGCATTCCAATTAGGGTCTTGTTTGGCCAATTTTGGGTTCTTTGGAAGTGGAGAGATGGTTTGGGCAGACAAGTTGAAATGGACTTTGGGTTTGAAGATTCCATGCTTTGAACGAGTTTCCATTGGATGGGTAGGGACAGTGGATGGCGGAGTGGTGTCTGAGACGGGGGGTAAAGGCGGATAAGGAGAAGGTGGGGGCGAAGCCGTCGGGCCTTGTGACTCTGGATCGAAGAGTCGCGGCGCTAGAAGGTTGGCGAAGCTTCTGCGAAGTTTGGGCACCGCGGCTCTGCCGAACGAGAGGATGTGAGTTGTTCGATTATGAGGAGAGATGGCGGACTCGTCAAGAAATGAGTAGTCTGTTTTGGAATTTTGGAAGATTCAAGCGGGAATGTGGTCTCGTCGAATGTGGCGTGACGAGATATGTGGATCTGACGAGTCGACAAGTCATAGCATAGATAGCCCACATGGTTCGTGGGAATCCTAGAAAGACACGTGGAGTGGACCTAGGAGCGAGCTTGTGAGGCGGTGGAGCTAAGGTTGGTATAGCATGCATAACCAAAAATCCGTAGATGATTATAAGAGGGGATTCTATGGTAGAGGATTTCGGTAGGGTCATATTGTGAAGAGTGCTAGTAGGGAGAATATTTAGAGTGTATTCGACATTTTAGCGACATAGACCCAGGAAGGGTGGAGGGAGGAGGCATGAATCAATAGGGTGCGAATCATATTGTTAATGGTGCAGATGATTCTTTGACTTTACCGTTTTGTGGTGAGGTGTGAGGCGGAGAAGCGAAAGACCATGCCATTAGTGGTACAAAAGCGGTGAAACATAGAGTTGTTGAATTCACGACCATTATCGCCTTTGAAATGATTTTATGCCTTTTCCAAATTGTGTTTGAATGAACTTGCGAAACTCAAGAAATTTGACAAACACTTCCGATTTAAATTTAAGAGGGTATAACCAAACGTAGTGTGAAAATTCATCAAGCAACACAAGATAGTATTTATGACCGAGAAAACTAGAGATAGGAGATGTCCATAAATCGGCATGTATGATATCAAAAGGAGCAAATGTAACACTAGTAGATGATTTAAACGGAAGACGAATATGTTTGCCTAAAGAGCAAGAAACACAATTTTGGGCAAGTTTCCCATTACAAGCAATGAAATTGTTGCCTCTAAGAAAATTAAAAACTGGGACTCCTGGATGACCAAGCCTATTATGCCAAGTTGAAGAAGAAACAACCGCTAGAGTGACGGGAGAGCAGGCAGCGGAGGTGGAAGTGAATGGATAGAGATCCCCCGTGCTATTGCATCTCGTAAGAGGTGTCCCCGTATGAAGATCCTTCACAGTAAAACCAAAAGGGTCAAAATCCACAGAGACAAAATTATTACGAGTAAATTGGCGGACAGATATGAGGTTCTTAATCATGTGTGAGGCATATAGGGTGTTTTTTAGGGAGAAGGGTGGATGAGGAGGTTGTGTATGAGGTACCATAACCCTTAATCGGAATCGTTGTCCACTACCAATCTGTAACATATTGAGGATGCTTTAAACTAAGCAGTTTAGGAATAGTACTGCAGCGGGTGACGTGAGATGTGGCGCTGAGTCCATGTACCAAGTATTGTCATTGTTGCATAGAGAGTCTTTGACGCTGACCCAACTTCGATGGGTGTCATCTGGGAGGAGGCTGCGGGACGACCTTGCATTAGTGGAGCTCTTTGTAATGGGCGGGGCCTAACAAACCGGGGTAAGAATACGATTGTATGGCTTCAGTCTTGGAATGGACTTAGCGCCGCGGCTCGAGCTGAAGGCCAGCGCTGTAAACAGCTGGCGAGAGCCGCGGCCCGATTGTTTGCGATCTCTATTCTTTATTCTTGTTGTTGGATTCTGTTGACCGCGACCGCACCACGACCACGGCCTCCTCTACCGCGACCTGCCGCGGCTGTTGGGAGTTGTCCAGTGGCGTCGATCTTGGGGTTGCGTGTCGACAGCTAACACTATTTGGCGTGCTCATCCTCGCTTAGCACGACGGGTTCTTGAGCAACAATTGTGGCGAGCTTTGTTAAAACTTCGGTAGCGGATCTGCTGTTGAATTATGGTGGCCAAAGTATCATATTCGCCCTTAGTAAGGCCGTAAATCATTTGTAGCACCATTTTATCGTCGATGACAGCGTGCGATGTTGGAGAGTTGATCCGCTAGAAGTTTAAGCCGCTTCTGATGCTCAAAGACATTGGAGAAGTTTTCAAGGCGTGTTTTGTTGAACTGTTCTTCCAAATACACGACGCAGTGTGCTTGTTGTCTGAAAAATTTCCTCCAAACGATTCCACAAGTCAAGTGTGGAGTCGATTTCATGATAGTAAGGAGCAAATCCTGAGAGATACTACCATATATCCATTGTTTGACGCCTTGGCGTCGAGACGATGCCAGGATAGAATCATTAACCTCCGTAGGCGCGGAATAGTGTCATCAATATGGTCAAGCACGTTATAGAGACATGCATGATTGCGAAAAAGTTCAACCCAGGAGAATCTTGGTTGTTTTCTTGATCAAGAATAATGGAAATATGGTTCTTGATGTTGGAAGCTTGATGAGGCGGGGTGAAAGCGGGGTGATGACTTTGTGGTGGGATTTGTGGAGGTAGAGGCGTCGAGAAAGTGTGGAAGAATCAGGGATAGCCATTTAGAGAAGAGAAGAAAGGAAGAACAAAACCGAAAAACAAGAAGAAAATCCGGGAGGGCATGGCGTAGGAGAGAGCAATGGCTGTGTGGAAGAGAAAGGTTTTTAGGGTTTTGTTTATTTGGCTCTTGATACCATGTTAGATGATATTAATCTCCCTTGGGGAGTCTTTCATTAATATCAAGGTATATATAGTGTACAATATTCATCCCTTATACAATAGGAATCCTAAGCCTATACAAAAGAGGAATCCTAGTCTTACCATAATTATATTTACACAATATATGAAAATATTCTAATTATGGGTAGGGAATATATTGTTTCCTATATTTACACGTTTACAAGAAATCCTCAAGTTAGAGGATAAAAGATATTCTTCACACCCAGCTTGCAAAGGAAGGTATTCATGCCCGAATCTTTTCAAGGCTCTTGATTAGGAAATCTGCTTCTTGCTTCTGTGTGAACCTATTGTCTACTAATAACACAAACCTTGACCTTCTCCCTTATGAAATGACAGGCAATGTCTATATGTCCGAAGCGATGCTTCTGAGTTTCACTAAACCCATAGAACTAATCTAGAATATTCGATAATACAGTTGCATTAGATCTTGACTTCAGATAATGTTTATTTTCTCGAGACATATTGAACAGCACTGGGGAAAACGTTTCATGGGGTTAAGACTCCCCTCCGTGCACATTTAGCTAATCAGATGTTAGTAGAGACAACGAAATAAAATTGCAAGGAGAGAAAACCAACTCAGGCTGTTGAGAGTCCTTGCTTTTGCTAAATTGAATGATAAATGGGATTATATCTTCCTCTCCTTGAAGATCACTGCCTTCTTAATCTTATGCTGCTCAGGCTCTTCCAGAATCTGCCTGTGTTTTTTCTCTACATTGATATCTACCGTTGCTTTATATATGTTTTAGATTAACATGGGTAATTTCTTTTAAATATGAAACAGGGCCCTTTCAGTAGTATGGACAACACCATTAGTTGCGACACTGGGCATGTCATTGACCATACCCCTTGCCATGATTGCTGACATGCTAGTTCACGGCCGGCGTTACTCAGCAGTGTACATTCTTGGATGCATTCAGGTTTTTCTCTTGGTCACTCCCTACATAACTTCAAGAATTCACTTACAGTTACTAGTTTTTGGTTTGAGTCACAAACTCTGATTGGAACCTAAAAGTAGTGGTCTCCAACTTACAGAAGCCACTTGCCATCTTTACTCCTATCTCATGTTAAAAAGAAGGAAAAATCATCAAAATCTCAATATGGAAAGTACTAGGGGTCTATGTGATCTACTTCCTAGAAATAAAGCTATTACTTGTATACATGCTTGGAGTTTGTAACATGCATGTTTTAGCCACTGAGAAAAATTACATGTCACAAACTCAAGTTCATTAAAGCCAGTTTGCTTGTTTTGTTTTGAAGGTCTTTGCTGGATTTGTTATAGCTAACCTCTCTGACAAGTGTTCATGCCGAAGAAGATGACCCCGATGGCTACTCAGTTCAAGGTGGAGAGCATTTTTAGTCCCAAGTGTATAAAATATATACTGGGTAGAAAAATAAAGTTTTCTCCCCCTCAAGAAGTTTATTGCAAGATTAACAATGGAATCTGAATTTTTTGCATTCGAATTGGTTGTTAATGAGGCTGAGTGATTGATAAGTTTCTTAGCGACTAGTCCAATTGGACAATACCAACACATTCTGTATCTATACATTGTGATTGCCAAGCAACAATAATTATAGCGAAAAATTAAAAAAATTGACACGTGTTTGAGACATAATGTGATAAAGCTTATGCTGAGAGATGAAATTATTTCCATAGATTATGTGAAGTCAGAAATGAATTTGGCCAATCCTCTGACTAAACCTTTGCAAAGGAGAGTAAGATCTGAAATATCAAGAGGGATGAGACTTTTGTCAATTTGAGAAGATCAATAATGATGGTAACCCAACCTCTATGATTGGCGATCCCATGAAGCAGGTTCATATGGGTAATAATAAGTTATTAATTGAGTAAATATGCACTATTAAATTATGTCCCTTCCTATGGTGTGTGAGAACATACACTACAAAGTAAAGTGAGGTTGATTAAGTTCTTAATCCAATTCATATCTGTTAATTAGAGGCGGGTGTAATGCTTTGCAAATACACTTGATGAGACCTATATGAGTGCGGAGTGGGGCCACTCCTATGAAATTGTGACATATTTATAGAGCACTCGTCAATACTAGGCGCGTGTAAGGTCTATTAGCGTAAAACCACAATAAACAACAAAGTGTGTGAGGTATAATGTGATAGATAAAACACTTAACTTACAAAAGAATCTATTATTGGTTCATATCAGTTATAAACTTCACTAATTATTCTGTAAACTCAATCTTAATTATCTAGGTCTGGTTCATAGTCTAAGAGACACCAAATTCAACGTATTATGCTTATTTGTGAAAATCTAGCAAAACTTCTTATTTTATTTTATTTGTTAATATTTTTTTGAGATATGTGCATTGTTAAAAATATATTATTTAATATCTCAAAAAAATATTATGTCTGCAATTACAATTGTAAGATAATTGATTTTACTCCTTGAATAGCCACTGATTGGCACGATTATTTCCGTTCCTTGAATAGACATTGATTAATCTAATTTAAATTCTAACGTTGTAATTGTCATTTTAACTGAAGTGTTGAATAACCTTAATGGTTGTTACTGCTGTTCAATTTGGCTTCTCTTGAAGATTCTGATCAACCAACAAAAGGAGGATTCATCAATCTGGATTAGCAACAACAATGGCAAGTTTACTGTATCAAGTGCATGAAATTTGTTAAGGCAAAAGAAGAGAGTATCCAGATATGACTAATATTTGGCAGAACAAGGTTGCCATCGATGAGAGAATTACTAGACTTGGGATTGATGTCGACTCTACGTATAGTTATTGTCGTCCAAGGATCTGAAACTACAGATCATTTGTTTTATAATGGTCAATATGCACAACAAGTCTGGAATTTCTTTATTGGCAGGTCAGGCAATCTGAGGACTCTCATACTCAATTGCTGGAAACAGAAGAGGGAAAATCCTATAGATAATTACATGCATATCATCATTTGGGAGCTATGGAGGTCTAGATATGATATGGAAAAATCATCCTTTCAACATCACCCAGCTTATCAACTTTGGAAGCAATTGGGAGGACGTATGCAATCTGTATGAAGTCCAGTTATAATGAAATGACTCAAACCACCTCATCTCTTTGTGAAGCTGAACAGTGATAGATCTTGTCTTGATGACAGATGTGGCGGAGGGCATATGCATTGCCATTGGGACAGGGCACCAGTAATACCGCAGAAGCTAGTGCGTTGCTCTATGACCTTAAATGGTGCATCAACAATGGCTTTAACTTGATCATAGGAGAAACTCACTCACTCATCCCTTCAAAATTCAGTGATACAGTTGTTGGTAAATACTCATGATATTAGAACTCGACACTGCTATAGAGAAGCCAATCAAGTTGGCATCCCTTAGCCACAATCTGACAGATGTTTGTATATACAACACTTTTGAAGGCCTAGCGGGACAAATTAGAGGCTTGTTAAATACTGATAGATGGCAACTTCCTTCTTTTAGAGTCGAGAAGAAAAAAAACAAGCACCCTCACATATGAACCACCTTAAATTTTCAGCTTTACAGCCATTATGTAACTATTTTTGTTGTTAGCTTTTTAGCTTTTTCAACTTCAACTCTTGTAGTAAAAGGTCAGGCAAGTTCCTTGAATAGCTTTTTATTTAAACTTTGTTGTTTTTGCTCCTTATTTATACTAGAAAAGTTTATTGAATTCTAGGATATACATTTATCGGTGAAATATTTTTAAGAACAGTATCGTACACACATCAAGCTTTCAAGAATTTCTTATTATTTCCGTGATTGTGCAATAATTTTTTAACATGAAGTACACAAACTTTATTATTCTGACTAATTGATTGTGAATGGTTTAATGGGTATACTTTTTTTGTTTGGTAACTGAACGACCAAGGGAAAATATTTACAAGTTAATCAAGACCCAAAACTCACACTATCCTTCTCCAAGCTACCTTTGGGAAATCATCTCTCAATAAGACATATTACTTCTTGATAGAAAAAGTTTGAACATGCATTAAGTGTCCAACGATAAATATAATACACAGCTCAAAACATTCAGTTTGAGAGATAATTATATGGATGGTCATTAAAATTTTATTTTATTGTATCAAAATTACTTAATTATCTTTTTATAACAAAAATTTATTAATTTTATCAAAATATTGTAGAAAGTAATTAAATAATTATTAGTAACAAAAAAGTCGCTGGATAAGTATTTCATTACAAGGTTTTTTTTTCAATAAAGCAAAGTTAAGTGAAAGATGTTTTGAAAACAGAGAAAATGACAAAATGGTCCCTTATGTTTGAAGATATGCCTTAAATAGTCCCTTAAGTATGCATTTAATAGTTTTGATCCTTTTATTTTTCTAAAACTTATCACTTTTAGTCTCCTTAAAATATTTGAATTTTATCTGCTAGATTTGATGAAAACAGTGAAAAAAAAGAGTTAACTATAATCACCAAGAAAGTCCCATCAAATTTTAAAATATGCAATACAAAAATTACACTAAATACTAAAAAATAAAAATAAAAATAACAAAAATTACACCTTATAAGTAAACTAAATTAATAATAGCAGAAACTATAAAAAATTTACGTCTAAAGGCTAGTTCCCACTAATTTTGACAGACTTAAAGCACAAAAACAGTTAAGTTCGTACATAAGGGACCATGAAACATGTGTTATTTAATTTGGTTATTTGAAACCCCATAGGCGAAGGTAGGTGTAATCGATGGGAAATGGCGGACGAGGAAGAGAAAGCACTTTGAAGAAGAGTTGGAGATTCAATTGGAAGAACATAAAGATGCTCTCAACTCTCTCACTCAAGCCCTATCCATTGATCCTTCCGATCTCCAACTCCTCTCGGTTTGGGTTTTCTATGCACTTGTGTTCAATCCTACAGAATTAATTATCAAAAAAACACACTTAAACTATCACTTTTTCGCAACTTTCATCCGCTATCCATTATTCTATTTACCTACGTACTCCTTTTATATCAACACACATAGATGCTGAGTTGGCCAAATATTTAAAGTTAATCATCGAGGTGTTTTAATACAAAAGGAGTGATAATTTAGGTATGTCATAAATAGAACAATGGATAGTTGAGTTATGAAACTCCCGAAAAAAAAGTGATAGTTCAGTTGTATTTTTGATCATTAACTCAGAAAAAAGATGTAGGGGTTTTATATAGAGATATGGCTTTTGGGGTGTGATGGCACAACTATATATAATATATTTTTCAGTTTATGCAAGCAGTGTTGTCAAAAGGCGAAAAGCTTTAAAAAGTGCTCCATATTTGTTGGGGCTGTAAGCGTGAAGCATGATTTAAGTAGGCGCTTTTAGTTTTAAAAGGTGCAATCAAGGGGAAAAATAGAAATATGTATGTAATTCGAGGAAAACGTAACAAGTTCATTCATAATGTTTTCCTTAACAACTAACATGCTTATTTATCAATTATATTTATTGTTTAGTACATCTCGATTCAAGATAGGATTCATGGGCAATGAGGCGCACGCGCTAGTGCCTTGCCTACATTGTAACGCACAACTTAAGTGAGGCGAAGCGTTGAGCTTTTTTGAACTTCAAGGCTTAAGCGTGCCTTAAATGAGCCTTTGACAACACTGTATGCAAGTTATGAGAAGTCCAATGTGCCTATCATCATTTAGGGTGTGTTCAGTATGAAGGAAAATGTCAATTTTCTCATGTACGGTTTGTCAAAATTTTTGGAAAACATTTTCTTTAGGAAATAAAGTTCTTTAAAAATTAGGAAAATGACTTCCCTAATAGATATAGGGAAAACAAGTTCCACAAATGGCATTCCACATTGATTGTCTTCTCCCCACCTCGCTCACCCCCTCATCCACAACCCCACCCTCACCCCCATAGTATTTGTCTAGATTATATACAAATGATTTTAGGATAATATTTTTTGCTTACGTACTGAACGCAAGAAAATAAATAAGAAATTCAAACATTTTCCTTCATACCGAACACACCCTTAATCTAATAGAAAAATATGACTATTTAATTAATTGTGAAATCCAAGTTTCTGGGCTAACATAAATGTTTGTACATTACTGAACATGTGGTTTAAGTGCAAGGAGATATTTGAATATGACCATCTTTTGGAAACAGGTTCATGAAGAGCTTGTTTAATCTATAAAAGATGCTGAGGAAGGCCTCCTTCATCTAAAACGTTCAAGGTTGTTGCTAGAGCTTGATGCTTCTTACATGGTGCAAAGGAGTATCCCGCTGAGGTTGAGGTGGAGCCTCTTGATCCAACAGAGATTGAACCAGAACCGCTAGTGGATGAAGAGTATGCTGTTGGATCAAAATGTAGATTCCGCAATAATGATGGAAGGTGGTATAATGGTCTAATCGTGGGGTTGGAGGGTTCTCATTCTGCAAAAAATTGTTTTTGTACTCCAACATCTGAGAACATGCTGGTGGGTACCCTCTGTTCTTTTGCATTTCTTAACTGACTTTTATTATTCTCACCAGCACTGCTTATAAGATGATCTCTCTTTTATCATTTTTAGTGTTTTTGTTGCATCATTTTAATTTACGTCCTTTCACTATTAAAGGATTTGGGGTTCCTCTTGGGACATATATAAAGGTTGATAGTTGATTCCTATATTCTATAAATGCTGCATTGTCTAGACTACTTGGTGTATACTCTTGCTTAATGATGCTTCTGTAGTTTGCTTCGCACTGTTTAGAGACATGCCTGGTTATTGTGCTTGAGCTTATCCTCAAAACTCATGTATTGTGTATCAACCAAATCATATTTAGTTAGTCCTTGTATACCAACTTTTTGCCATAGGCAGGCCAAAATGTGGTTCAGCTCTTTTATACAGTGGTATCTCAGATAAGATCTTGTCTTAGTACCTCAGTGCTTGGAACCATTTTTTCAATACAAGCTCATCTGTTACTTCCTTACAATTCTCAATATAATGCCTTTTTCTTTTGAGAAACTGCTACTACTGATATGATGCCTTTTCTTTTATAAGTTTGATTTCATGTTAATCTACATGACTTTATGGAACCTAAGCTCTTTTGCTGTCTATTTATCAATCTAACTATAAATATTTGTCTCGTCTTTCATATATGTACATAGTTTGGGCAACAACTGTTGTGCTACTCTTAGCAGTCTACTTCCATTCAGCAAATTTGATGCACTCTTGTCTCATGTTGATCTTTGGTATGTTTTGTGTTCATAGGTAAATATTAGCACAATCACCTCCGTTTCTGGTTGAGAAACAGTGAAGTTGTTTTTTTATCTCTTTTTCTCAGATTATGCAGTCCTTGCTTCTTGAATCTCCTTATGATTTTCCTAGTAACAGAGTGCTTAGATCCTAGTCATATCACTTGCTAATGATAGACCACGCTAGTGCAGATGTGCAAGTTCTTTCTACAGCAGCGATGTCGATTTGGTAGTAGTTGCCGCTTATCACATGGTATGTTGGAATGAACATATCTGGACAGAGATCTTAGAATTGATTTGACATTCACAGCTTTCTTTGCGTCTATCCCTAGTGGAGAAAATATGAGAGAAATCAGGCTTTTGCTTTCACTTTCATCCTTTAGTCAAATAAAAATGTATATTCATTTCATTTGAAATAAAAGTAATAACTTTTAAGATAAAGATCTTTCCCTTGAAAAAGAGAAATTATTGTCAATTATTTTTTTGATAAGGTAAAAGTATTACTGATAGAAGGTGTACCAAATTACATCAGAAACAGACAGTCCCTACAAGAGTAACAAATTTCCAGGAGAATCCAAAAAGTCCATATACTGATCCATGTTCTCTAACATACTCTTCTTACACCATACAAACAAATTGAGCAGATAACGGTTCTTGATTCTAGAAATATGATTCTTTTTGTTCTCAAAGCAAGCACTATTGCTTTCTCTTCAAATAGTCCAGAAAATACACAAGGGGATGGTCCTCCAAAGTTGCTTGTGGCTCTTCGGTATTTTCTGCCCTTGCCAGCTCTCCAAAAGACTTCTAACATCTGAGGACATTACCCAAACTACATGACACAGGCTCAGGATAAGTTCCCAGCACTGTATAGCACTGTTTAGCTGGTAAAGTTGCTGCCATGTGACCAGGAGGTTATGGGTTCTAGTCGTGGAAACAACCTCTTGCAGAAATACAGGGTAAGGGTAAGGCTGTGTACAATAGACTCTTGTGGTCCGGCCCTTCTCCGGACCCCGCGCATAGCGGGAGCTTAGTGCACCGGGCTGCCATGACAATGGATAAAGAGATGATTGACTGATTCCAACTCCACTTCACATAAATAACACCTGTTGCTTAAATTGCAACCTCTTTGCAAATTATCTCGAGTCAAACAAGCATTTCTAATGACAACCCAACCAAAACAGGCTACTTTGACCGGTGCTCTTGTCTTTATTAGTGCAAAAGTCTTGATGATAAATTGCTTATTGTAACCCCTGCTACACTCAATGTTCTGCATTGTAATGCAACAGGTTGCAAACTTTAAGCACGGTTGACTATAAGTTGCTAGTAGTACTTTGCTCTGTTACTTGGATGGCTGATTATAAACATTGAGCTTCAGATTTACTGCTTTATAGATCAGTGTGTGATCATGCGTGCAGTTTTGCTAGTTTCTTAAAGCTCAATTGTAGTCTACTTTTTTGTTGTTTCAGGTATCACCATTCCAATATCCTCGTTGAAGAAGTATATCCCTATGAAATGGGATTCATCACTTGCAGGTTCCAGCATCTGGGCTCGCTCAGATAGCAAAGCTGGACTTCGGAAAGAAGCTGAACTTGAGTCTTGGGACGAAAAGCTTAATTTGGGTCACGTTGTTTTCCGTGGTGATGGAAGTTCTGCTATGCTTGGAGCTGAAAATATTGAACTGTCTGAACATGCAGAGGCGAGTGATGAAGAAGATAACTAGTTACTCAGGTTCAGAAGAATCTGATTCTAGTGACTATGAAGATGACGGTCCAGAAGGTTAGGATTTGTGGAAAGCACAGCCCTGCAGCATGGTGTCCAGACAGATACAACACTTTTTGCTAAGTGGGAGAATCACACACGTGGCATAGCTTCCAGGATGATGGCAAACATGGGTTACCGTGAAGGAATGGGTTTAGGTACATCTGGACAGGGAATGGTGGATCCTATTCCTGTCAAAGTTCTTCCACCAAAACAATCTCTTGACCATGCTGTTAAAAAACAGAAAGCCGAGAATGAAGACAAAAAGGGTAAGAAAAGAAGTAGGGGCGGCTAGAGGAAACGCGAGAAGAAATTTGCAGCAGCAGCTCGGGCTGCAAAAGCAGAAGAGGAATCACGACCAGATGTGTTTAGTCTTATCAATACTCAGCTTGCAGTGCATGAAGAAACCATAAACAGTAGTGCAGGAAATAGGCAGCGAAGTAAGACAAAAGGGGAAGAGAAGAAAGAAGATAGGAGGGCTCTGGTTGCATATGATGATGAGATAAAAGAGTTGAGGATACGAGGTCAGAAACTGGAAGAAATGGTGCAGCGAAACAGGAATGAAAAGCCTGTTTATGAAGCTGCTATGAGGAAGCTAAATGAAACTCGTAACGCTATAGCCACTGCTGAAGCTGTTCATGCATCTGCATCGAATGCAGTTCACAGCAAGGAAAAGGAGAAGAGATGGCTGAAATTTTAGAGTGGCTCAAAACACATCTTGTATAACCTGAATGACTTCGAGGTTTTTCAATTCAGTATGATGATTCTGGCGAATCACAATTCTTTTAATGATACTTCTCTTCTTTTATTGTTACGCCCCTTTTCATGAGTTCATTTTACTACTTTGATGATACATGCATGTGCTTAATTTCAAGTAAAGGTGCAACTTTTTAATGCAAATAAAAATATTGCTGATTCTGAACATTACCATAAAACTACTGTATCAGATTTGATGCGAGAGATGTAAGCTAAGTTTTTTAAGAAGCTGAATTCAGGTTTACATCTCTTTCTTTTAAGAACACCTACAGTAAAAAATCATCTCAATCTTAGCTCCAGTTCTTGGTCTTCTTGTTCTTGTTCCTTTTTATATATATAAAAAAAGAAGAAATTGTTTCACCACGCGAGTTACTCCCTCCGATCCACTTTACTTGTCATTCTTACTAAAAATAGATGGTCCAAAATAGTTATCATTTTAGAAGACCAAGATATAATTAATTACTAGTTTCCACCTTTACCCTTAATAAATATGGAGAGATTAATGTGGTGAAAAAGAGTGTAGATCACAAAATAAATAGAAATAATTTAGTCAAATTATCTTTTAGTTAATGTTTCTAAAAGGGGCATGTAAAACAAAAAAATTGACAAGTAAAGTGGACCGGAGGGAGGACGTTCTAGCTAAATAGAACAATCTAACTAGATTATTATAACTTAAGTTACGTTAGTTATACTTAATACACCAACTCATTCGGAGTAAGAAAATAACCAAGTACAAATTGTAAAGGAATAGAAATGATTACAAAGATAGGAACAAACCACATAAACAAAATTGAGAAGAATGAAGAAAACGCTATAAAACACTTGATGGACAAATCCTTTAACTTCCCCGACGATTAGATTGACTAAAGAAAAAAGATAATTCATCCATTTGAATTATATTAAACACCCCTTTTCCACAATCAATTATTTGGGATATTCGACCATAATATAACAAATTACGAAATAGGGACAAACAGATGTTCCATATGCATTTGAACTAGTTATTTCATACAAGTGAAAACCAGCACTTCACTGGTTATTTACACTTGAGAACATAAGAAAACACTTGCTCAAGCCTCAAAGTAGAGAGGAGCAATTTTTTGGATTTGACCTCAAAAAGTAAATTATAAGTCATTGTCGCATATTTAGCCCCAAAGAATTGTTTAACCCTTCTACTATTTTTATAAGAAAAAATATGAATAAATAATTGTTTAACCCTTCTATTCTATGTTTCCTTGCTTCCTACAGCGTGAAGCAAAAAATAACGTAAAGATCCCAAAAAAAAAAAAAAAATTGTTATAGATATGATCATACATTGTGGAGGTCTATCTTTAGGAGAAATTTTAGGGTTAATAACTTTGGGACCAACTCAATTTTCTTCTATAAATAGAGATGTTTCCCTCATGTATTTCATCCCTCGAGAGAAATAAGAACTCCCCTCTATTCTTTTTTTTCTCAACAATATTCTTGTTCTAGTTTTATTATTATTTCATAACACGTTATAAGCACGAGACTCTTTCTTGAACACTTATTTTGAAAAAGATTAAAATGTTACAAAGCTACGGAGAATGCAAAAGATGTCAGGTAGTATCTTTCTTCTTGTATTTAGTTAATTTTCTTGTGGGAGTAGCTAGTAAAGATTGTAATATTGCAGAAGATATCACAAGTTTTTGTTTGTTATGCTACTGCCAGTTTAACAAATGACTGCATATGCATATAAGATTTGTTGGCAAGTGGAATCATTGCATATATATTTATATACGATTTCTTAACAATTTATGAATTTTGATTTGTAAGTATGTCTTATTCGTTTTACGCTATCAAAATTTCAAAAGCATTAATTGCTCCTGAAGAGCAATACGTGATGAGACATTAAGAAATATTATGATATTAACGTCACGCTTCGTTTGAATTTCAACAGAGTTCATAAAAAAATGTGTATAACCACCAAAAGTAGTAATATCATGTCTTCGTTAATCATTAAAAGTGATAATATTTTGCTTATTATGATTATCGTGGAGGATATGTTAGAGAAAAATTCTTTACAAGATATGTATGCCTCAATTTGCTCCAGAAGTAGCAATATCATTAAAAAGGTTCTAAGCTATCATACATTGATATGTTTAAGGGATGATTATGTTTCTTGAAGAATAATAACTTTTGATAAATGTTACAAATATAAATCCAATCCCTGAAGTGAATGTGACAAAATTTTGTAAAATTTATAAATACGGACGTGTGTTTGGTTGTGAAGTTATCACGATTCAATTCTAGAAGAGGTAGAATAGTTGAGAAAAAATATTTTAAATATTCTATGCTTTACTCCCGAAGTAGTAAACTCAGAAATCTGCTCCCGAAGTAGCAAACTCAAAAATCTGCTCTCGAAGTAGCAAATTTTGAACTATACTCCTTAAGTAATAAAACTTTGAACTCTACTCCGGAAGTAGAACTTTAAAAAAAAATTACTCCTAAAGTAGTAAAGACATTGAAAATTGTCTAAGAAATATTTTCTTGTGCCTGAGAAAAATAATGAGCTATTGAAAGTTGTGTATAAAGTGCATCTAAATGATCAAGTTTCATTCTTCGAAGTGAATGAAGAAATAACACAACATACCTCATGAAAAGATAAAATAACAATGGATATAAATGTTATTTTGTGGTATGAAGGTCTTTGGTGGGTGCTTTCGTCAGTTTATGATAAATATGTTGTGGTTCAAGTTATTTTCTTTCCAGTTATTTAGCAACTACTTGGCAACGATGTCATATAGTAGAAGAAAACATAATTTACCAACTTGATTAATTTATCTTCAAGTACGTAGATATATATATTTAGAACTAGAAATCGAAATTATCTTAATTTAACTTCTTTTCAATTGTCTTCATACATTGAATGCCCTTATGGCTCTCACAGTAAGCTTCTAATAAGAAAATAGGCAACTGTTGATTTTTGGACTTTGTTGGTAAATACACTATTGCATTCTTCTTATTAACAGATTAGTGTGTTGAAGCAAAGTTGATCTAAATATTAGTTATGAAATCTGTCACTATGAACTGTTTGGGCCACTAACTTGAAAGCTTAAATCTATTGATGTTCATGAAATTTAAAGTTATATCCAAGGTTAATGGTAAGATCACTGCTTGATGAATAGTTTTAGGAGAAAAAATTAATTAGTAAATCTCCAATGCTAAATTCAAGGTATGAATTGTTTATGTTGTATTTGGAACTGGCTATGGGATTTATGTGTAATTATTTGAAATTGACATATCTATATTTGTTAAAATAAAAAAGCATCTTTTTAGTTTGAACTGGAACTCATAAATTGCACTTTCACCAACTTCTTTCACTACGATCTCGGGAATAAGCTTTTGTCCCTTCCCTTTGCTAGTTTCATTTGTAGAAATCGTATGGTATGATCTTATGTCTGTTGATCATTAATTTGGTAGTACAAAATCAATTAAGGACTCCAGAAGAGTTAAATATATAGATCATGAGTAGGGATATCAGTGGGGCGAGTAAATACGGGTACCACCCCGCATCCGCTCCAGTTGGGTCGGGTATGGTTGTCCAAAGTGCTACCGGCCATGGGTAGTGGGGAGGGTGAATTTCATATAAGACCCGCACCGCACCCGCTACCCGCTACCCGCACCGCCCATACCCGCACCGCGCGTACCCGCACCGCCCATACCCGTACCGCCAAATCCTCCCATAAGGATTGATTGATGAATCCATGAATGCAAATGTTGAACTTCAGCAGCTGAAGAGTTGTATCAATCAATGTAGGATGTTTTGTTTTTATTAGTTGCTTTAAAAAAACTTGTGGGAGCTGGTTTTTTTAGTTGCTTTGTTAAATGGACTTTGGTACATTGTGGTATCAATCAATGTAGAATATTGTAAGCAAATATTAAAGAGTTAACTTACTGATGCAGGATTTGAGTTTTGTTAATTTTATTGATACATGTGGTGTAGAAGTGTAGAACATTGATTAGTTGAATATTTTAGGTGGGTAGGTGAGGCCAGTAGCCAGGTATGCGGGTACCCAACGGGTGGTGAGGCGAGTAATGAGTACCCGTCGGGTAAGTGGGGCGGGGGTAGGTGTAATCCTATACCCGCCAGACGGGTACGGGTGGAGGAATTACTACCCGTGATGGGTGGTGGGGCGGGTGTGAGGGTGGTTTTTAGGTGGCGGGTACGAGTATGGGGTACCCTTCCCCCGCCCCCGCCTCGCCCCGTTGACATCCATAATCATGACACCAGTAGTATCCAAACAATATGTGATTATAGAGAATAAAGTAAAGGCTTTTGAAGAGCTTATATACTATTATGTCATTCGTTCAAAATTGTAATATACGAAGTTGTTATGATCGAACACAAATTGTAGTAAACCTGAAGTTTACTAAAGTAAATGGCTATCATATTGAAGTAATAAATGATGAGGATTAAATACCTTCAAAATCATAATGGGTAAGAAATATTTATGTGAAAGGTTACCCTTTTATTCTCCAAATTGTACTACACAATTATAAGCATGATGAAAATCACATGTCACGGTAAATCGGAAGTTTTTTGGTACAAAAATAAAACAATTCATGTCATAGTAAACCAGAAATTTACTAAAACAAATAGCACATGGTGTGGTAAACTTGAAGTTTACTAGTATAAATAATTTAATAAGTCGGCATGAGTGATTTGGCCTTATCAATTCAAATATGATGTGCAGATTAAGTATTTGACATATATTGAAGAACTGAAAGATTCTTCAAGAATTTATTTTTGTTGGTTGTTCTCATGATATATTAGTTACACCAGCTAATATTGGGACTAAATTCATAAATTCTGAAAAATATAAAAGATGAATAAGGGTATGTTCACCTACAATGTGATGTCTTAAATAAATGCATTTATGAGACGGTCACATGTGCATTTATTGTCAACCTGCAGTTTGACATTTACGAAGTTATTTGCTCAAAATAATTGAGTTGAGAGCATAATATTCAGATTATGTAATCAAGGCAATTCATCTTGATAATGCCGGTTGATATTCAAACTGGTTTAGCGTTGAATGCCCTCCAGTAGATAGCTAAACCATTGGTTATGAGAATAAAGTTTTATGTGTTGGTCTGAGTTATGATATATTGCATACAACGACGTTTGTATGTTTCAGATCAATAAATTATGATAAATTCTCTCCTCATAATTGGTGCAAGGCCAGGAACCAAATGTTTTCATCTAATATTTTTTGTTGTGCGGTATATGATTAATGAATCTACCACGATGCACACAGATGGATTCCCCAAAGAATGTGAAAATGTATGTTAGTTTTTCTAACATAAGGGGGAAGAGAATAAACAGTTAAGAAATATGTTGTGAATTATCATCAATATGATCCTCGTTCAAACGATAATTCAAGTCAAATGCTAAAAGCATTTGTTGACCCAACTATTTCATATTCCGGCTGCAAGATGCTCCTAAATGTCCCTGAAGGACATGGTTTACAACATGCGTGAAGCATGGCAGACAAATCGATTTCAAATGCAATAATCCTTGAAAATGAGAGGAGAAAATGATCATAATAAGGAGGCAATGTGCTCTTGTAAAGTCAAAGACATAACACTTCATAAAACCTCATACGAGGTTCAGATACCTGAAAATAATGAAGTGATAAGATCTTAGTAAGTTATGTCTAATTGCAAACCGATACAAAATGATATCTCGTCGACGATATCTTTGATACAATATAGTGCGCAATATTGTATAATATTATGAGGATCTGAATTCTACATCTCTTAAAGTATGTTAATATAGAAATAATTACCAAGTAGATGCATCTTGGTAAGGGTAAATTTACTAGACATGCAGTCCTGACATCAGAAGATGTCATGTAAATTAAATATTAAATAAAAATTGTCTCAGCCTATATGACTTACGTGACAAAATTTATTTTTTTTAAGGATTCAAAAACTGAAGCATATATAAGTTATTGAAAAACTTATTTGTAATCCTTAAACGAATTAAATGAACTAAGATTGATGTACTGAAATCACCTTAATAAATATTTATTGATGAGGGGTACAAAGATGACTCTATTTACCCGTATCCCTTTATAATATTCAAAATCTTTCATAATATTATGCAAGTTGCTGACTTGAATATTATTGGAGCTTTAAAATTTTCGAAAAGTAATAGACTACCTGCTAAAAGAAGTTGAAATGGGAAAATTAGATTGGTCCTGAAGTATCATATATTTGTTCAATTGATGCTTATTTTGCTATAACTATGAGCATGATATAATTTCTTCCTAACATGGAGATACTGAAATAAGATCAATTGCATATTGTTGATTTGATGAGACAATTTTTCCAAAATTAGGAGAGAAAATAATGAAATAAAAAGAAAAATTTTATGAAATAATCCATCATTGTCTCATCTTGATCCATGTGCTTCTATTTGTGAGCAAGAGTTCCAAAAGATATTTACTTGCAGAAAATAGCAAATCAAATGTCAGACACATTTATAGATTTGAAAAGGATTACCAAATCACATATTCCTGCAGAGAATGTCCAAATTCGGATTGATGTCCTTGTAGGACCATCTACTAGTGTCATAGCAAATGAGTCCAAAGCACGGCTGAAGAGTGATAGACCATTGGGTTCTAAGAATTGGAATCCTAGAAAAAAAATGGTCAAGATGACACTAAGAAAAAATCTCATAAAGAATGCAAGATTTGATCAATCCTCATATTCTTGAAGAAATCAATGAGCCGCAAATTCAAGAAAATGAAGAAATATCAATAAATTCAATTGATGTTAGGACTAATTTGAATCGCTTGAAAATAAATTTGGTTTGAAATGTGACAAAGTACCCATAACCTTATATGAAGATAATGCAGCATGCATTGTTCAATTGAAGGGAAGATTCATAAAAGGAGATAGGACAAAGCACATTTCACCAAAGTTGTTCTTCACACACGAACTCCAAAAGAATGGTGATAGCAACGTGCAACATATTCGTTCAATTAATAATATGACTGATTTGTTCACTAAGTCTCTACCTAGTGCAACTTTCGAAAGATGGTGCACAAAATTAGAATATAAAGACTCAAGCATTTGGACAAAAGTTCTCATCAGGGGGAGCTAATACATGTTGTACTTTTTTTCCCGTATAAAATTTTGTCCCACTGAATTTTCCTTGTAAGGTTTTTAATGAGGCAACCAAAATGTGTATTATTAAAAATGTATACTCTTTTTTCTTTACTAGATTTTTTCATTATCAAGCAAAATATACATCCAAGGGAGAGTGTTATAGATACTATCATATATAGTGGATGTCTATCTTTAGGAGAAATATTAGGGCTAATAACTTTGAGACCAAGTCAATTTTCTCTAATAAATAGAGATGTTCCCTCATTGTATTTCATCTCTGAAGAGAAATAAAAACTCTCCTCTATTCTCTCAACAATATTCTTGTTCTAGCTTTATTATTATTTCATAACAGCTTTACAGATTTTGAATTCAATAATCAGCATCAAGGTCTTCATAATAGCATCCAGTTCCATAATATGAACCATCATCATTGTCTCTAAACGAGTAATCATCGTCACCGTACTCATTCTCCTGTTCAAGCTCATGGAACCCAATTTTCAGGTTTTCAGCGGAATCACCATTTGCACAAGCCTTAGGATCCAATCCTCCTAGCTCTGCCTCTACAGGAACTTGCTTCTGCAACACGATTCAAAGAACAATGTCAGTGCAAAAAAACTTGTTAGAAAAATGGCTGGAACGAGATTAATAAAGTTTCTTTATTAGCCAAGGAGTACATCCTGTCATCTAGGTTGAGGGTGGAGATACACAAGTGGGTGTTACTAAGTAAGCTAATTTCCCACGTTACAGATCCTATGGAAAAACAATACGTGGATTAAGCACATTACTGGACATTCGTAGCTAGGGGTGCGCAAAAAATTCGGAGAACTGAAAAAACCGAACCGAACTGACTGTTTGGTTCGGTTTTTATTCGGTTTCTAAAAAAAAAACCGATTTTTTGAAAAACCGAACCGAATCAGGATTTAGTGATTCGGTTCGATTTTTTAATTTTGGATACGAACCGAACCGAAAAATCGAATTAAATATGTAATTGATCTTATTTTTTATTTTAGGTTACTACTTTCTCTTGAATCATAGCCATTGAAGCTAATCTATGAAGCTTTTATGGAAGTCGAATGTAGCATGAACTTGATTAACATATCACGGAAGCATTGACATAAAATGTAGGGAGAGAAAGTAGTTTTAAATTTGTAAAACTTTAAATGGTCATAAATCTGCGCTCGGATGTCCGTTTTACCCAATTGTTTTTTTGATTTTGGGTATTTTTTTGAGACAGGGCCAGCCCAAACCGTGCGGCGGTTTGGCGCAGCCAATTTTTAGAAAAACGTCACTTTTTTCAATCAATTTGTGTTTTTTCCCCAAATTGATTTCTAATTTTCCTTTTTCTTTAGTAAACATCGCACGATACACAATAGATTTCAACGTCGAAATTTCATGATAGTGTAGGTGTGAATGTCAATTTCAGTTTTGGAAATTCAATTTAAAAAAAATAAAAAAATTCCTCGACCCAACCCGACCCACTAGAAAAAACCGATATAATCCGATAAGTTCGGTGATATAAACCGAACATATCGTTTTTTTTAAAAAAAAAGTTGGATTCGGTTTTTTAAAAAAAAATCGATTTTTACTCGATTCATATTTTTCGGATACAAAATCGATATACGCCCACCCCTATTCGTAGCTAAAGCACAAGTGAGAGCAGTAGAAAGGCTTACCAATTCATCAGTCAGCATCTGCAAAGCATTATAATTTATTTTCGAACTTGTTCTCTGCAAATATTTGAATTCTCTTTAGTATAACCAGCACTACCATCTAAAATACAATGCATGAGCAAAAAGGATGTTTAGCTGGAATATGCGCACCTTGTTCTCTTCTTTTTCCTTTGTTTTAGCAGATTTCTTAGCATGGACATCTTTTTTACCTCCAATTTCCCGTTTTCGTTTCTTCACATGTAATTTATCATCACCCTGAGAAAGAAGCAAGTTGAATAATTTGTGGTACAACTTCAAATAGATGGGTATCAAAAGAGGAGTCGTACATTTATAAGACAGACTATTGTACTACTTATCTAATGAAAATAGAGAGGAGAGAGTGAAGTCATTGATCAAGATATGGCATCTCTGCATATGAAAGATCTCATTACAAGGCCATTCCATTTTCTTTCATTTACACTGTAACCACTGAGTTCATTAGATGCCCATTCCTATCTTGTGAATTTCTGTTTGTCTAATGATGAATGGAGAGGAGAGGGTGAAGGCATGGATCAAAACATGGCATCACTGCAAATGAATAGACCGTCAGCAACCTAAGTTTAGGCTACTAAAGCACCTTTCAGCTATCTCTCAGTGGGAGGGGGGGAGAGAGACAGATCAGCAGCAATATTCATATATTAATCTACAACTTGCTAAAAGAGAGTGAAGTCATTTATCAAGAATGTACGCAGACCTTACCTCTACCTTTGTGGGATAGAGAGGTTGTTTCCGATAGACCCTCGGCTCAAAGTGAAAATAGTCGATGCAAAAAAAATAAGACAGCAAAATATCAGGATACAAAGAAAATGAAGCAACACATAGTAATACACACATAAAGAGTAGGGTACTATTAGGAATAGGAGAAGAGGAGATGAAGAGGAGGCTAGCCCCCTACCTCTTTCTGCACAATGTGACAAAAACTCAACAACCCACTAACCTTCTACCCTAATTCTCGACCTCCAAATCTTCCTATCTAAGGTCATGTCCTCAGTCAGCTGAAGTTGTGTCATGTCTTGTCTAATCACCTCCTCCGAGTTCTTCTTCGGCCTAACTCTACCTCTTCTAACCCTGCTACCGCCAATCTCTCACAATGCCATTCCATTTTCTTTTTTCTTTCACTCATACTAGAACCACCGAGTTCATTACATGACAATTCCTATCTCGTGAATTTCCGTTTGTCCAATGAGAAATGGAGTGGAGAGTGTGAAGTCATGGATCAAAATATGGCATCATTTCATATGAATAAACTGTCAGCAAGTTAAGTTTAGGCTACTGAAGCACCTTTCAGCTATCTCTCAACGGTATAGAGAGAGAGAGAGAGATCAGCAGCAACACACATATATTATTATCTACAACTTGCTAAAAGTGGCTTTAGAGGCATTCCATTTCTAAAACTTCCAGTCCTCACGTTGGACATAAATCCTTTGACAGTAAGAGAATAATCTAACATAGGAACAAGTCTAATCAAACAACCAAGAAATCTTATAAACGGACTCGAACAAGCAGAAAGGCATTCACTTTTTAAGATAAGTGCCAATTACTTCAGCTAAAATTCTGTAGAGTTACACTATCATGTAGAATAGTAGATGGAAGAAGGCAATACCTTTGCAAACTCTTTATTCATTTTTTCCCATATGATCTTCTTATAATGCATCTCCTTCGTGCTATTGAGATATCCAACAACCTTTGCCACATCAAAAGTTGAAAATTGTGATTACAAGATGTCCATAACCACAGAACTAACACAGACACTGAGTTTAACAGCCGTTGGACATTGGAAGCACCTCGGAATCATCAATAGTGGAAAGATTTTCTGCATCATCATCAGCTATACGTTCTCTCTGATCAATATCCTGAAATCTGGCCCTACGAGCTGACTCACAAAGAAAAAGTTTGAAACGGAAGTTAACTCTTATGCATCAATGTGTAAATGATGTCAAATATTAAACAATTCAACAAGGATAAGATATGAGACTACCATTTAGCTTTTTCATAAGTCGGACTCCTTCCGCAACATTATTATTTACTTCGGGCACTCCTACCTCCTGAAGGAAAAAAGACATTGTTCTAATAAAAGAGTTATGGGAACACATTCTAATTCAATTACATTTCACTATAACAGATTGAAAATCAGAACGGGATTCTAATCAAGGACCTATTCATAATTTCGTAGTTAGATTTAAGAATAAACAAAACATGCATTTCCTTCCTTTATTAGGACCTTATAACATCAGTCTAATCAAGATATGCAAGTCTCCGATCCCAACTAGCAAAAAAAAACAACAGCGGCGAAGCCCGGAATTTCACTAAGGGTGTTCAAGATTTAATGAATATGTACAAAAGTATTTTTTACACATAATTTTTTAGACAGTATAATTTTCTGACAAAAGGTGTTGAATTGACCACCATCTATGTGGCTCCACCACTGACAACCAATCCAAAGTATCAAGCTTATTTCCCATATGAGCTACCAGATAGAGTATGTTGTACAGACTTTGGAGGCCAGTACAGTCCAAGAGGCATATTCCAACCAAACTCAAACTGATAAAGCATATGGTACATCTGAACACGGGCTACTGCAGATTCCCTTTGTAACTAGTTCCTGTAGACTATTGGGCACAGGAGTACCGACATGCATAGATTGGTGCACTGCATATCCTAAAGCAGAATTTGCGCAAATGAGTTGCATTTCCAGATAAAAGATTCACCAGGAGATAAAGCAAACTATCCCTGGAAAATAATACAAATTTCTGTTGGATAATATGCGTGCCATTTATTTCATACGGACATCATAAAACATTTCAACAGATGGATTCTGTTTACAGAAAAGCTTGTGAAATGATATTGTGCACTCTCTTTCTAATGAAAAAACAAAAGCACCAAAAATACTCCTACTAGATATACAAATTACTAGTTGCTAAGCTCCCTTGAAACTTGAAAGAGTTTGGAAGTTGGCCCTAGATCGGATAATATATTGTTTGTTTGCAAGTTGTTGAAGTACGGGTCAATGAACCACTGAACCTCTGTTCCCAAATTCTTAATGAACTTAATGTTCATTATATTAGCAATAACAAGCAGCTTATATAATCCGGAAATTAGGTCAACTTGTTACAATGTTAGCATCTTTCTTCTCCTCCGAAACTGCCAAACTTGTCTACTCTCTGGACAATACTAAATAAAGGGGAAGAGATGCATGACAAAGACAGGGTTTCTTAGTCATTAAATATAAAAAGAGAAGGTTATCGTCCCTTGATCAAATTAGCAAACAGAGCAAAGAGGCACAAAAGAGGACCAGTTCACTTCAATCGTGTAATGACCTACAGAGTTATTTATAGATTTTGCACTAATGCGCTTTACTTGTAAGGTGAACTTCCCCATAGTTACTGGAATGCTATAAGGTCATAATGCTCTGCAATTGTTTATTTCTAAGGAGATTAAGAAACCATCTTTCGGATACGGTCGAGTTATAGCCTGGACATTGCTGCATATAGTCCTTTTTTTTGGCTAAATAATCATAAATTGCAAGAGGTGATGTCGTTGATTTAAACAATTAACTCATTTAGCTGAAAGATAACATCCAAATATAGTTCCATACTACCTCTTACAAGTACCCACTATTAATCCCAAAACATCAAACCACACCTTAACACAATCAAACAACAGTATTTGCCTTAATCTATAGCTCGTTACTATAATAATTCCTTCACTTTTCCTCGGCAGATTCCCCCACTCTTGTCGTTGTTGTGCTTCTAGCATATTTCTGGTTTCTCTAAAACTTGGGAACCAGCCCTTTGGTGGAATTGACAATGGTGCTTTTTGGGCTTCTTGTTTCCATTCTTGTGTGTGTAGATTATGCATTCTTGATAGGGGTTTTATTATGTTCCTTTTAATTTTCTCCTATACACAATTTTCTCTCTCAATTCTATTTTTATATCTAGAGTAACTTCCTTGGAGTGGTGTCCAAGGCGATTGATTTACTCTTATCAGCCATGACTCGTAGCATTATACTATCATTTCGAGACTTTCTTTTTTTTTTCAACTTCAATGATGTCATTGTAAATTCTAAAACTAAATTATTAGACAAAGAATGGAATGTGCTCCACAGTCCAAACACTAGTCCATCTTTAACACTGTAACCCCCCCCCCCCTCTTTTGTCTAAGTGGTAAGTGAAAGAAATAATCCCCCTGATTATTTTCATTAATTGAAAGAGTATATATACAATTTACATGTTTCCATAATAGGAAAATCCTTTTTCTATTCTACTCCTAAAACTCTATTCTAGTAGTACAAGACTTCAATAATTATGGTAAGTGTACAATGCTAAGTAATACAAGGATTCTACATTAATTACACTACTACAAACGGACCAAAGTCCCGTGATATACATCCCGCAGTCATAGCGGGCGGTCTTCAAACGCTGAGACTGTCCCTAAAATCTTCAAAAAGGACCGAGGAAAGACCCTTTGTAAAGATGTCTGCAATTTGATACCTGGAAGGGATATAACATACGCGTACTTGTCCACGAGCTACCTTTTCGCGAACAAAATGAATGTCCATCTCGATACTCGATATGTTTAGTGCGCTGGTGCTGAACAGGATTCCCAGATAAATAGATGGCACTAAAATTATCACAATAAACCAAGGTAGCTTTCTGAGTAGGACAATGAAGCTCTAAAAGAAGATTAGGTAACCAACATGATTCATACACCACATTGGCAACCCCTCGATATTCGACCTCTGCACTAGAGCGTGATAAAGTTGACTGACGCTTGGCAGACCATGAGACCAAGTTATTATCAAGAACATACAATATCTAGACGTAGACAGTCTGGTGTCTGGACAGCCACCCCAATCAGCATCTGTATATGAGACAAGGGCTGACGTCGAAGAAGGATATAAATGCAGGCCATAGTCAAGTGTACTTTGAATATACCGAATGATGCGTTTGAGCGCATTCATGTGTTCAACTCTGGGATCATGCATAAACAAACACACCTGATGTATAGTATACGTAATATCTTGTCTCGTGAATGTAAGATACTGAAGGGCCCTGCAAGACTGCGATATCGGGTCGGATCCTCGTATGGTGCGCCGGCCGCAGCACTAAGTTTGGGCTTAGTATCAACGGGAGTGGAAGTAGACTTACAGGATGACATCCCAGCCCTCTCAATGATCTCAGTTGCATACTTCCGTTGAGATAAGAATAACCCCTCTGCATGACGAGTGACTGCAATCCCCAAAAAATAACTCAAGTGCTCCAAGTCTTCCATAGCAAACTCAGAGCTGAGCATTGTCATGATAGACTGACGTAAGGCATCGGAAGAGGCAGTCAGAATAAGATCATCCACATATAACAAAATATAGGCCAAGGACGAACCATGACGATAGATGAACAAGGAATTATCCGACCTGTTGTGAGTGAACCCAATAGTCGAAACATAGTCGGCAAACTGCGTACACCAGGCCCGTGGAGACAGCTTAAGCCCATATAAGGACTTCTTCAACAAACAGACATGATGAGGATGTTTGGAATCCCTAAATCCCAAAGGCTGATGTATATAGACTGTTTCCTTGAGATCACCATGGAGGAAAGCATTCTTTACATCTAACTGATAAATAGGCCATGCTTTCGAAAGAGCTAAGCTAAGCACAATGCGAATGGTAGCCGGCTTGACCACCGGACTAAACGTCTCACCACAATCAACCCCAACCTGCTGAGTCTTACCATCACTCACAAGCCGCGCTTTATGTCGGACAAATAAACCATCTGAATTTTCCTTATGAAAAATCCACATAGACTTAATAATATTAATACCAGACGGACGGGGCACCAACTCCCACGTCTTATTATCAATAAGAGCATTAAATTCATCGGTCATAGCAATTTTTCAATTCGGGGCATTTAATGCAGACACATGATTACGGGGTAAGGGTGATTTAAGCACATTAGAATGTAAATTAAAATGTACTTTTGGTTTAAAAATCCCCCGTTGACTACGAGTGACTGGTCTATGACTCGAGGCATAGGCGGTTGGATTTTGGGAATTTTCGGGACTCGGAACGGACTGGCCCAGTTGCTGGACCCAGATTTGAAAATGACGCTGTTTGGGGAGGACCAGTGGCCACCTGGCGGAGTTGGGGTGCGGGACACACCCGAAAAATAGTGAATAAGTTTCGGGGATATCCTATCATCCAAAAAAATATACAAAATATACGAACTAGGCACGGGATTACTCTCCTTAGCAAACGAAAATTGGAATTCATAAAAAATGACATGGCGACTAATGATGATTTTATTAGAGGATAAATCAAAGCATTTGTAACCACGGTGATTAGACGGAGAACCCAAAAATACACACGGAGTAGACCGGGCCTGAAGTTTGTTAATTGTGGTGGACGAAAATACCGGATAACACAAACACCCAAAGACCTTAAGATGAGAATACGAAGGGGCCTTATTATATAGTGTTTGTAGGGGGGAAGAATATGTCGAACCTTTGGAAGAAAGTATGTTTAGGAGATGTGTAGCCATTTGTAGAGCATGATGCCAAAAAGACGGGGTATGGAAGCATGAATCAATAAAGTACGGACAATGTTATTAATGGTACGAATTTTGCGTTTGGCTTTCCCTTTTTGTGAAGACGTATGAGTACAAGAAAAATGAAAATTGATCCCATTATTAGCACAGAATTCCCATAACACCCCATTGTCATATTCTTTGCCATTATCACATTGAATATTTTTTATTTTCCGTTCGAATTGGGTTCTAATGAATGCTCTAAATTTTAGAAAGATGGAGAAAACTTGAGATTTCTTTGCTATCGGAAAAGTCCATAAAAATTTAGAATAATCATTCAAAAAGAGAACATAATACCGATGACCCAATGAACTGAGAACAGAAGACGTCCATAAGTCGCTATGAATAATATCAAATGACATTAAAGTATGAGAATTTGAGTATACAAATGGCAACCTAACATTTTTTCCTAAAGAACAAGACTGACAATTTGGAGTACTACGCATACCCTTACATGAAATAAAATTATTTTTATCTAATGACGACAAAATAGAAGATCCCGGATGACCAAGGCGAGCATACCACAAGGAAGGAGCAAAGGCTACAAACGCTGACAGCAAGACTTGACTCGATGGACCGGAACCGAGTGTAATAGGATAAAGATCTCTCCTACTATCACACCTCATGAGAGGACTCCCCGTCTTGAAATCATTCACAGAGAAACCAAAAGGATCAAATTCAACAGAAACAGAATTGTCAGTGGTGAATTTACGGACATACACTAAGTTTTTAATCAATTTGGGGGCATGTAAGGTATTTTTCAAGATAAGTGGTGGATTGGGAGGAGACAGTTTTATGACCATAACCCTGAATTGGAATAGAGTTACCATTGCCAACAATTATACCACAAGGGTTGCTCAAATTGAAATAAGACGAGAGAGTACCTTGATCGGATATCATGTGTGTAGTCGCGTCGGTGTCCATGTACAAATTCGGATCCGATTGCGTTAACCCAAGTGTGTGCATTGCGGCCTCAATGTCGGTGTGAGTAGGTGTGGGGCAACTGCCGAGAATGCTTGTGTGGGCCAAGGCCCAAGCAGTCCACCCTGCTGCCCCGGCCCAGTGCTGAAATGAGATGAAGAGGCCTAACTGTTGGGCCTGAATTGGGTTGTCCAGCCCACTGCCCATTGGAAGGACCTGGAAAATAGGAGTTGTTGGGCCACGGCCCACTGCCATGGGCCCCACGACTGGGACCAGTAGGGAGGTGGCCCACTGCCGGAATGTTGTCCACCGGAACCGCCACGTTTGCCCACACAGTTTTTGTCATTATTCTTACGATTATTTTTGTCGCCACCATGAGCACGGTTTTGGCCTGAATTATCAACAAAACCCGAGGAATTTGTAGAGGACGTCATCATGACTACAGGGCTTGCACCGGTAGCCGCCTTCTTAGCCAAACCAGCTTCTTTCAATGTAAGCATGGAGCGAGCTTGATAAAAAGTGGAAAGTGGATTACTTTGACGAAGGAGAGTCCCAACGCCATTATAGGCCTCAGAAAGGCCTGCAACCAATTGTAGAACCAGACGATTATTTGTCACAGGTGCGCCAACGTTACGGAGTTGGTCTGCCAACTCCTTGAGTTTCTTGCAATATGCAGACATGTTTGGAAATTCTTCCATGCGAACTTGAGAGAATTTCTGCTCGAATGTGACAACACGTGAATGTTGGTTATCTTGAATATGTCACGCAATCTATTCCAGGTATCCATAGCCGTAGTGTCCGGCTCAATGATCGTTTGTAAGAGGTCAACCAAAATAGTGAAATAAATCCACTAGAGAACGGTAACATCAAAAGTAATCCATAACTGAGGATCCTCCGCGGGAATAGATGCAGCGGAAGGAATTATGTGATGGATGACTTGATGGGAAATAGCGTGAATTTTAAATAATTCTGCCCACGTCGCATATTAGACGTTTTCCATCTCAAGAACAACAGGAATGTTGTTCTTGATGTTAGAAACCGTGAGGGCAAGATGAAAAGTGTTCTTAGACATAACGAATGAACAAATGGAGAGGAGGGAAAATATGGGAAGAGTGGAGGTATAAAATATCACGAATTCCGGTGAAGGGGGACGGAAATCGAGGCAGTTGTGGCCGAGAAATGACACAAAAACCGAGAGCAATATTTGGAGAACAAAGGCGGAAGCAAGTTAGACCTAGTCTCTTGATACCATAAAAGAAATAATCCCCTTGATTATTTTCATTAATTGAAAGAGTATATATACAATTTACATGTTTCCATAATAGGAAAATCTTTTTCCTATTCTACTCCTAAAACTTTTCTTATTCTACTCCTAAAACCCTATTCTAGTAGTACAAGACTTCTATAATTATGGTAATTGTACAATGCTAAGTAATACAAAGATTCTACATTAATTACACTACTACAAACGGACCAAAGTCCCGTGATATACACTATGTATATCACGGGAATATACATTGTCTAACAGTAAGATTGTCGTAGTAGTTAGTATTCGTGTAGTATCTTACTCCTTTAATTTTCACTACTACTTGTTGCTTCATTTGCTCTGTTTATCTTGCTATTTTGATGCCAATATTTTACTTTCTATCATGCTTTGACTACACTTCTTTGAGCCGGGGTTTATCGAAAACATCCTCTCTAGCCCACAAAGGCAGGGTTAAGGTCTGCGTACCTCCTACCTTCCCTAGACCCCACTTATTGATGTACCATCAATAAGTACTAGTAACTCTATACACCTCCCACCAGCAATAAGTACCAGATAACTCTGTCCATCAAGGCCAGGACAGATGGAAAAAAATCACCTAGTGTTTTTTTTTGTTTTTATCTGTGGTGGGATTTGGGTGTGAGACCTCATGGTTAAAATTATTTAGATTCAAAGATAATTTATATTGATGTAACCAAGGGCTAGGGATCGACATTATCTAGCATATTCTACTAGGGAAACACAATACTATGTATTATTTAAACCTGAAATCTGTTGGCTTCCACCAGTTAACCATTCCGCCAATTCTTGTAACTGTAACAGAAAAACCCTTTACCATAACCTTGATCTCAACAATATTATTATTATTATTAGACAAATATAAACAAAAGAAACCCGACTACATTAATGAGAGACTGTAATGCAAGAATGAATATATATACAAAAAGAAATATTAGGTTGTTTTAACGCAAATAGACTGTAAAGCCAATACCTTTTGTTGTGTTGCTTTGCCAATATCGGGGGGTCTTTGTGTGATGGTCATATTGCTTTTGAATGCTTTCTCTATTTTTGAATCGGATGCAAACTTACAGACCAAAGGAATGAAGCATTGCCGACTTGCATCCATCCGAATTTGTCTGACCCAAACCCGAAACAGCCTATTTATAGTTTTCAAATCTCAACTTTTTCCAAAATATATTAGGTCATTTGCACTTTTTTCCTATTTTGTGTCCGTTTTAATTTTTGCCGCAAATAATTTTTTCGCGGGACATAAATTTATTTTTGTATTATAATATTCCTCAAGTTATGTCTAGCGCCTTTAAAGAATTTATGACTTTCTAGATATAAGTTTGATTTTAAAAGGTAAAAATTTAAAATCAAACCATTTGAAGGGCAAAAATTAAAGATCATCCTATTTGAAGGAAAAAATGTAATTTCTTTGAAACAACGCCCACCCACTACTTCTCACTTCTCAGCCCTATTTTTGAAAAATGGCTAGTGTTTTAGAGTTTCAAATTATGTAGAATTTTAAATTTAGGATAGTGTGATTATTTTCAATTATAGAGGCTGAAAAAAAAGTCTATTTGTGAATTTATCCCAAAGGATGGGATCTTTCATCTAGAAATATATTCAATATTTAAATTTAACAGGTTCCATCTTAAAATTTTTATCATTGAATCTCTTATTCTTTTAAAATCATGGGTTAAATTTTATAATTTTAATTTCACTCATGATAATTTAAGCTTGGTATTAGACGAAATTATGGAAAAAACTAAATTCATTAAATATCTAATTTTAATTTTAAAATATTAAGTTGATCTAATATAATTTAACTTCAAATTCTAGTCAAATTGACTCTCAAAAAAATAAAAAGTGTCACTTAGATTAAACGGAGAAGAGTAATTAGTAAGATATAATAAATGCTTCAGTTGAAAATTAAAATATGCTCCAAAATAGCCTAAATTTTACCAAAATGTATAAAAACAAATAATGTAAAGAGTAATTCCACTCCCTCCGGTCCAATCATACAATGGCAGTGTCCTCAAATTAAACGCTCATATGGTGCTTTTTAATTATGTCAGCCCCCAATTTGTATGTAGGTGCATTGAGGCTTACAAGTTACAACTGAGATATATATATATTCCGTGAAATATAATAATTTTGAGAATCAAACATTTTCATAAACTCGGGCGGTATATAATTATCTTTATCTCGATATATATAAATCAACATATGACGCTGTATATTGATTATTTATATAAACTTATATTTTGTTATTTGATATATATTATTTAGTCAAAAAATTATTTTTACAGTATCGATTTATAAAAATGTGTACTATAGAACTTGGCATGCACGTGCAAAGCACGTACCGAGAAACTAGTATAATAAAAATCACAAATACTAAGAGTCTATTTAAACTTTACCCTTCTTTAATTGTTTAACTTACACATCACTTTAACACCACAAAGAAAAATTAAGGAAAAAATCAATGACATAACTATATAACCAAGATTATTATCTTTTTATTAATGCTTTTATATAATTACCAAAAATAGCAAAAAAAAAAATCAATTTATAGCAAATATTCAATATACACAGATACCTAAATTTTATATTAAGTGTTATTTTTGCTACTTTAGTTCACAATCTCCGCCACTCTCTCTAGCTCCCACTTCTCCATTACCGATTTTTCTTTATAATTCTCGTTTATGCAAGTAGTGTGTCAAAATCTTGCTCAAACCGTAATATAATCAAGTTGCAGGTAGTCTTTCGCTCATAAATTTTCTTCATAGTTTGTTCGATTCATACTCTATTTGTGTTGTTGATTATTTTTAAAAAAGATTACCTACTATAGTTATGATTTCTTCTCTGATTTGAGTATCAATGGGGTCGAATACTACTCCCACTAAGAGGAATAGCCGCGGAAAAGACCGTATTAGTTTTAAGAAAATTTTACAATTAGTTTTAAGAAAATTTTACAATTAGTTTTAAGAAAATTTTACAATTAGTTTTAAGAAAATTTTACAAATGAATCCAATGAAATAGATCTGGCGAAATAAATATGGACATATTTAACTTGGACGAAAGAGATAATAGGAACATGATATTTGATTAGCATTGAAAGGTTGGTCTCATCTGAAAGCTGTACATCAAAAACTAAAAGGAGCCCCACAAAGATAATTCATGCCTGCCTAATGCCTATAAGACATTTATTCTTAGTTAGCGATCTCCAAAGTAGGATAAAAACTATAAATATCCCAAGTCATCATTTCAATGTAGGTGTGGCCAGTGGGCCGGGCTATGGACCGGTGGGACAGGCGGGATTCACTGCCGTCCTGTTTCCGATCTCGTCGGAGTCAGGTCGGAGCGGGATCGGGACGGGTTGGGATCGGGTTTTTTTTTTTTGCACTTAATTTAAAAAATAACATATATATAAAAAAAACTCAATAATTTTACAAGATAGTGTAATAAAAATATCTCAACATTGTTTTTGTGCCTCTTATATTATTTAATAGACATGTTTTTTTGTAATACAAATACAGTTGTCAAAATTGCAACTTTGTGGTGTTGTTCCAAAGTTGCAAATTACATAGTAAAATTGCAATTAAAAAAATTACATTTTGAAAAAAACCTGTTCTAGTTTCTTAATAATTTCATGTGGTTCTTCGGTTGGGAATATGATTTTCCATATTATGGATATTGTAAATTGTATATATACTCCTTCATTAATGAAAATAATCAAGTGATTATTTCTTTCATGGTATCAGAAGTCTAGGTGTTCTATCGATTTTCCTCTCTTCCGATGCCTCGGTTTTCATGTCCATTCTCGGAATCCGTGCAACACTACCTCATCTCTTCCCAAATTTTCTTCAAAATCTCTCATTCACCTATTGTTCTTTTGTTATGTCAACGTCAAAGAACATGTTTCATCCTGCCCTTACTGTTTCTAACATTGAGAACCACATCCTTATTGCTCTTGAGATGGAGAACGTTCAATATGCGATGTGGGCAGAATTATTCAAAATTCACGCAATCTCACATCAATTCCTCCATCACATAATTCCTCCCGATGTCCCTACACCCGCGAAGGATCCTCGGTTATGGATCACTCTTGATGCTACCGTCCTTCAGTGGATTTACTCTACTATTTTTACCGACCTTTTACAGACGATCATTGAATCAGACACTACGACTATGGCTACCTAGAATAGATTGTGTGATATATTCCAGGATAACCAACATTCCCGAGTTGTCATCCTTGAGCAAGAATTTTCACAAGTCAGCATGGAAGATTTCCCGAATGTTTCAGCTTATTGTAAATGGCTCAAGGAATTGGCGGACCAACTCCATAACATTGGAGCATCTGTTACCAATAATCGTCTTGTTCTACAAATGGTTGCAGGCATATCTGAGGCCTATAACGGCGTTGGGACTCTCCTCCGTCAAAGTAATCCGCTTCCACCTTTTTATCAAACCCGTTTGATGCTCACGTTAGAAGAAGTCGGCTTGGCAAGAAAGGCAGCTACCGGTGCAAGTTCCGTGGAGATGATGACTTCATCCGATAACTCTCACGGGTTTGTTGACAATTCGGGCCAAAACCGCAACAACGGTGGCGGCAAGAAGGGTCAAAACCGTAAAAATAATGGCAAACATCACTGCGGCAACAACAGCGGCGGATGGAACAATAGCAACACCGGTAGTGGGCCTCGAGATCGGGCCCCACCGCTGGTCTCGACCTTGGACCCGGTGACGGTGGCGATCCAGATATCGCCTCACAATTATTTCCAGGGTAATTGGGCTCCAGTCCAGCCCAATTTCTCGGGTCCTTACAACACCAATCAGTAGTGTTTCGGGTCGGGTCAGCATGACAGTCTGCTTGGGCCTCGGCCCCCGCAGGCCTTCACTACTGTGGGCCCGAATCTGATCCTGACACCTACCGATATTGAGGCCGCCATGCATACACTTAGATTAAATCCTTCATACCCAAATTGGTATATGGACACCGGCGTCACTTCTCACATGACGTCCGATCAAGGTACTCTCTCGTTCTTTTTTAATTTGAGCAAAACTTGTGACATTATTGTTGATAATGGAAACTCAATTCCTATTCGTGGTTACGGTCATACAACTTTGTCTCCCCACATCCACCTCTTGTCTTGAAAAATACCCTTCATGCCCCTAACTTAATTAAAAATTTGGTGTCTATTCAAAAATTCACCACTGATAATTGGATTTTTGTTAATTTTGATCCATTTGGATTTTCTGTGAAGGATTTCAAAACGGGGATACCTCTCATGAGATGCAATACTAGGGGAGATCTTTATCCACTCTCGACCGCCACCAGTTTCTCGAGTCAAGTCATGTCATCGACATTTGCAGCTCTAGCTCCTTCCTTGTGGCATGCACGTTTGGGTCACCCTAGGTCGTCAATTGTTTCTTTTTTGCATAAAAATAATTTTATTTCTTGTAAGAATACGCATAGTACTTTAATTTATCATTCATGTCCGTTAGGAAAACATGTTAGATTATTGTAGCCTCTACTTCTCGTACTTTGATGCCTTTTGACATTATTCATAGCGATTTATGGACGTCTCCCGTTCTAAGTTTTTTGGGTCATCATTATTATGTTTTATTCATATCAGTGACTTGCCCATTATCCGAGCTGAGCTAGACCGGGTCAAAGGTGATTACCTCTGAGCAATTAACGACCTCGAGCTTGCCATCGAGGAAAACAAAATTTTCGACGAAGAGAATGAAAAACTCTTCCAAGACGTCGAAGTTCTCACTCAAGAGCTCGGGGAACAAGAAGAGGTTCGGCGCTACCAAGCTCAACAAATGAAATTTCTGAATACTGAACTCGATCACTTTAATATCGAGCTTGCTACAATGGATGCGGATAGAGCCGCCAACCTTGATGCGCTGAAGATGGCTCAAGATCAAGCCGACCAACAATCCCAAACCAATGAACGATTGAGAAATGAGCTCGAGGCCTCGAACTAGAGGAATGGTGAGATTTCAGCCCAATTCGCTCAAGTCTTGGCTGAACGAGACTAGGCTCTGGTCGATGTGGAGGCCGAGGTGGCCCGGACAGTACTGAAAACCGAGCACATAAAATGGAACGTCTGGAGGTACATTTTGGAGCAGGATCGAGATGAGATCTCAGATATCGATGACAAAATTGTGGA
Organism: Anisodus acutangulus; assembly: GCA_029783415.1. Lineage (NCBI taxonomy): Eukaryota > Viridiplantae > Streptophyta > Magnoliopsida > Solanales > Solanaceae > Anisodus > Anisodus acutangulus. Next base: position 42,798,899 of record CM056496.1, on the reverse strand, counting down.
GGCCAATGAAGTCAAGCTCCGAGCCTACCGCAAGTTGAATGGAGACAGTTCCGAAGATGACCTAGATGACTCTGAAACCGAGTCCGACTGAACTTCAAGCTTGCATACCTTTGTACTTTCTTTTTGTTTTTTCCTATAACATGTTTTGCTCTGGCCTCTTTCGGCCTTGTTTATAAAATGAATATCATTTTAGTCAAGACTATTCTATCTCTTAGCACCCCTTATTGCTTTCTTGTTTATAATAACTTAACTAAACAACCTCTTAACCCTATTCGGGCTAACTACTTTAGACTTCAGAGCTTCACTTAAACAAATCATCACTTAGTTTGCCTCAAGCAGAATGATAGTTCTTTTTTGTCTTAATAATAACTTAAGTAAATTGTACAAACTTTTACTCTTAATTTGCTTTATACCGGGCAATTTCTTCCAGTTTTGGGTCATTCAATGACTAATTATAAGGACCTTATTTTTATGCTTATGAATAAAACGTCTCTTATTCACTTCGGGCATGAATATTGGAACTTCATTTATTTCCAATTTCTTAGACAATTTCAAGTGTCTTTAAGAATATGTTGGGTTCATTTTGAACTGATGCCTTAGAAGTGTACTTCACTTATTTTTGTTCCAGATATTTTTACGACAACAGACCCCAGTTAAGGACTTTAACAAATTCATTAACTCGTGAGCCTAAAGGTTATATCGATTGCCCGGAGACAAAAGAATGCAAATGAGTATAATCGAAGCTAATTTCGGACAAAAGCATTTTCATTTAAATTTTGTGTCGGTCAAACAACTAGGCAAGATTCATGCGATCTTTTTGCCTTTAAAATGGGGCAAGATTCATTCGAGCTTTTTGCCATTATATTTTTTTCCCTAACATTAAAACTATTTGGGCAAGATTCATTCGATCTTTCAACTCTTACAATAGTCTTAAAAACTTAAACAAATCTTCATAGCTTCGAAACTTCGAATTTCTTTGCCTTCAAACTGCCAAAGGTATGGCAGTCCCATTGTGTTTTAATTCGAAGTTATAAAAATTCAAACACTACTTGCTTTTCAATACTGGGCAGTCCCCAGTCCCAGTGTTTTCCGTTCTTCAACTACTTAGTAACACGCTTTATATTGTTGCCTCATTAAAAATCTTGCCGTAAAAATTCTTTCCGGGATAAAAACTGTGCCAAGGAAAAAAGAGTGCAACACGTGTTTTCAGACCTAATTATAACTTCTGCTCGGTGTTTAACCCATGACTCCGACTTTTCTCCTGCAAAACTTAGTTCAATCGAAACAAATAAAGTTTAAATAATTAACCAAGCACATACCTTAGCAGTAATATTGCTTCAAGTGTGCAATGTTCTAGTTGTTCGACAACTTTTGACCATCCTCGGCTTCCAACTGGTACGATCTTTTACCAGTTATTCCTGACACTTTGTAGGGACCTTCCCATTTCGGGCCCAATTTCCCTTCGTTGGATTTTTTGATGTTGAGGGTTACTTTCCGTAGAATCAAATCCCCTACTTGAAAGTGCTTAATATTAGCCCTTCGGTTGTAGTATCGACCCATCCTTTTCTTTTGGGCCACAAACCATAGTAATGCCAACTCACGGTGTTCATCCGTTAAGTCGAGCTTGATAGCCATAACTTCATTATTCGATTCTTCGGCCGTAAGGCTAAACCTTAAACTCGGCTCACCAACTTTCACTGGAATTAGTGCTTCTGCATTGCAAACTAAAGAGAACGATGTATCACCGGTACTCGATTTTGGCGTTGTTCTGTATGCCCAGAACACCTCCAGTAAAATCTCTTTCCATTTGCCTTTTGACTCATTTAGTCTCTTTTCAAATTCTGAATAATTATTTTGTTTGTTGACTCCGCTTGTCCATTTGCACTTGGGTGGTACAAATTTGACACTATCTTGTTGATTTTCAACCATTCAAGGAAGTCATTCACCTTCTTTCTAATGAACTAATGTCCATTATCGCAAATAATTTCCGTTAATATCCCGAACTGACAAATGATGTGGTTCCAAATAAAATCGATTACTTGCTTTTCTTTGACTTTCTTGAAGGCCTTTTTTTCAACCCACTGAGAAAAATAATCAGTCATAAATAAGATAAAATGTACCTTTCTGGGTGCCCATGAGAGTGGTCCCACAATATCCACCCCCCATTTCATAAATGTACATGGTGATAAAACTGGATGCATCAATTCCACTGGTTGATGAATTATGGGTGCGTGCCTTTGGCATTCATTACATTTTCGGACAAAGTTCTTTTTATCTTCCTCCATCTCATACCAATAGTGCTCGACCCTTCGGACCAATAATTTTGTTCCTGAATGATTGACACAAGCCCCTTTGTGAACCTCACGCATCACGTAATCAGTTTCCCCAGGCTAAAGGACCATAAAAAGACCTTCAGTACAACTGACCATCAACCAAACAAAATCTAGCCGCTTTTGTACGAAGGACCCTCGACTCATTTGGGTCCATAGGAAACTTTCCATCCCGAAGGTATTCGATGTATTTATTACGCCAATCTCAAGTCAAGCTTGTTGTATTCACTTCAGCATGACTACCATCAATTGCTGAATTAAGAAGCTACACCACTGTTCCCGAATTAAACTCATCCGCTTCCACGGATGACCCCAAATTAGCCAAGGCATCCGCCTCATTGTTTTGCTCTCGATACACATGTTTCATAGTCTATTCTTTGAACCGATGCAATATTACTTGGATATTATCTAAGTATTTTTGCATTCTTTCCTCCTTTACTTCGAACACCCCATTCACTTGATTAACAACCAGGAGGGAATCACATTTTGTTTCGATGACTTCTGCTCCCATACTCCGTGCCAACTCTAGACCTACAATCATAGTCCCAACTCCGATTCATTGTTAGTTAATTTCACAGTTCGTATTGATTGCCTAATAATATCTCCTGCAGGCGCCTTAAGCACTACCCCAAGTCCGGACCCTTTCACGTTCGAAGCTTCATCCGTGTATAAGGTCCAAACCTCTAAAGTTTTTCCCGAGGTTAATAAAAGTTCTCTTTCTACTTCGGGGATCATTCCGAATATAAAGTCTGCTAAAACCTAAGACTTTATAGCAGTAGTTGGTTTATATTCTATGTCATACCCACTAACTTCTACTACCCATTTGTCTAACCTACCAAACAATTCCAGTTTATGCATCACATTTTTCAGTGTATAATTTGTCACTACATATATAGGATGACATTGAAAATACGGACTCAGTTTTCTAGCAGCCGTTATTAACGCTGATGCCAATTTTTCAAAATGAGGGTACCTAGTTTCCGCACTAGCTAATGTTCTACTCACATAGTAAATGGAAAATTGTGTACATTTCTCTTCTCCAACCAGAACTGCACTTACAACTACCTCGGACACTGCTAGATATAGGAACAATTGCTCATCTGCCCTCGATTTATGCAATAACGGTGGACTAGACAGGTACTTCTTCAAATCCCTCAAAGCTTGCTGACACTCCGATGTCCACTTGAAGTCATTATTCTTTTTTTAATAAAGAGAAGAACCGATGACTTTTCTCCGAGGATCGAGAGATGAATCTGCTTAGAGCGGCTATCCTCCCGGTGAGTTTTTGTACTGCCTTCACATCTTCAAGTACCTCTGGTATTTCTTCAATAACTTTGATCTTATCCGGATTGATCTCTATTCCTCGGTCAAAAACCAAGAAATCCAAGAACTTGCCCGAGCCAACTCCAAAAGCACATTTTCTGGATTCAACTTCATATTATATTTTTGGAGTATGTCAAATATTTCCTGCAAATGCTTTAAATGGTCCTCTATTTCCAGGGACTTAACTAACATATCATCAATATAAACTTCCATTGTGCTACCTATTTGGTCCTCGCACATGCGATTAACTAGGCGTTGATATGTTGCTCTGGCGTTTTTTAAAACCAAACGACATTATATTATACCAATAGGTCCCGTATCTAGTAATAAAAGAAGTTTTCTCTTGATCCTCCGGGTTCATCCTAATTTGGTTGTACTTGGAGTAAGAATCAAGAAAATTCAACATATCATGCCCTACTGTAGCATCAATCATTCGATCGATGTACATCAAAGGACAAGAATCTTTTGGGCATGCCTTATTCTAATCTTTAAAATATATGCACATTTTTAGTTTATTGCCTTTTTTAGGTACGATCACTACATTTGTTAACCAATCTGGATACTCTACCTCCCGGATGGAACCTATATTTAAAAGCATTGTTACATCCTCCTTGACGAACTTATGTTTGAAGTCGTCCATAGGCCTCATTTTCTGCTTTACCGGGGGGAAACTTGAGTCCAAACTCAACTTGTAAGTTGTAATCTCCGATGGGATACATGTCATATCTAAGTGGGATCATGCAAAGTAATCGGTGTTAGCTTAAGAAATTCAATTAATTTACGCTTGATATCCAAGGTCAATCTGGTGCCCATGTATGGCTTTCTATCTGGTAGATGCACGAATAGGATAACTTGCTCCAGTTCCTCTACAGTTGACTTCGTGGCATCTGAATCATTTGGCAGTATAAATGACCTCGATACACGAAAGTAGTTTTCTTCATCCTCATAATTTACCTTTTATTCCTTTTCATTTTTCAGACTCGACGAGCCCGAACTCTCTAATTTCTATTTCACCTCTTTGCCTTTAACCGCGTCCTTCATTTCTTTCAATATTTGCAGTGATTCTTCCACCGCAAACATCTCCTTTACTGCTGATTGCTCCCCTCGGATCATCTTGATTCCCTCTGATGTTGGAAATTTCAGCATCATGTGTAACGTCAAAGGTACAACCTTCATGTCATGTATCCAAGACTTTCCGAATAAAGCGTTGTACCTCATTTCTCCTTCTATAACATAAAACCTCATTTGCTAAATTGTCCACATTGACTAGAAGAACAATCTCCCCTTTCGTGGTCTCTCTTGCCATGTTAAAACCGTTTAGAACTCGGACTACCGGTACAATTTTGTCCAACAACACCAATTACTCCACCACCTTCCATCGGATAATGTTGGTCGAGCTACCTAGATCAATTAAAATCCGCTTAATATGAAATTTATTAATGAAGACAAGAATTACCAATACATCATTGTGATGTTGAATGTTGCCCTCCGCGTCTTCATCATTGAAAGATATTATTTCCTCTGGTTCATAATTTATGGATCTTTCTTCTCGAGTTATTAACAGTTTTGTCTTCTTTGCGGTCATGATAGCTCCCTCCGGGACATCCATCCCCTCGATAATCATATTTATGACATGCTGGGATTCAACCGGTTCTGTCTGTTTGTTCGTTCCCTATTTCCGTAATTTCCCTTTGCACGATCACCTAACAACTCACGTAGGTGGCCATTTTTCAATAATCAAGCCACTTCATACCTTAACTGGAGACAATCCTCTGTTCGATGACCATGCGTTCCATGGTAATCACAAATCAAGTTTGGATCTCTTTGAGCCGGGTCTATCCAAAGTGGTCTTGGCCACCTTGTCTCATTTATATGACCAATGGCCGAAATGAGCCCAGCTGTATCAACGTTGAAATTGTATTCGGACAGCCTCGAGCATTCCACAACGTTAGAAGAAGATCCACCAGTATTATTTTTTAATTGCAAACCTCTACTGGTAGACCCTCGGTCATTACGCTTATTGTTGTAACCCCGATCTGGTCTAAAATTCGACCTCTCCGGTTGCCCATAGGGCTGATATCTATCCTTTGAAGATTTTGGCTCCGAATCGACTGCCCTCATTGATTTATCAAAGTTTTTGTTCTGTCTTGCTGTCCCCTGTGGAAGTTCAAGCTGATTATCCTTCATCCTGATTTTCGACTCGTACCTGTTATGCACATCTACCCATGTTACTGTCTGGAATTTCAACAGGTTCTCCTTTAATTTGCATGAGTCACTGGAGCTCCTAGGATTCAGCCCCTTGGTGAAAGCTTCAGCTGCCCATTCATCTAGTACTCGGGGAAGAAGCATCCGCTCCTTTTGAAACTTGGTCACGAACTCCCGCAGCAACTGTCGCGCCCGTTTTCGACCTGCTCGGGTCAAAGCGGAGCACAACGTGTCCGGTGATTCCTGGGTAAAAGGGTTGAGGAGTCGCCACCTAATTATTTTTTACGGTGAATTAGGACACCTAAATATTAAACTAAATGCTGTAATGTAACTCCAATTTTAAGGTCTGCGAAACTATTGAGATTCTAGGTAAGGGTTCTTTATTATCCTAAAGGGAAGGGGTTAGGCATCCTTTAAGATCCGCTAACTTGCGGTTATCCGGTCAAACTCAGGTTAATTATTGTACTAAAAATGCATGTTTTAGAATATAAACTTAAAAGGTGTTTGCAAATATTTAATGAAAGGGATGCATATTGTACAAGTTTTCAAGTATGATATTTAAAAATACATGTAAAGTTTTGAAAAAATATGCATTTGTGACAATTAATGATAAGGAGAAAAACGAATTACTTATAATGCCAAAAGAAGTAGTTTTTGGAAATCATTTTGAGTTGTACAATTAATAAAGTGAACAAAAGATGGTCAAAGATTGTTTTGAAAATTTTAAATATGCATGACGAGCCTAAAAATAAATAAACTAGCGGAGGATTTCTAAGTTTGAATTAACCGAGCCTACAAGTAAAAAAAAAAGCTAGCGACGGGTTTCAAATCTTAAACTACCCTATGAAATAATTCTAAGTTTGCCTATTCTAAGCATTTCAATAATTACATAAGTGCGATAAATAATATTACAATACAAAGCGGGATAAAAGCTGAATTAAAGAAAGAAATAAAATAAATAAACTCCGAGTAATATTTGTCTTTATTTTCTTTAATTCCTGCAAGCTGTCAAGAACAAACGGTTAGAAACAGTTAAATACAAATAACTTCATATCCGTATTCAAAACAGTGAATGTTTTGATCACGGAGGGCTCAGACTTAAATTTTGAAAAGACCATTCCAATCACGGCGTGGCTGCAAACACATGACTGATGTGGTTTATTTTGATTGCCTCGCCTACTAAACGTATTGGTCTCTCGGATGAAATAGGAAAGATCACTATAATCATGTCGTCGCTGCGAATATATAACTTGTTGGTTATTTTAGTCACCTCGCCTACTAAACATGTTGATCTCGGATGAAATAAAAAGGTTTAAGTCTCATCATTGCCCAGAAGTTATATTTCCGTCTTTACAACTGTGGAGGCCTCAAAATCGACGGATATTTTTCATCGGCCAGTGTAGTATCATGTTCAAATCAGCAAAAATGAAATCGAACGATGCTTGGCGGCGATGGGCGATGAACTGTAGCGAGAAAAATAATTTCCGAAAAAGACGCGATGTTTAGTTTAAAACAGTAAAATATCCGTTGCCCGGATACTTAAAACAGTGCTGAAAAATAGAGAAATGAAACGAAAGAAAAGCGCGGCCTCGAATTCAATTTCGTCGGCCTAAATGCGATATTAATAAAATAATAAAACAGTGCCAAAGAAACGAGCAGTGAGCAATTAAAGTATCCGGCCCGAGTTCTGAAATTCTGGAAATATTCAAATCGGGTCGACCCGACCCGGGTCAGTGATTCAAACCCGAAATCAGATTTCAGCACCAAGAACAAGAATATGAAATGCAAGAATTCTAAAAAATATCCAAATCGGGTCGACCCGACCCGAATCAGGTGTCAAAATCCGAAATCAAATATTCACCAAATTCAGATAACCAACATACAGAAACATGAAATGCAAGAATTCTGGAAATAATACCCGAACCGGGTCAGTGACCCGACCCGAATTAGGTGTCAAAAATCCGAAATCAAATATTCACCAAATTCAGATAACCAACATACAGAAACATGAAATGCAAGAATTCTGGAAATAATACCCGAACCGGGTCGACCCGACCCGAATCAGGTGTCAAAAATCCGAAATCAAATATTCACCAAATTCAGATAACCAACATACAGAAACATGAAATGCAAGAATTCTGGAAATAATACCCAAACCGGGTCGACCCGACCCGAATCAGATATGCAACCCGAAATCGAATAATTTCACCAATTTCAGATAACCAACATATAGAAATATGAAATGCAAGAATTCTGGAAATAATACCCAAACCGGGTCGACCCGACCCGAGTTAGTGACCCGACCCGAATCAGGTGTCAAAATCAGAGAATCGAAAGTGGAGAACAAACCTTTTCGGACTCAATTCTTGAACAACAAGGGAGGAAAAATGTTTGAAATCAAGAACACAACCAAAAATATTTTACATATGGAATCGTCTTCCGAAAATCCCCCCCTCTTTTCGAAGAACACAAGGGCTTTTTATAGCCCCATTTCCCCCCTAAAACCGAGCTTAAATTCAAAATAAAGGGCCCAAAAACAATGATTTTGGAACTGGTTTTTAGGGGTATGGGTCGCGGTGAGAGGTGATGGGTTGGTGGTGTCAGGCGGCGGTGTTGGCGAGTGGTGGTGTCAGGTGTAGGGTGCGGCGACGTAGGGGGTTAGGGGTGCGGCGATGTAAGGGGTAGGGGTGTAGGGTGGCGTCGATTTAGGGGAGGGTAGGGTTTAGGTTTTCTTGGTGTGAAAGGGGAAGTGGTGGGGTGAGTGCAGTTTAGGGGGTTCGGGTAGTGGCCGATTGGGCTTAGTAACAAAGGGGTGTTGGGTTTTGGGATTTTTGTTTTGTGGGTTGTTGGATGATGGGAGTTTTAAAATGGGGAGTTTGGGCTCGGGTGTTGGGCTAATTGAAATAAAGGGAATGGGCTTGGGAGTTTTTGGTTGTGGGAATTGGGGAAATAAAGGGAAAGGGAATAAGGGGGAATTTGGTTTGTGCTTGTGAATTTTGTTTGGGTAGAATTTGTATTGGGTTGGAAAAATGAAATGAGTTAGGAATTGAAAAATATAAAAGGGGTTTAATATTAAAAGATATTATTTTTGTTTTGTAAAAGATGTGAATTATTTAAAATAACATAACGATGTGATAATAATAATAAATATAATATTTGCGAAATGTTTAATGCTTGATAAAAAATGGAAATGCGATGCAATTTTGCGAGAATAAAATAACATAGAATTTTCGGATAAAACTTATGATTATGATAAAGATGCAAGTGATAGTAAAAAATGCGAATAATAATAATAATAAGATATACACACATATATGTATATATATACGCATGTATGTATATAGATTAAAATTGTTTGAGGTGTTAAAAATATTTAAAATTGCAAATAAATTGGAAAAGACGGGACAAAATTGGGTGTCAACAGCAACTCCGTATCTTTCTAAGCAATTTTGAAAATATCCATTTTTCTTGCTTGAACCTTCCGAGCTTCGGCATGCTCCTTTATGAAAGCATCTGCAAGCATTTCAAATGAATTAATAGAATTTTCAGGCAACATAGAATACCATGTCATTGCTCTCTTTGAAAGCGTTTCATCGAACTTCTTCAACAACACCGATTCAATCTCATACGAATGCATGTCATTGCCCTTTATTGTACAAGTATAAGACGTCATGTGCTCCTAGGATCCCTTGTCCTATCATACTTTGGGAGGTCGGGCATTTTAAACCTCTTCGGTATCAACTTCGGTGCTGCACTTGGTGGGAACGACAACTGGATGTATCTCTTGGAATCTGGCCCCTTCAAGATCGGTGGTGCCCCAGGAATTTTGTCTACCCGTGAGCTGTAGGTTTCAACCTTCTTTTCATTAGTGTCAATTCATTTAGTTAAGGTTTCAAGCATTTTCAAGACCTTAGAGGACTCATTAGACCCTGAACCATTGTCATTGTCGTTGATCCGATACTCTTCCCGGCCTGGTCCATTATTGCGGATGGGACGAGCTTCATTCGTCGCACTTACTTCCTTGCTTTTCTGTTGCAACTGAGTTATGGCCTCCTGTTGCTCATTTAGCATATAAAAGATTCGAGCCAAATTTATTTCACAATCCTCATCATTGTCTGGTGTATTCGGACGTGATCTTCTAGATGACCGAAGGTGAAATCAGAGGAACTGTTGTTATTCATTGGATCAACGGGAAGAACGTCGTTCGGCAGAACACCGTTCGACGGAATGCCATTTGGTGGAACAACGGGCGGAACACCATTTAGTGGATTAACTGGTGGAACGCCGTTGTTGTTATTGACGTTGTGAGCACTATTGTCACTGTTATTGTCCTCGTGATTGCTAACCTTAACGTTGATTTCACTAGCCATACTGTTAGTACTTAGGATTGACCTGTAACTATAAAAATCTCGAAAGAAACAAGTGAATTTTGTGTTTGAATCAAATCACCACTATTATCCTTAGCCCACGGTGGGCGTCAAACTGTTTACCCAAAAAAAATATAGTTGGATTTGTAAGTAATTTTAAGGATACGTGGTCAGATTTGCAGATAAGTTTGATAAACAATTAATAATAAATAAGTAAATAAAAATAATAAGCAAGTAATTAGCCTGGAATGTTGTAATCTAGATTGAAATAGAATTGAGAATTTGGTCAGATCCTTAGCTAAATTGCTTCGGGTCCGAGCTAGTAACGAGAACAAATAGAAGTACATTTGAATGTAATTGAGCGAGTATCGATAGTGAGAATGAGATGCCCTTCCAACATGAAGGTTGGATTTCTTTTATAGCTAACAATACAAGGCATTTATGCCCAAGAATCACTCCCTCGTTAAATGCAATTAAGTGAAAAAAATGGTTACTTAATGAGCGAATAATAACGGCTGGTGTCATATCCGGAACATGTAATCGCTGAGCTCCTTCGGTCTTCCACTCGATGTCACCTGGTTCGGTCGTCAACCAGCCTTGTTAGGACCCGAACTTGCCACCGATACAAACTATCACTTCCTTCAATTTTCATTCTCAAACCATGCCACGTGTCACGTCGGTTTTTACCGTATACAAGGATGCTCCTCCTTAACCAGAAGTCTCGGGGTCGAGCCCTGGGTATGAAAAAAATCCTTGGTAGGGAGCGCTTCCCCCTGAATGAACCCTATGCGGTGCGAATTCAGATATAATCGGGCTCCAAAATGGGTACCAGACACTAGGTGGGAAACAAAACAAAAATAAAGTTTACGTGCAACTACATTTTTTACATTTGTTGGTTAATTTGGTGCAGACATTCGATGAAAGTAAGTTTGTACCCCTTCAAGAAGTAGTCCTTCAGCAATAAGAAGTTGCTATTATATAAATAAAAATTAAAATAATTACACAAGTAATTAATCTAAAAACATGAAAACCCAAAATTAGACTCTGGCTTTGGCTCTGATCAGCTAGCTAGGACAATTAGTGCCAAATCCGATTCTTTTCCCTTCCAAATCATAAAACACATTGAATCCACGCTGTTGAACCATACCAATTTTGCTAGTCCCATCTTCTGTTGCAGCAAAAGCCAAACAATGTATTGTATCACTTTGAGGCCTCCATATAGTTCCACTGTTTGACAAAGTCACATCAATAGTATTTTCTTCTCCGAAATGAAATTTAATCTCCGGTAACACAATTGGTTCGTTTCCATCTGAGACGTAACAAGTGTCTAGGAACTCATCGACATAATTAGAGAATGTATAGTTCGACATGGACTGTCTAAAAGCATCGCGAAGTAAATAGTATACCTCTTCTGGCAATCGAGTGATGACCGTTCCACTGTCCATAATTGTCCCTCCGTATGTAAATTTTGTGGACGAGACACTAAGTTTATTTCCAGCTACACTTATACCAATTAGGTCAAGATAGTAGTATACATTATTCTTGCCATCTAGCAATGGCGTAAATTGATTTGAACACGCGTTAGAAATTGTCCTGGCTACATTTCCAAAATGTAGATTCCCATCACGTCCATTTTCTGGGACAAAATAACTAAAAGTTTGCACTGGTGTACCACCTTGAGATGTCAAAGATAACTCTCCTCTGCCAAGTCCAAGAAATCCAGCTGCACCAACAAAATTATCGCCATCGACAATTGTTTGGCCACAACCAAATTGAAAGTTCATTATTGGATCAAGATTATCTATAGTAAGAGTATCACATCCCCAAATGCCTTCTATAAACGAGTTATCACCATAAAAGACTTGAAAGGGATTCGATAATGTATCTTTGCACGATGATTTTGAAGGATCATACAAAGGATCATCTGATTTGCAACCCTCGATACAAGATTGGCAACGTACCCAAGTCAAATGGCTACCGGTGTCCACAATTAAGTTGTAATCTTGTTGTGGTGTGCCAAGATTTACGTTTACAGTAAACCATCCATAATCAGAATTAATTGGATCAAGTCCATTATCATAAAGATTGTTACTATGATGATGGTGATTCAGTTTTTTATTGATTGGACGAACTCGGTCTTGATTCCTGTTTAGACGTTTGCCAGATGGTAGAGTTTTTGTTCTATTATCATTTGGAGAGCAAGGTTCAAATCTGGAAACTTTTTCCAACTTATGCGATCCAATTATTGGACCTATATAAAACCATAATAATTTCATAAGCACTATGAAAACAGCTTCAATAGATGAATTAGGTAAATATAGCTACAAATTCAGAATTTAAGTTTGCGAAAGAGGGGCAAATAGCAAAACTTGCAAGGGTCAAACTTACAAAAGTAAGAAAGAGAATATAAAATTGGATTATAAAAATGAATGGAGAACGAGTATGAAAAAAGTCAATAACAATGCATAAAAATGGTAAACTGTAACTAAAAACTGACCATTTTTTCATTACATTTTAAACGATGACCGAACATTAAAAAGCAGACCAAAAAGTGGCCAGACCGAGCCATTTTTACGATAAAAGATTAATTTGCCCGAACATGTGATATATGTTTGTTGGCATATCAATAATTCGGTTCGATCGGTTATTTTATAAATTTTATATCATATCAATTTTTTTGTTATTTTATTTTGTATAACTAAAATTACATTTTTCGAAACTGTTTTGGTTTCTTTTCAGTATTTAACACAATATCATGCATATTTGCATTAGACTTTGGCAAAAACTTCTCTAGAAATTGTTAGAAAGGCGATGAATCAATTTTGGAATTATCCTTTTATGAATTTTATCGCAATTTTTGTGATGCCGAAATTGAACATGAAAAACGGTCCGAAGAGAGATCTGTCCACTATTCTATAGTAGTATAAAGCAAATTAAACAAGATGAGAAATCTAAATCACACAAGAAAAGATGCTAATCAAGAATTGAGCCGAATTAAGTATCTTCTAATAGATCATATCTAAATCAAATTATTCAATACTTTGTGGCTTGCTATACTCAACTCGTTGGAATACCTTGTTACTTGTTATTTAAAATGCTTGAACTAATTAGCAAAATAAGTTTAGAAATTGAGACTCTGGGAGTTAATTACATGTTGGCTTATAGCCATTGTATTGAGTAGAAACGTCTCCGAAAGTATTGGCGTACTCAAGAAGCCTGACAGTTCAAGAGCTTTTGCATAATTGTCTTTCACTCTCAACAACTCCCATCACATCAGCCCTCTTAGATCAGAGTGTCGCAACGCGTGGGCACAATAACGTCAGTATGCTCATGTCATCATAACTTTAATGGGGCATAATAGTCTAAGTTTTGTCTTATATATGCAAGACTTAGAAGAGAAGAAACACACATTATATTCTCTCTAAGCCTACACTTGTAACTAAGATCTCTCTCGAGCAAATACACCATTCTCGGCTCTTGTTCTTACATTGTTCATTGTTCATTTTAGATCTAGCTCATTTATTTATGTTACTTGCTTATTCTCTTATTTGCTTACTCTTTTATCTCACATATCCCTAACCTAATTAGTAATTCCGGACGCGTTCAAGAGGGTCTTCGAATTGGATACAACCTACTTGTCTTTAAACTCTTAAATACAAATCTCTAACTGTGTTTTTTGTTAGAATCATTTTCGCCGAAAAACAACCATTTTCATCACTCTACACTCAAGGCAAAAGTTTTTCTGAGTTGTTATGTTTAAATTTAATATATAAATTATATTTTACACATAAATTTATTCGATTTAGATCGATTCAGCATTTTTTTTTAATTTAATTTTATACAATAAAAATTCTATCCTAATTATTCGATAAATTATAGATTTATATAGAAACCTACAGTTTTATTAAAAGATACCTACCAATCGATTCGATACATTTCCATTCAATTGATTTTTGAAAAACCGTTGACACGCCTAGTTTTAGCTCAAGATGAACTGATATTAGTGTCACCATCCAAAACTGAAGGGTTATGACGGCATATACAAGCCTAATACCCGGCGAGCGAACCTTCAACCCCAGTATATCATGACACACGTACAAACATGTTATGAAGTTGTAGGCTACTCCAAATTAAACCATGACACACATGACAAATGGGACACCCAATTAAGAAATTTACCTGAGCTAGACCTCTGGCAGTTGGGTTTTGGTTCCACCTGAGAGTGAGGTGTTGCTGAGAGCGTTCCAAGAATAGGCACTACTGTTAGGTAATACATCAAAAAGAAGCATGTAGAAATGTGTTTATAGATCCAAGCCATAAAATGAAACTTAAAACAGAAATTTTTGTTTGCGTTGTGTGTTCTGTTTCTTGACTCCATTTATTTGTTTATACTTATAGGAGATCAACCCACAATACTTAAAAAAGGAGAACAAGTCAAATGCTAGAAGACTTCAAAGTCTTTGCAATTCTTTTCTTTCTTTTTAATGTTTTTCAGTTGTATTAGTAGTTAGCTTTAGTGTCACCCGTTATTGACCAATCTTCAATCGATTTCACGGTGGCGCCAAGATTTAAGTTGGGGTAGTGCCCCTTTCTAGTGTTTTAGTTACTTTTCATTGACTCCCTTAATTACGTGTGAGAAATTATCCTATTAAGTAATGAAAAGCGGGCTAATCCCCCGAAAATACCCTCCCTATAAGTTAAACGTTCAAAATTGCGTTGTGTAATGTTTTAATGGTGTAATACATTGCCTGTAATAGTTTCTTCTTTGATTATAATTTACTTAAACTAATTTTTCTAAAAATATTGTGAATCATTAACTATGTTATTTTGATCCTCTTACTCTGAACCTCTTCATATAAATCGAGACAGAGGAATTATTATGCCTCAATACATAAGTACTTGAATCAAGTTCTATTTACAGGCTTATTGAAGGAGATATATTGAAAATAGAAAATAAATACTCATAATATTTGTACTATATAAATTGTCTCATCAAGTGATAGGCTAGAGAACCTTTAAACCCAATTAAAATTGACTACCAGGTCAGTCTACTAGTAGTCCAAATCACTACGGTCTCTTTTGTCTTGAAGAAGTCACTGAAACCAGAATATTCGTCTAATTTCGTGGTGAAAATTTGCCCTTTTACAATGAGAATTATTTCAGTAAATGACACCAACTTTTTGTTGGGATCTTAGCAGGCTGCAAGGTTATATGGTCTATAATTCTGCCACCTGTGAAAGAAAGTTTTGTCATAGGATTATGGGGTTTAAATTTGAAAAATTAGCGTTTTCTTATAAAATGTGAAAAATTTCAACTTCGGTTTGAGATTATGACTTGAAATCTCAAATTCTCCACACAAAAAAAGTAGGATATCAAAATTTAAATTGTGACTTTTTAAAAAATTAAGACTTGAACCATAAGTTTATAGTTTGCAAGAAAAGACCCATCATTTTAAACTTTGCAAGAAATGACTTATGCGGGCCGTGAAGATATTATCTGTATCATGTAGGAGAATTATATTACAAAATATCTAGTTACTACTATTATTGATTTATTGGATCGGTGAATCTGTGTAAAATTGTGTGTATTTAACAATTTGTAATAATATGTAATCGTAAGCATTTAATTATAAAAGCAACATGAATATATGTGATTTATTAATACGACATCATAATGAATTGTGAGATTTTCACGTTTATAAAAAAATATAATTAAAAAAAAATCAATTGTATATCCAAATAAAATTTCAACTTAATTTCAAACCTTATCCAAATGGGCCTTAACATTTTAGTTAGATGGCTAAGAAATATTTACCCCTTAATCGTATAGCCGTCGTCGGTATATATTTAGTGTATAACAATTGATAACTAATTAATAGAATATTTCCACAATAATTAATTGTACATCTCCTATATTAGGTAGAATTATATTTCTCTTCTAATTAGGATTGATTAGTTACCTAGTTATATTGTAAATTATTAATGAATAAAGATCAAAGAAGAATATTTCCAATATGGTATCAGATTCTAGGGAAAGAAACCCTAAACTTTTCTCTACCGTCGCCCCCCCCCCCCTTTATTTCTTGCGCCGCCGACCTCCCTTCTCCCTCCGACAGCCATGTCTGACTTGAAATCCAATTTTCACCCAACCCTTGTTGTCTCCAACATCAAATCGCATATCTCCATCACACTTGAGATGGAAAACGTCAATTATGCGACATGGGCGGAACTCTTTAAAATCCATTGTCGCTCACACCGGGTTATCCATCACATAATTCCATCGGAAAACGGCAAGGAGAAGGTGCCGAAGACCGATGATGAGAAGGAATTATGGTTGACCCTTGATGCAACGGTCCTCCAGTGAATCTATGCCACAATCTCGAGTGATTTACTACATACTATTCTTGATCCTAATTCCATGGCTATGGAAGCTTGGGAACGTTTACGTGACATATTCTAAGACAATAAGAATTCCAGGGCCGTCACACTTGAGCATGAATTTTCCACCACTGATATGGCAAATTTTCCCAACGCGTCTGTATATTGTCAACGACTCAAGGTTATGTCAGACCAACTCAAGAACGTCAGGGTGCCAGTAACTAACAATTAGCTCATGTTACAAATGGTTGTCGACCTTACTGACGCATATAGTGAAGTGAGTATGTTCATCCGTCAAAACAATCCTCTTCCGCAATTCTACCAAGACATTTCTATGCTCATCCTCGAAGAAGCGAGTTTTTGCCAAGAAGACAGCCAACATGTCAAACTCTACCTTTGTTGCCGCTCCGTACGATAAGAATCCATCACAATTTGAAAATTTGCCGCCAAATCATGGCCAGAAGGGCCGAAACTGTGGTAACGGGAGCAAAAACTGCGGCGGTGGGCGCGGTGGTGGAAAAGGCAGAGGCAACCACCGCGGTGGAGGTGGCGGCAGGGGAGACGCCCAGCAGCAATAGCCAGCTCAGTGGCAGTTGTCAACCCAATGGGGCAATGGGCCGATACCGTGGTCCTGGCAGTGGGCCGATACCGTGGTCCTGGCAGTGGCCCTGGGTCGTGTCTCCCTGCCCATTCCCCGCGAGAAATTAGGCCAGGTCAGCAGCCCAGACACATCGGACCAATTAGCAGGCCCAGTAATCCAGCCCGAGAATACTTGAGCTACTGCCGAGCCAGTGGCAGCATGCCCACTCAGTAGTGGCGACCCCGAAAGATATCGAGGCCGCGATGCACACTCTTGGGCTTACTCCGCCCGACGTAAATTGGTACATGGACATCGGTGCAACATCTCATATGCCGTCCTCACAAGGCAATCTCTTGTCTTATTTTAATTTGAGCAATAATCGTGATATAATTATCGGAAATGGTCATTCAACTCCAATTCGTGGTTATGATACTACAAACTTCTCTCCCCCGAACCCACCGTTAATTTTGAAAAATGTCCTTCATGCACCTCAATTAATTTAAAACTTGATTTCAGTTAGAAAATTTACCACTGATAATTGGGTTTCTGTTGAATTTGCTCTTTTTGGGTTTTTCGTAAAGGATTTTCAGACGGGGATGCGTCTAATGAAATGTGATATTCGGGGAAAACTTTATCCAATCGCCATAACCAGATATCAAGCCAAATTACCATCCACTTTTTGCAGCTTTAGCTCCTTCTTTATGGCATGAACGTTTGGGTCATCTGGGAGCACCTATTTTTGCTTCCTTTAAACAAAATAAATTTATTAAGTGTACTAGACCTCGTAGTTCTCATGTTTGTCACTCTTGTTCTCTTGGAAAATATGTTAAGTTGCATTTTGTTGCTTCTAAGTCTCGTACTGTTGATATTATTCATACTGATATTTGGACATCTCTCGTTTTGAGCTCTTCGAGACATCAATATTATCTTCTGTTGTTGGATGATTACTCTAATTTTTTGTGGATGTTTCCTTTGTCTAAAAAGTCACAAGTTTTTTCCACATTTATATCCTTTAGAGCATATATACGCACTCATTTTGAACGGGATATTAAAAATATTAAGTGTGACAATGGTAGAGAATTTGATAATGGGCCTTTTTGGGATTTTTGCAAAACTAATGGTTTGTCGTTTCGTCTCTCCTGTCCACATACATCATCTCAAAATGAAAAAACATAAAGAAAAAATTGAACCATTAACAATATTGTTAGAACCTTATTTGCCCATGCATCTCTACCACCATCATTTTGACATCATGCGTTACAAATGGAAATCTATCTTTTGAACATACTTTCGAGCAAATAAATAATCTACCAATCCCCACTCAAAAATTTATACCTAAGGGGCCCATCATATTCTCATTTATGGGTTTTCGGGTGCTTATGATATCTTCTCTTTCCTTCTACTACCATCAATAAACTTCAACCCCCGTCAACTCCGTGTGTATTT
Organism: Anisodus acutangulus; assembly: GCA_029783415.1. NCBI lineage: Eukaryota > Viridiplantae > Streptophyta > Magnoliopsida > Solanales > Solanaceae > Anisodus > Anisodus acutangulus. The sequence continues at coordinate 42,780,271 of CM056496.1, read as the reverse complement.
TTGGGATATCCGTCAAATCATCATGGTTAAAAATGTTTTGACTTATCCTCTAATAAATTCATCGTAAGTTGTCACATAATTTTTGATGAAACAAATTTCCTTTTTGCCAAATTATATTATTCCGGGCCTCCTACCTATTTTTCTTTACGATAGCATACCCCCGTATTTGATCCATAAATTAGCCTCTTAAACAGGCCCACCGTGTCCCGATGTCTTAGCCCAATTACCGAGCCCCGTGGATACTGGCCCAGTTGAGCCTCTCGCTGGCAGCCCACTGCCGAGAGGCCAAGTGGTAGGCAGTCCGTTGGGTCTCGACCCACCATTTGGCTCAGGCAACCTACCAATCCCCTGGCCCACTTCCCGACAGTCCAGTCACTACCAGCCCACTGCCGGGCAGTTCGTCACTCTCATCCGGCCCGACTCCACTTCCGGCCCAATGGCCTGTCACTTGTAGTCAACACGGGATTTTAAGCCAAATAAAAAAATATGGCCTTCACACCCATGTTGCTAAGTCACCGTTGCCCCGTAATCCTGTGTCTACCCTTAATTACCCGAATTGGAAACTAGCTATTGATGATGAATTTAATGCTCTTATTAATAATAGGACGTGGGATTTGGTGCCCTGTCCCCCAGATGTTACTGTGATTCGGTCTATGTAGATTTTTAGTCATAAAGAAAAATCTGATGGTACATTTGAGAGCACAAAGCATGTCTTGTAGGTGATGGTAAGACTCAACAGGTTGGTGTGGATTGCGGTGAGATTTTCAGTCCGGTGGTCAAACCGACAACTATCAGGACGATCCTCAGTCTAGCTCTTTCGAAGGCATGGACACTTCATCAGCTTGATGTCAAAAATGTCTTCCTACATGAAGACCTCAATGAAACAATGTACATGTATCATCCTATGGGGTACAGAGACCCTACTTATCCTAATCATGTGTGTCTCCTGAAGAAATTATTATATGGGCTCAAATAAGCTCCTAGGGCCTGGTACAAGAGGTTTGCAGATTACGTTTCACATATTAGGTTTACTAACAGCAGGTCTGATCATTCTCTATTCATCTACCGTCAGGGTAATGATATTGCTTACATTATTTTGTATGTGAATGATATTATCTTAATTGCCTCGTCTGATGCCCTTCGCAAGTCTATCACGTCACTGCTTGGCTGTGAGTTTGCAATGAAAGATCTAGAGCCACTGAGTTACTTATTGCAGATAGTTGTGACACGTCATGCATGCGGTTTATTTTTATCACAAATGAAGTATGCAACAGAGATTGTTGAACGAGCTGGCATGTCATCGTGTAGGTCGTCTGCCACTCCGGTTGACACTAAACTGAAGTTGAGTGCTTCTTCCAGCAAGCCATATGTTGATCCATCACATTACCGCAGCCTTGCAGGGGCCTTGCAGTATCTCACATTCATGAGACCCGGCATCTCTTATGTTGTGCAATAAGTTTGTCTATTCATGCATAACCCGATGGAGGATCACATGCATGCTCTCAAACGCATTGTGCGTTATATTCAGTGTACTCTCGATCACGACTTGTATTTATATCCGTCTTCGACAACCACTCTTGTTTCATACACAGATGTCGATTGGGGTGGTTATCCGGATATCAGACGCTCCACGTTTGGTTATTATGTATTTTTTGTCATAATTTGGTCTCTTGGTCCTCAAACGGCAAACAACCTTGTCCAAATTTAGTGCTGAAGCTTAATACCGAGGAGTTGTCAATGTGGTGTCTGAATCTTGTTGTCTTCGAAACCTTCTTTTAGAGCTCCACTGTCCGGTTCCGAAGGCCACATTGGTTTATTATGATAATGTTAGTGCAATTTATCTCTAAGAGAATCTGGTTCACCACCAACGCACAAAACATATTGAGCTGAATATTCACTTTATTCGCGAAAAGGTTGCTCGTGGATAAGTACGTGTCTTACATGTCCCGTCACGTTATCAGATTGACAACATTTTACAAAAGGTCTTCCGCTGGTTTTATTTGAAGACTTTCGGTACAGTCTCAGCATATGCCGACCTCCCGTTTCGACTGCGGGGGTGTAATAGAATATTTCCACAATAATTAATTGTACATCTCCTATATTAGGTAGAATTATATTTCTCTTGTAATTAGGATTGATTAGTTACCTAGTTTGTAGCAAAGTAAATATAAGAAATAATCTCTTATTCTATTTGGAGACTAACTATACAGTTATGGTAAGTGTACAATACTAATTACACTAAAATATTATATGACATAATTGTACAAAGGAGACTGCCCAAGGGTGGGTTGTGCAACCCGAGAACCGAGAATCAATATATGCATAATATACATAAGTATACTCATGTATATTGCGTATACTTATGTATATTTAACACACCCCCGCAGTCATAGCGGGCGGTCTTCGAACGCTGAGAATGTCCCTAAAATCTTCAAAAAGGACCGAGGGAAGACCCTTTGTAAAGATGTCTGCAATTTGATACCTAGAAAGGACATGACAGACGTGTACCTGTCCACAAGCTACCTTTTCTTGAACAAAATGAATGTCCATTTCGATATGTTTAGTGCGTTGGTGCTGAACCGGATTACCAGAATGGTAGATGACACTAACATTATCACAATAAACTAAGGTAGCTTTCTGAATATGACAATGGAGCTCTAAAAGAAGATTACGTAACCAACAGGATTCAGAGAACACATTGGCTACCCCTCAATACTCGGCCTCTGCACTTGAGCGTGATAAAGTCGACTGACACTTCGCGGACCATGAGACCAAGTTATTACCAAGAAACATACAATAGTCAGACGTAGATCGTCTGGTGTCTGGACAACCACTCCAATCAGCATCTGTATACGAGACAAGTGTAGACGTCGATGAAGGATATAAATTTAAGCCATAGTCAAGTGTCCCCTGGATGTATCGAAGAATGTATTTGAGCGCATTCATGTGCTCAACTCTGAGATCATGCATAAATAAACACACCAGCTATACGGCATACATAATATCTGGTCTCGTAAATGTAAGATACTGAAGGGCCCCTGCAAGACTGCGATAACGAATCGGATCCTCATAAGGTGAGCCAGTCGCAGCACCCAACTTGGGTTTAGTATCAACCGGAGTGGTAGTAGACTTACATGATGACATCCCAGCCCTCTCGATGATCTCAACTGCATACTTCCTCTGGGATAAGAACAACCCACCTGCATGACGAGTGACAACAATACCCAAAAAGTAACTCAAGGGCCCCAAGTCTTTCATAGCAAGCTCAGAACTGAGCATTGTCATAATAGACTGGCGTAATGCATCCGAAGAGGCAGTTAAGATAATATCATCCACATACAATAGTATATAAGCCAAGGAAGAACCACGATGATAAATGAACAAAGAATTATCCGACCTGCTGTGAGTGAACCCAATAATCGAAACATAGTCGGCAAACCTCTTATATTAGGTCCGTGGAGACTACTTAAGCTCATATAAGGACTTTTTTCAACAAACAGACATGATGAGGATATGTGGGATCCCTAAACCCCAAGGGCTGATGCATATAGATTGTTTCCTTGAGATCACCATGTAAGAAATCATTCTTCACATCCAACTGATGAATGGGCCATGCTTTCGAAAGAGCCAAGCTGAGCATAGTGTGAATGGTAGCTGGCTTGACCACAAGACTAAAAGTCTCACCACAATCCACACCAACCTGCTGAGTTTACCATCAACACGGTTTAGGCAGCTCCCATTTCGCCCGCCGCTACTACGGGAATCGCTTTTGCTTTCTTTTCCTCTCGAGTCAAGAGATAGATAAATAGACACCCCCATTGACTTCGGCTTTACTCACCTACAAGACGAGCCTTATGCCTCGCAAATAAACCGTCAGAATTATCCTTATGAGCAAATATCCTTATGAGCAATTATCCTTAAATCAGGCGCCCATCTCCTAATGCGGGTATGTTATTTTAAATCAGGCGCCCACCTCCTAATGCGGGTATTTTAATTTAAGTCAGGCGCCCACCTCCTAATGCGGGTATTTTAATTTAAGTCAGGCGCCCACCTCCTAATGCGGGTATTCTATTTTAAATCAGGCGCCCACCTCCTAATGCAGGTATTTTATTTTAAATCAGGCGCCCACCTCCTAATGCGGATATTTTATTTTAAATCAGGCGCCCACCTTCTAATGCGGGTATTTTATTTTAAGTCAGGCGCCCACCTCCTAATGCGGGTATTTTATTTTAAATCAGGCGCCCACCTCCTAATGCGGGTATTTTATTTTAAATAAGGCGCCCACCTCCTAATGCGGGTATTTTATTTTAAATCAGGCGCCCACCTCCTAATGCGGGTATTTTATTTTAAGTCAGGCGCCCACCTTCTAATGCGGGTATTTTATTTTAAGTCAGGCGTCCACCTTCTAATGCGGGTATTTTATTTTAAGTCAGGCGCCCACCTTCTAATGCGGGTATTTTATTTTAAATCAGGCGCCTACCTTCTAATGCGGGTATTTTATTTTAAGTCAGGCGCCCACCTTCTAATGCGGGTATTTTATTTTCAATCAGGCGCCCTCCTTCTAATGCGGGTATTCTTATTTTAATCAAGCGCCTACCAACGGCGTCATCTGCACAACGTTTGAGCAACAGCATCATTTTAATATTCTTACATACATATCTTATGCAACAGTTATGCACTAACTTTTATCTTATCTCTAGTCCACAGGAGTTCGAATCGGCGGGGGCGTTCAGCACAACGTGGAACTATCTCTTACGGCGAACCGATGCAATTTGGTCAACGACCTACTTCGAACGTCGATCCGCTCTTTCCCAATATGTTGCCACACCTGCAACCAGTGTCGTCATAACCCGACACTGGGGCAATATTTCTCGAATCTGCATCAACTCCTGCAATTTTTTCTCCCTAGGAATTCTATTTCTACTCGTGCAAAGCCCGATGATCATGACAAAATGGGCTACTCAGTCAACTTCTTTGTCCGAAAATTCTTTCATCGTTTTCGACCAAAGAGGGGCATCTGTTGACACCCAATTTTGTCCCATCCTTTTTGATTTATTTGCAATTTTGGATATTTTTTACACTTCTCAAAAATATTTTTTATACATATACATGTAAGCATATATATACACATATATTATTATTCTCAATATTACTATATTATTACTACTATTATTATTCGTATTCTTTTTCTACAACCATTTGTCTTTTTAAATCATGATCATAATTTCTATTGTAATATTCAATATTATTTTATTTTTTAACAAAACGACATCCTTTTTTTTATTTCACAAATATTATGTTCGCATCTTATACTATATTCTAAATAATTTTACATTTTTTATTTCAAAGCTTTTAATATTAAACTCCTTTTTATTTATTTTTTAGTCCATAACCCATTTCATTTCCCAACCCAAAATAATTTCTACCCAAACTAATTTCACCCAAAACCCATTTTTTCCGCCCAAGGCCCAACAACCCATTCCTTTATTTCCCCAACCCACAAAATTAAAACACTCTACTAACCAGCCCAATCCCACCACCCGGCCAGCCCAAAACCGAAGCCCAACAACCCATTCCTCCATTCACCCAAACCCACCAAAGGCCAACCAAGCCACGAGCCCAACTCCCCAACACTCAACCAAGCCCAACCCGTCGACCCATCCATCTTAGCTTTAAACCCATCCCCCTTATCCCATTTTTAAAAAGGCCCAAAACCTAAAAACCCCTCAAGTCGCCGCACCCCTACACCCCCTACCCCACATCGCCGCACCCCTACCCCATCACTTCACCACTGCCATCACCCTACCCTGACACAGCCGAACCCATCCCCTCACCAACACACCCCCCAAAATTCGCAACACATGCCCCAAGAAATCGCCCAAAAAAATTAGATTTTGCCCCCTTTATTTTGAAATTCGAATTCATTTTTTAGGGGTGTATGAGGGGGGTTGAACGTTGAGGTTGATACCTATAACCCCCCCCCCTTTGCATCTGTTTTGGGGGGTGGCTTTTCGGATAAAAAAGTTCTTTTTAGGAGTTATTAATTCGATTTTTGAGTTCGAAATTTAGATTCAAGTCTTCGGTCGTATTGTATTTTTATTGGTGTTGTCCTTCACTAAAAAATCCGAAATTTTCTTAAGACCATTTATTTCTTTTGCATGTGTTCTTCACCTTAAGGGTTCGAAATTATTGGATTTTAGGTGTTAAAGAATTCGAATTTTTTGCTATTTTCCCACTGTTTTTGGGTTCCGGGTCGGGTCACTTCCGAGTCGGGTCAAAACATCAGAAACAGACTTACAAAAGCAGAATCCTATTTCAGAAGAAATCAGAATTCAAAATCCAAAATCTGAATTCCAAACTTCTTCGAGCGGGTTGACGATTTGAAACACGCCTTGGTTCGCTACCCGGAGAAGGTCCGTAAACACAACTTCCCTTTTAATTTCGTGCTTAATTAAACTTAATATAATTTATATTGTGTGTGTGAATATTTATAAAGCATGTTTGGTTGATGTTGGCGACTGTTAGTTAATTATTAGTTATATTTAATTAAGTTACGTTTTGTTTATGTTCATTAGACTAAGCATTGAGAATGTTTAATAGATATTAATGGTCGTTTATGATCTTTAGTTCAATTGTTAAGCATATTTAATCAGAATTTGTTGGCTTGCTTATGACTATTGGAATAATGTTCATCATCATTAATTAGATTACGGTTGATGTTAGAATCTGTTATGTTAATTCTTAATCATGTTTAGCTATTTTAGGTTTAATTTATGCTCATTGGACTCACAGTTAAATATGTCTAATTAAAATCTGATGATTGCTTGAATAAGATCCAGTAGATTGAGTTATATGTTGTCAATGTTCATTGTCATGGTTATTTGTGCTCATTATATGGATATTCAGTGTGCTTAGACACTGTTAGAGTTCATATTAAAGGTTATTGATGTGTTGAATACTCTACATATTGATTTAAGGTCATACAACCACGTATGAATATTAGAAGTCATATAACTTGTTACCAGGCTGCTCATAGTTTAGAATGGCATCTTTAGTTGATTTTGTTCTTAATTATTGGTTGTTTATGTGTGGTCTGTTCACAATGACTTTGAAGCATTTAGCATGTTAATTACAAATGTGTCTTAAACTAATCTTAGGTGGTTTAGCTAATAGGATGTTCAAAATGTGGTCTGAAATTTGTATATTTGAGTAAGTTGTTTTAATATGTTGTTGTAATGGGATTTGAGAAGCATGTGACCCTTGCATTGATTTGAGAGGCCTGCATATGATTTTTCTTATGTGGCAGTCAAAGTGTGAACTTAGTTTTGTTTGTCTTCTAAACATGTGCTAATTAGATTTTTCTTCTGGTTTTTGTGTTTAAATCATGAGACCATGAAGTATGTTACTTAGTTTAGTGTACTTGTTTTAGTTCTTTACATGTTGGCATATCTTGCATGATTATTTCTGATTCAAATCTAAGTTTGGGGGTATTAATGGAGTATGTTTGGTTTGGTGTTTGTCTATTGGAACCATGTGGTTAGTGTATGTTGCTTACCTGAAAAGATATGCATGTTTGGTCTAGCTTAGACAGTGATGTGCCTACAAAAATGTCATCTTTGGATTAGCCAATTCTGTGGTTGTATGCCTATGAGTGTGTTTATGTGTCTATCTTACTTATTTAAGGGTTATCATGCCTAATGCATAGCATGAATGTGACTATAAATGCTTAGTCCAGCTTATGTGATTCTACATATCAAATGCCATGTATGTTTAGTTACCTTTTTATTTCTAGGTCTGCATGTTTATCAAATTGACTATATACTTGCCTTACTTGCTTAAGTGTTCAAATTCCTCCACATTAGCATGTAAAGTTCTCCTAAGCCATCTTGCACATGTCATGTATGTTAAATTGTTAAACAAGGTCTATGCTAGTATTTCGTACCCGTATGAACTAGCTGGTTTCATTTATGATATTGCTTATTCGCCTCTTATGTTCAACTCAATCATGATCATGTAGTGGCATGTTTCAGTGTATACAAAGCATAAACATCTATTGTATACCCTAGATGAATATCTAGGTTGTATATCCTTGGATATTCCCAAGCATATCATGTATACTTTGAATATTCCATGAATATCAACGCCTCTACATGGCTGAGTATGTATCTGACTGGAAGGGTTTGTATTTTATGTTATATGAATCCTCTATGTTTGAAATCACTCACTGTTCTACAAGTTTGAATGATAAGTCTGTGTTTCCAGTCCTTCCATCTCATGTCTTGTTCCTGTCTTTGTTTGAGACTTTCAGAATATATATGTTAGGTTTTATATTTATCTTGTTATCTTTGGTTGAAAGCGAAGACAAGCTTGGGGTTGGGTTTAGCCTTCTTCGATAGCCTGCCATGCCTATGGTTCAAGAAGCCTTTTGAATCTTGTTGCGGCATCGGAAATGAATGGTGGTAGCCCTCTTTGTCTTCTTATCTTTCAAATTTGAGGTTTAGTGTGATTAGTTTTTAAGTTTATCTTTCCCTTTATGTCTTTCTTTGTGCTACCAGTGGTTGTGGTATCCGTTGCACCTTGAGATTACGGATACATGCCATCTTTAAATAGTTCTCGTTATGGATTTGTTCCTTTTGGTCGCTGATTACGAGATCGCCGCTTGTCGCAATACTTGGGTGACATCTGCACTTTTGAGCCATTATTCTATTGCTGCGTTTGCCGCACACAACTGCTGCAATCTTGGCCATTTACACCCCTTTTCGGAAACATTTACTGCTGCATTTTGAGCACATTTGATGTCTCATCACTGCTGTATTTTAGCCCAAATTACTATTGTTTCTTGGCTGAAAATAGCTGCTTTAAGACTGTTTTGGACAGCCCACTGCTTGTTTGCTTCTGTGTTTTCAAGCCCACTGCTGCGGTATTTTGAACCCAATTGCTGATGTTTTCTCGGCTGAAGACAGCCGCTTTAAGATCGCCGGACAACGCAATATTTCTGAAAAGTCTACTGACTTGAACAGAATACTACACTTGGGCCAATGAAATTGAATTCGAGGCCGTGTCCCTTCGGAAAGTGCCTCTCGGTTTCAGCAGTTTGCTGCTTTGGTACTATTTTACTGAATACTGCACTTAGGCCGATGAAATTGAATTTGAGGCCGCACTTTTTTTGCCCCTTCGGAAATTGCCTCTGTTTCAGTTTACTATTTTGGCATTTAAACATTCGTGCACGGATGCTCTACTGGTTTACTGATTTGAACAAATACTACACCTAGGCCGATGAAATTGAATTCTAGGCCGCGCTTTTTTTGTTTCGTTTCTCTGTTTTCAGTACTGTTTTAAGCATTCATGCAACGGATATCTTACTGTTTTACTGTTTGATTGTTTTTACTAATACTGCATTTAGGCCGATGAAATTGAATTCGAGGCCGCGTCTTTTTTCATTTCTCTGTTTCAGCACTGATTCTCTGTTTCAGTTTGCCCTATTTCAGTTTTGCTGTTTTGATAATTTACTGATTTATGTCTCAGTATTGTTTTACTGTTTTCAAACTAAATACCGCATTTAGCCCGATGAAATTGAATTCGAGGTCGCGCCCTTCGGGCATTGCTTTTCTGTTTCAGTTTACCGTTTTGGCATTTAAACATCCGTGCAACGGATATCTTACTATTTTACTGTTTTTACTATTTTGAACAAATACCGCGTCTGTTAGACCTTTGTTTTTCTGTTTGATTTCTTTGCTCGATTTGATTCTTGTTTCTTTGTTTTTCTTGTTTTAAACTAAACACTGCGTCTTTTTGGAATTTGCCTCTCTGCTTTTACAAGCATTACCGCTGCATTTCTTTGTTCCGATTTAATTTTGCTGATTCGAACACGATACTACACTGGCCGATGAAAAAATATCCATCGATTTTTTAGGCCTCCACAGTTGTAAAGACGGAAAATAAAACTTCTGGGGAAGGATGAGGCTTAAACCTTTTTATTTCATCCGAGGGATCAACATGTTTAGTAGGCGAGGCGACTAAAATAACCAACAAGTTATATGTTTGCAGCCACGACATGATTATAATGATCTTTTCTTTTTCATCCGAGAGACCAACATGTTTAGTAGGTGAGGCAATCAAACTAACCACCGAGGCACGTGATTGGAATGGTCTTTTCAAAATTTAAGTCTGAGCCCTCCGTAATCAAAATATTTATTGTTTTGGATACGGATCTGAAGTTATTTATATTCAATTGTTTCTAACCGTTTGTTCTTGACAACTTTCAAGGGATAAAGTCAAAGAAGGCAAATACCCTCGGAGATTATTTATTTTATTGTTGTTTTTACTTTCTTTAATTCAGCTTTATTTCATTATGTATTGTAATATTATTGTACTCCTGAAATTACTGAAATATTTAGAATAGGTAGACTTAGAATTAATTAATATGGTAGTCTAAAACTTGAAACCCATCGCTAGTTTATCTATTTTTAGGCTCGTCGCCCATAAAAATCACCTTGCATACATTTTTATTAATTTTCATACATATGCATATTTATTTATTTTTCCTCTCAATTTTACATGTACAAAATGCATAATTTTATTATTTATTTGCAACATTATTTTTATACTTGTAAAAATATGCATTTTCTTAGTACAATAATTAACCTGAGTTTGATCGGATAATCGCAAGTTAGCGGATCTTAAAGGATGCCTAACCCATTCCCTTTAGGATAATAAAGAACCCTTACCTAGAATCTCGTTAGTTTCCCAGACCATTAAAATCGGAGTTTACATTGCAGCATTTAGTTAATATTCAGGTGTCCTAATTCACCATAAATAATTAGGTGGCGACTCCTCAATCCAATTTACCCAGGAATCACCGGATACGTTGTGCTCCGCTTTGAACCCGCGGGTGGTAAAAAATGGGCGCGACAATGATATTGCTTACATTATTTTGTATGTGGATGATATTATCTTAATTGCCTCATCTGATGCCCTTCGCAAGTCTATCACGTCACTGCTTGGCTGTGAGTTTGCAATGAAAGATCTAGAGCCACTGAGTTACTTATTGCAGATAGTTGTGACACGTCATGCATGCGGTTTATTTTTATCACAAATGAAGTATGCAACAGAGATTGTTGAACGAGCTGGCATGTCATCGTGTAGGTCGTCTGCCACTCCGGTTGACACTAAACTGAAGTTGAGTGCTTCTTCCAGCAAGCTATATGTTGATCCATCACATTACCGCAGCCTTGCAGGGGCCTTGCAGTATCTCACATTCACGAGACCCGGCATCTCTTATGTTGTGCAATAAGTTTGTCTATTCATGCATAACCCGATGGAGGATCACATGCATGCTCTCAAATGCATTGTGCGTTATATTCAGTGTACTCTCGATCACGACTTGTATTTATATCCGTCTTCGACAACCACTCTTGTTTCATACACAGATGTCGATTGGGGTGGTTATCCGGATATCAGACGCTCCACGTTTGGTTATTATGTATTTTTTGTCATAATTTGGTCTCTTGGTCCTCAAACGGCAAACAACCTTGTCCAAATCTAGTGCTGAAGCTTAATACCGAGGAGTTGTCAATGTGGTGTCTGAATCTTGTTGTCTTCGAAACCTTCTTTTAGAGCTCCACTGTCCGGTTCCGAAGGCGCCATTGGTTTATTATGATAATGTTAGTGCAATTTATCTCTCAGAGAATCTGGTTCACCACCAACGCACAAAACATATTGAGCTGAATATTCACTTTATTCGCGAAAAAGTTGCTCGTGGATAAGTACGTGTCTTACATGTCCCGTCACGTTATCAGATTGACGACATTTTACAAAAGGTCTTCCGCTGGTTTTATTTGAAGACTTTCGGTACAGTCTCAGCATATGCCGACCTCCCGTTTCGACTGTGGGGGTGTAATAGAATATTTCCACAATAATTAATTGTACATCTCCTATATTAGGTAGAATTATATTTCTCTTGTAATTAGGATTGATTAGTTACCTAGTTTGTAGCAAAGTAAATATAAGAAATAATCTCTTATTCTATTTGGAGACTAACTATACAGTTATGGTAAGTGTACAATACTAATTACACTAAAATATTATATGACATAATTGTACAAAGGAGACTGCCCACGGGTGGGTTGTGCAACCCGAGAACCGAGAATCAATATATGCATAATATACATAAGTATATTCATGTATATTGCGTATACTTATGTATATTTAACACACCCCCGCAGTCATAGCGGGCGGTCTTCGAACGCTGAGAATGTCCCTAAAATCTTCAAAAAGGACCGAGGGAAGACCCTTTGTAAAGATGTCTGCAATTTGATACCTAGAAAGGACATGACAGACGTGTACCTGTCCACAAGGTACCTTTTCTTGAACAAAATGAATGTCCATTTCGATATGTTTAGTGCGCTGGTGCTGAACCGGATTACCAGAATGGTAGATGCCACTAACATTATCACAATAAACTAAGGTAGCTTTCTGAATATGACAATGGAGCTCTAAAAGAAGATTACGTAACCAACAGGATTCAGAGAACACATTGGCTACCCCTCAATACTCGGCCTCTGCACTTGAGCGTGATAAAGTCGACTGACACTTCGCGGACCATGAGACCAAGTTATTACCAAGAAACATACAATAGTCAGACGTAGATCGTCTGGTGTCTGGACAACCACTCCAATCAGCATCTCAGATACGAGACAAGTGTAGACGTCGATGAAGGATATAAATTTAAGCCATAGTCAAGTGTCCCCTGGATGTATCGAAGAATGTATTTGAGCGCATTCATGTGCTCAACTCTGAGATCATGCATAAATAAACACACCAGCTATACGGCATACATAATATCTGGTCTCGTAAATGTAAGATACTGAAGGGCCCCTGCAAGACTGCGATAACGAATCGGATCCTCATAAGGTGAGCCAGTCGCAGCACCCAACTTGGGTTTAGTATCAACCGGAGTGGTAGTAGACTTACAGGATGACATCCCAGCCCTCTCGATGATCTCAACTGCATACTTCCTCTGGGATAAGAACAACCCACCTGCATGACGAGTGACAGCAATACCCAAAAAGTAACTCAAGGGCCCCAAGTCTTTCATAGCAAGCTCAGAACTGAGCATTGTCATAATAGACTGGCGTAATGCATCCGAAGAGGCAGTTAAGATAATATCATCCACATACAATAGTATATAAGCCAAGGAAGAACCACGATGATAAATGAACAAAGAATTATCCGACCTGCTGTGAGTGATCCCAATAATCGAAACATAGTCGGCAAACCTCTTATACTAGGTCCGTGGAGACTACTTAAGCTCATATAAGGACTTTTTTCAACAAACAGACATAATGAGGATATGTGGGATCCCTAAACCCCAAGGGCTGATGCATATAGATTGTTTCCTTGAGATCACCATGTAAGAAAGCATTCTTCACATCCAACTGATGAATGGGCCATGCTTTCGAAAGAGCCAAGCTGAGCATAGTGTGAATGGTAGCCGGCTTGACCACAAGACTAAAAGTCTCACCACAATCCACACCAACCTGCTGAGTTTACCATCAACACGGTTTAGGCAACTCCCATTTCGCCCGCCGCTACTACGGGAATCGCTTTTGCTTTCTTTTTCTCTCGAGTCAAGAGATAGATAAATAGACACCCCCATTGACTTCGGCTTTACTCACCTACAAGACGAGCCTTATGCCTCGCAAACGAACCGTCAGAATTATCCTTATGAGCAAAGATCCACATAGATCGAATAATATTAACACCAGATGGACGGGGGACCAACTTCCACGTCTTATTATCAATAAGAGCAATATATTCATCGGTCATGGAAATTTTCCAATTCGTGTTATTTAAAGCAGACACAGGATTACGGGGTAGATGGAATTTAAGAACATTAGAATGTAAATTAAAATGTCTTGTTGGTTTAAAAATACCCCGTTGACTATGAGTGACCGATCTATGCGGAGGAGAATTGGGCGAATTTTGGGAATTATCGGGACTGTCGACAGATCGCGAGCGATGGGCCTGGCCGCCCAACCTTCGAACGGAGACGACATCGATATAAGGATCGGGCGATCGGGCCTATACTGGACCCGCGAGCAGACGATGAAACTGGGCTGGCTAGCTGGCCCAGTTGCTGGACCCAGAATAATAGTAGGCGACGATAATGTAGAGCCAACGGGCAGTGGGCCCGCTGGTGGATTTTGGGTTCGGGACACGTCCGAAAAATGGTGAATAATATATTGGGAGATACCATCATTCAAAAAATTATACGAACTAGACACGGGATTACTAACCTTAGCAAACGGAAATTGAGATTCATAAAAAATTTCATGGCGACTAAGGATGAGTTTATTAGATGATAAATCAAAATATTTGTAACCACGATGATTTGGTGGATAACCCAAAAACACATAAGGGGTAGACTGAGCCTGAAGTTTGTTAATTGCGGAGGACGGGAACAACGGATAACACAAACACCCAAAGACTCTAAGATGGAAATACGAAGGAGTCTTATTATATAATATTTGAAAATGGGATGAAAATGTCAAACCTTTGGAAGGAAGAATGTTAAGAAGATATGTAGTCATGTGTAGAGCATGATGCCAAAACGACGGGGGGATGGAAGCATGAATCAATAAAGTTCGGACAATGTTATTAATGGTACGAATTTTGCGTTTGGCTTTTCCATTTTGTGAAGACGTATGAAGGCAAGAAAAATGGAAATTTATCCCATTATTAGCACAAAATTCCCGAAACACCCCATTGTCGTATTCTTTGCCATTATCACATTAAATATTTTTTATTTCCCGTTCAGATTGGGTTGTAATTAATGCTCTAAATTCTAAGAAGGTGAAAAAAATATGAGATTTTTTCGCTAGTGGAAAAGTCCATAAAAATTTAAAATAATCATCCAAAAAAAGAACATAATACCTATGACCCAACGAACTAAGGACATGAGACGTCCATAAGTCGCTATGAATAATATCAAATGACATTAAAGTATGAGAATTAGAGTCTACAAATGACAACCTAATAATTTTTCCTAAAGAACAGGATTGACAATTCGGAGTAATACACGTACCCTTACATGAAATAAAATTATTTTTATCTAAGGAAGACAAAATAGACGACCCCGGATGACCAAGACGAGCATGCCACAGGGAAGAAGCAAGGGCTGCAAACACTGACGGCAAGGCTTGACTCTATAGACTGGAACATGGCGTGATAGGATAAAGATCTCACGTACTATCACACCTCATGAGAGGGCTCCCCATCTTGAAATCCTTTATAGAATAACCAAACAGATCAATTTCAATAGACACGGAATTGTCAGTGGTGAATTTATGGACATACACTAAGTTTTTAATCAATTTGGGGGCATGGAGGGTATTTTTTAAGATAAGGGTGGATGGGGGGGAGACAAAGTTTTATGACCATAACCACGAATTGGAATAGAAATACTATTACCAACAATTATGCCATGAGGGTTGCTCAAATTGGAATAAGACGAGAGAGTACCTGAATCGGATGTTATGTGGGTAGTGGCACCGGTGTTCATATACCAATTCGGGTCCGGTGGAGTCAAACCAAGTGTGTGTATCGCGGCCTCAATATCGGTCTGAGTTGGGCCTACTGCATGGTGGGCTTGCAAAGGCCGGGGTCCAAGTACCCCTGCGTGCTGCCCCGGCCCAGTGCTGCTTCGGGAAGAACCACTAGCCCAATTGGTATTGGGCCGAGGAGGCTGCTGGAAAGCCTACTGAAAATGGGCAGGAACTGGCGGCGAACCTGGGTTGTTAGGCCACTTCCCATTATTCCAGGCCCACGACCCAGTGGTCCAAGGTAGGGACCAGTGGGTCGGTGGTCCACTGTATCCGAGATATTGTCTTCCACCACCATTTCGGCCACCGTTAACATTTCCGAAACCGCCTCATTTGCCCCCGCGATTTTTGCCATTATTTTTTTGACTATTTTTGCCACCACCATGAGTACGGTTTTGGCCGAAATGACCAACAAAATCCTGAGAATTAGTAGAGGACGTCATCATGACGACGGGACTAGCACCGGTAGACATCCTCGGGTTTGGGCACCTCTGTGTCCGTAGGAGCTGCTGGGATAATATGACGGAGGACTTGATGCGATCGTGCATGAACTTTGAACAGTTCAGCCCACGTTGCATATTGGACGTTTTCTATCTCAAGAACGATAGGGATGTGATTCTTGATATTAGAAATAGCGAGGGCAGGGTGAAACATGTTCTTATCCATAATAGCAACGCAAGACGTGATGAAGAGATTTTGGTAAGAAAATTTGGGAAAGAATCCGACACGGAAATCGAGGAAGCTCTCGGAAAACAGTGCACGACAAGCAGAAATTTTGGAGAGGAAAATTTAACCTAGACTCTTGATACCATGAAAGAAATAATCTCTTATTCTATTTGGAGACTAAGTATACAATTATGGTAAGTGTACAATACTAATTACACTAAAATATTATATGACATAATTGTACAAAGGAGACTGCCCACGGGTGGGCTGTGCAACCCGAGAACCGAGAATCAATATATACATAATATACATAAGTATACTCATGTACATTGTGTATACTTATGTATATTTAACATTCTGTAACACTTATAATTTGTAAATCATTAATGAATAAAGATGAAGGAAGAATATTTCCTACACTATTGTCATAAGAGTTAAATGGGAACCTCCCTTTAGGGATTGCTATAAGCTCAACACTAATGGTTCTACTAACACTAACACTGAAATTGGTGGTATTGAGGTAACTATCCGTAACAATAATGGGGACTGGGTGCTCAGATCTGTGAAGGGCTCATTCAGAGTGTCAAACACAATGAAGAATTCTTGACTTTCAGACAAGGACTGCAAATGAATTGGGATAATAATATCCTACCACTGGAAATCGACACAGACTCAGTAAAGGTCATAAAAATGCTTAACCATAGACATGCAATCATTAAACCTATTATTTTTTAATGCAGGTCATTGTTGATGAAGTTGGGGAAGACACTCGTGAAGCACAAAGACAAAGAACAAAATTGAGTGGCAGATGAACTGGCGAAACAAGGTGCTAAGGAAAAATATGAAAGTCATAGATTTTTTATAGTTCCTCAAATGTTTATCATGGAAGCTTTATGAGTAGACACTCTAAAAACTACATTTAGTATAAATATTCCGGACTGTAATATTATTAACTACTTTAGTTGATTATTCAGCGCAGTGGTATAGCGCTCCGACGGAAAATTGTCTAAGTATTTGAGCATTCTTATACATTGACATACATGAGATACAATGATATATATTGATATACACAGTATGTAACATTTGTATGTCACGTGCATGTCGTACATGTGTCACCATATATACAGTGATACACGTGTCATACAATGAAATACATATAACGACAATAACAACATATTCAGTGAAATTCACAACGTGTGGTCTGGGAGGGTAGAGTGTATGCAGACCTTACCTCTACCTTGACATGTAGAGCGGCCACATGAGATACATGTAACTTATATTGATATATCACATGTATGTGACTTGTATCTCTTGTGTATGTGGTCAACAATTTTTATTATTAATCACCATATATCAATCACTTTATTATTATTCTATGAATGAAAAGTTCAGCATTATAATCTCCACATAACTAACATGTTAACCAAAATTAAATATGAAAACTACGATTTAAAATTTTAATTTTCGAATTTCAGAAATTACAATCCAAGTAATTAAAAAAGAGGGATTGTCAATAGGAGGGGTTTTCATTGAATCTATCTTTCTTGGATCACATTTGTCGCTGTCAAAATTCAAAAGTTGTCTTGAACCAGGTCCAACTGGCCCATCTGATTTCCAATTCAAGGAAGCCCAAGCCTAGTCCACATGACAATCTCTTAGGGGTTGTTTGGTAGGAGGGATAAGTTATCTCATGTAGATGAGATTGAGTGATTGGGTGGGATAAGGTGGGATAACTTATCCCATCCTTTATGTGGGATAACTTATCCCACCTTTTATCCCATGCTGATGAGATTGGGTGGGATATCAAAGGAGTTATCCCACCAACCAAACATGGATTAATTCCAATCCCATGAGACTAATAATCAAATCCCATCCTATTCCTCATATCAAACGTCTTCTTAATGGATTATGATGAATATTTTCAACTTAACGGACTTTTCTTACTGGATTATGACGAATATTTGTCAACTCAATATAGAAAGTCCTTTACAAATTTATTTTTAGTTTTATGTCCTTTTTATAAAAGATTTTATTTTTACACATAAATATTTAAAAATTACACAAAAATATGAAAAGGTCATTTTTTTCTATTTAAAATTATCAATTTAGGGCTCTTTGATCTCGTAAGATCAGGTCAACATTCAACATCCTTAATCAAAGGTATTTGCAACCACCTCCAAACTTCAGGAGGTATGGCTTCACCCAACACTCAGCTACACTTCCAAATCAGGAGGAAGGTTGGGACACACCAATTCACTATAAAAAGGAAATTGGTCCATTTCGACTCCAAACAATTATGACTTAATTACGCCTGAGGACAGATAAATCATTTAGTTTATCAAAGTTGAACCATATGTTAAAATCTTATGCAATTTGGCACACTGTTTGATCGATTATGCGAAAAAGAAAAGAAAATAAAAAAATTTGGTCGTTGCTTCGATTTGGAATTTTCAGATATGTGTTTCTCTGTTTTGGAAGTAACTTACTTTAGTGATTTCGTTTGAAAAACAAACCTGGAAAAAAAATATACATAGCTGCTTTGGTTTGAGGAGTTCAAATCTGTTGAAAAATGTTGTTTGAAGTTGAAAAACGTGGTTATCAATTGATTTAAGGCTGAGAATGTGAATAGGAAAGAGAAACTCCAGACGGTCATTTTTGAAGCACGATGTTTCAAAGTGTAATGCCCAAACCATGGTCTGGCGAAACACGACACTCGATGTCTGACTGCATGTGATCGAGCAAACCACATGGGTTGTTGAATCAACATGGGCATCAAAAGCATGAATAATGGTGATAGTAACTTATGTAAAACGTGGTACTGAAATATAGTCTGAAAAGTATATTGCGGAAATATCTAAAAATATAACAAGTCTGAAAATAATGCTGATATGACTGACATGCTAAACTAGTCTAGTCCATGAAATCTCTGACACATGAGTTTGACTGCAAAATTATTTACCAGGACAAGGCCCTGACATACCATTAATAATAAGCATGACATGTAAAATAATTGACTAACACCCCGAAAGAAATGGGGCTCACCAATAGCTGATACTAAGGCAAATTCTAACGAGCAGATATGTTATCCTGAAATCAGTACATGTACCGTGAAGTATAGGTCCAGGCAAAGGGACGTTAGTAAATTTGAATTATATTGTATGTAAAGCAACTGAAGAAATTAGCAGGCACGTCGAATAATAAGACATAAACTGAAACTCTAACATGAGCAAGAGCATGATCTGGCATGAGTATAAAATACGTGTAAAATCTGTAAAGTTGTGTATCTGTATATCTGCAGGAGAGTATTACAAAACCGACATGAACCACCACACGTGAACGTGGAGTCTGATTTCTGCCCGATCAGCTAAGCCATCTCGTACCTTGCCGGAGTACGAGACATGAACATGATTGATTCAATAATCCCATAAGCGGTAATAAGAAGGCATCGTCCTCTGGCGAAGCGATCCTTATCCTACGTTGACATACGTAGTTTCAGGCTATCTGAGCCTTCTCGGTAAACTCCCAAAACATGTACTTAAAAATAATTGGCTTGAAAGCTCATGAATTTCATGAAATAACTTGTAAACATAACTTGTAAATTTATAACTTAGCATGTGAAGAAATACATAATATAACTTGTATAAATCATGAGAAATATATATGACTTCATTGAACTGAGTGATAATGATCATAACTTATATTTAGGAACTCATGAAAATCAAAGCACGTGTTCATGGATTACGGACATGTTCATGACAATCATAATGACCTATCATTAATACAATTGATAACTTGTAATATAGACATGACGTATAATAAATATTACATGTATTAGGGTTATCATAATAATAGAACTAAACCTTAAACTTATGAAGAATTCGTGTTTCATGGAAAAGCGTAGCGTATAGAAGGACATGAATATTCCCACACGTGGATAGAAGCTCTACATACCTTAATCGCTCCAAAAATTAAAGAAAAGGTCTGAACTTTTTAATAAGAAACCCAAAACTTTGAACTTGAAACATTGATAAGAGTTTTTACTGATTTTTGTAGCTATTGTTCATAGCTCAAACCACACTGCTTCGATCCTCCAAATCCCATCTTCACAGTTCACATTTAATACCTATATGTTGTGATCACTCAGTTAAAAATTTGGCTCGATCCAACGGTTAAATTATCGGAAAACGACAAAGGAATCTGGCTGGTCGGAGGGAAAATTTATAGCAAAATTACTAAGATTTTGCGTTTGATGGAGTGCATCTAAATCAATCCTATTTCATGATTATAACAACCATTAAATGTCTAAAATATAATAATAACTTCATATAATCCATTAATGATTGAGGAACTTAACTTTTTGAAGAAATCCCAAAGCTTCATTCCAAATCCGACCTTGAATGAATTTTTCAAAATCTAGCGATTCCAAATAATGATTCAGTGTTATTCTAGTGTTAACTTAATATAATTGACATAGAGATTTGAATAAGAACTCACCTTAGGTGTTTGGTAGCAGCTCTGGTCGAAAATCCTTACATAAAACGTTTTAGGGTTGTATTTATATGTTATCATAAAGGCTTGGGCTTTAAAACATAATCCTATAAGAATCGAGATTTCCATTTTACATGTCCTCGGTAAATAGGCCGTAATTTTTTTGTACATAACTCCGTTTGATTTGGGCCATATATGAATGTAAAGGTATTTCAAAAGGCTATAACTTTTATGAGGGAATATTTCTCAAATTCCTTATAGATATATCCGTAAACTCGATTTAAGTGAGGCCTGCTGCAAACTCACTTTAAAACATGCTTTGTATAGTAGCTTCTGACTCTAATTTTTTCCTAAGACTCTTCTTATAACTTAATTAGTTTGAAAAATACTTCCCATACTCCTCATCTTGGTCGCTTGGATGGAGATCTTTCATATCTTTCGAGATGATTCCATCGTACTGGTCAATCCTTAGTTCGAAAGTATGAGGTGTTACACAAAGTTTGAAAATCGAGTTTTCACAAATAAGCTCCGTTTTGAGTGGTATTGTTGCAAAAGATCGGGTATGTATTGAGGAGTCTAAATCTGAATTTAGGGTGATTTGATGTAGCTTTTGAGGTGTTTTGGATGAATTTGGTGCTTGAATTCAAGGAAGAAGACGAAGTCGATTTTTGTATAATATTGTATACTAGTGTATATGAGTGACAAAACACCTCTTATACACTAATATACATTTTTATACACCTACATACAGAATGTACATGCATTTGTATATAAGTGTATAATATTGTATAAAAGTGTATAAGCGTCTGTAGCCTGTCCAAGATCAATCCAGATTCCATTAAATGACTTCAAATTTTATAAACAACCTTCTATATATTTATAATAACTCTAAATAAGAGCCGCTCCAAATTTCTCGCAAAATCATATTCGAAACGCACTTGGTACCACTCACCGGCAGACTCAACCATATTCCTTCACCCTTGTGCAGCAATAACAAACACACAACCATCGCCAAATACATCATTAATCCTTCCCTTTTAGAATTATTCCTATGTCCAACTGTAAGAATGGCCTCTCAACTTCTGTTGGGGAAGATGAAGTGAGCGGCTGAAGGTCGGCAGTAGTGGAAGGGCACGTCGCTGGCGGTGGGGCGGGATAGCGTTTTTTTTTTTTGTTGTTGAAATATTCCATTTTTTAGTAATTAACTAAATAATTTTAAAAAGAAGAGTTTTTTTTACTCAAAATACATTTCTTAATAATGTTTTGGGTATATATGCCACATGTCTTCATTTAATTTGTCATTTTTGACACGTCAGCAAGTTTGTTACACATTTTATATATTTGGCTGATTCAATAAAAAATATTTAATTATAACAAATTTCAAATATTGTAAGTGCTTAATTGGAACAATTTTAAGTTTAGGTGTCTAAGTGAAAAAAAAATTGACGACCACCGGGGCCGCGGATGGATTTGACCAATAGAAATGAGAACCAAATTCAGTCACCGACATATTTGAATGTATCTAAAATTATCCCTTCTTCTGAATTAACTGTTAAATTTCACTCTGTATGTGATTTTCAATTTGGAAACAAGGGTAACAAATAATCTCTACAAGCCCCTAAAATGTTTTATGATAAAAAATCTCGTTCCTTTCATCTCAATAGGTAAAAAAACTTGAGTTGATTATGTTTTTTTACTTTTATTTTATGCGTGATTCTTTTCTGAAAATAAAAAGAAGAAAGAAAATGCTCTACTAACAGATTCTTTTATTTTCAAGAACTTGAATTATTTATATTTAAAATTAATTAAAGTTATTTCAATAATTATTTTCTCAAATGGTCTTGTAATAGATGGAGGTTTTTTTGTAGTTTCCAAAATACTGTCTTTGTTTTAATTGAAGGAAAACATTCAACATCTAATATAAGATGAGAGATAGATCAATATGATGTCATAAACAGAACTAAGTCATCTTTGTCAGAAATAATAAAATATTTCAAAATGAAACACGTTACATCATTCATTTTCTAAGAAATACAAGAGAAGGAGAAGATATGAGAGAAGGAAACAACTTCCCTAATTAAAGGAAACAAATTCACAAATGATATTTCAAGTTTATTGTCTTGTTTTCATCCATTCAATGTTCCCAACCCCCAACCCCTTCACCATCTCACCCCTCACCGCCCCCGAAGACCCACCCCCTCATCCCCATCCATCTCATCTGTATAGTATTTTAGTAGATTACATATAAACACTCTTAGGATAATATATTTTTGCTTACATACCAAATCTTAGAAAATAAATAAGAAATCCACTTATTTTTTAAAAAAATATTTTATAGGAAAATATTTTTTATGGAAAATATTTTTCTTCGAACCAAAAACACCCGTAGTAAAGTAGAGACAAAACATTTGTAACCAACCCAAAAATAAAAAGATTTTAATTCTTAGACAAACTATACTTTTCCTCCTCAACTTTATTCACACAGCATAAGGTATGTAAAAAAAGAATGAGAATATATTGTTTGTTTATAATATAATGTCATGATCCGTCCTTCCATTTTAAGCCCACCTCTTTGCAATAGTGACGGTTTAGGACGTCAAAAATATTCTATCGGATGGTATGGAACATGATCGAACAAATATCTAAGAATTCTTTACAATTTCTATGAAATTTGGGAAGAGATAAAGGTTAATATAGTAAATAACATTTCGAAGTAGCTTTCTTAATAAGTGCACAATGTCTTTCTTATAAAATAAATCAAACTGAAAAGGTTAGATTTGCCCCATACAAAAAAAGAGCTATATTTGTTTTTCGTCATATTTTTTTGAAATACTAATTTATGTGTATACGCTTTACGCGTAACTAAAGTGCGTACCTCATTTGACAACAAATTCTACAGAAAAAAATTAAGTTTAGCTTAAATTGCTTACATTTTTTTGTTTGATAATTCGTTACTAATTCGTCGCTAAATAGAATTAGCGACGAATTTTACTCTTTAACTTCTGTCGATAATTCATGATTATTTAGTAGTGAAATAACTTAACATATAAAATAATATTGAGAGTTTTCATAGGTTAGAATAAGTGTAACAAAAAAAAGACAAATCATCTAAAATATTTTTTATTTTCTGCTATTCATCCTTATTACTTTATATTTGTGTTTTAGCAATTTGACATTTAATATTATTATAACCGGATTGGCTTTTTTTCTAATTTCTCACCGCTAATATGTTCTTATTTAACAAATTTATATACTTAAGAGTTTTGTCAATTTGAAAAAATAAATTTACTAATGTGAGATTAGAAAGAATAAAAATGAATGCTTTTGCTCATTTGTTAATTCAAAATTTTAATTATTTGTTCGCAACATCAAATAACTTATTCTTTATCCTCGGTCAACAAATAACTTGATACATAAAAAAGATAAGGAGTTATCATTTGGTGGAACTAAAGCAACAATAAGAAAAAGCTAATTAATGATAACTCATTTACAATACATTTGGCAAAACGCCTAAAATACATCTCAACTTTTGTCCGGATTTGTTATAACATCTAACCTTTACTGGGGTCCTATTACTCTCCTGAAAATATTTTTAAGAAATCTTTTTAACATTTATCAAGTGAGTTTGATAACAATTCAAACACGTATTGAACAAAAGGCCATAAAACAAAGGAGTCTGGTCATTTTCAGATCATTTACTCTTTCAACAAAATAAAAAATTAGAATTCTCTCTTACACTCTAAATTATTTTCATGGAGAAAGCAGTTGATTCTCTTGGAATTTGATCTTGCGAATCACTATATTTTTTCATAATCGAGTCTTGGCTTGTGTCACGTTGGATTTTGATTCGATTTTTTTAGATAAATTTCAAAAAAATGCTTTACAAATATATTCGGGGGTAATAGAACTACCATAAAAATTAGGTGTGTTACAGCAAATTCGGGCAAAGATTGAAATGTATTTTAAGTATTTTCCCCAATAAATTTCATCTTCTACTATTTGGTCCTTATCGCTCACAAGTCTGCATTATTAGCAATTTGATTCTTAGTATTATATTATAACCATTTTTGCCCTATTTTATAATTTCTTTTTACGCAATTTTCTTCATACAAAACTTTTTATTTACCTTAAGATATAATTTTTTTAAAGAATATTTATTTTTTATTTGTTCAAATTCGTAATATTAATTCATCCCAAATTTCAAGTATTTAATATTTAAATTTGACTTGGATTCTGCAATGATTCGTTTTCGGTAATACATAATGACTATTTATTTGTTAAAAAAAGGCATCAAGTTCTCAGTCAAATAAAAGTGTCCGCCTATTTAGTTTGTTCAATAACTTTGTTCTAAACCAAACCTAATAAAGACATATCACAAATCAGAGAAATAATTATAAACAGACTAAACAATCTGTTACACGGCTTAGTCAAACCAAAAACAAACTAATTTATATAAGGACTTGATTTATATTAGGTAAAACTTTAATTAGTACTACCAGAACAATTTTTTCTCTTAATTGTGAAAATTGCCGTCAGCAAATCTGAAAACTACATTAGAAAATTAGGACAATTCACTTTTAACTGTGGTAACAATATACAGAAACTACCTATTTTAATTATTAACATATTAATTATAAGTTCCCTATATGAAAATAGTCGCCCGTAAAAATAAGAAAATAGAACGTTACACTCCTATTATTTTGCCAAAAAAATAACGATGGATTTCCAAAGTAAAAAAGGACTCATATAGCAATTATTATATTTCCTTGCCAAAAATAACGGTGGATTTGTTTTACTTTTTAAAATATAAAATAGATAAAATATTATAAAGATAATTAAATAGTACTTTGAGAAAAATAGTAAATAACAATTTTGATTGAATAGTTTTTCAACGAATGATACAAAGTTCAATCAACATTTTTAAGACCTTCGTACTTTTAATATAATATAGATAAATAAATATATAGATATATATATTAGGTAACATGAAAGGATTAAAATCTTTATTAATTTTAATTAAAGTCCTTGATGTTTTGACTTTTAGCATAATTGCTTTATCGTTCAACTATGTGATAATGTCCAGAATAGAAGAGACCATTTCTTAATTTATTTCGTAAGAATTGAGATATAAAATATTAATTGGCTAGGTTGCATAGTTTAATAAGAAAGAATTTATACAAGATAAAATTTTAATGGACTTAAACTTTTAATATTATAATTTTCTACATAATTCAAATAAGGAAAGGATTTATATAAGGTAAAACCTTACTTGATTCAAATAAGGAAAGGATATAATTGTAGCTAAGATGATGGCTACAATTATGTTGACCAAATCATCAGAATATACACAAAATATATCAATACTATAAATAAAAGATATATGCTATAAATAAAAGATATATGCTATAAATAAAAGATACATATTTTAATACACCCGTAGTCAAAACGGGAGTTTGTCGTACGTTGAGACTACCCGAAAATCATCAAAAAGGTGCAGCGGAAGCCCCTTAGTAAAGATGTCGTCAATTTGATAACGTGAAGGAACATGTAGAACACATACTTGACCACGTGCGACTTTCTCACGTACGAAATCTATATCCATCTCAATATGCTTAGTGCGTTGATGTTGAACCGGGTTGCCGGAAAGATATACTGCACTAACGTTGTCACAATAGACCAAAGTGACTTTCGTAAGAGGACAATGTAGCTCCAAAAATAAGTTCCGAATTCAACAAGATTCAGAAAAGACATTAGCCACCCCACGATACTTGGCTTCGGCACTAGACCGAGACAAAGTAGGATGTCTTTCATTACTTGGTGTATTTTTCTTTGATTCTTCCAGAGGTCATTTAGATTCTTTGTCAGATGAATCACATTTATCTTTATACGGATAAATAGTTTTAAAAAATTTGGCATTATCTTATTCTATTATCGTATTGATATGAATGTCAAGATTTTTTGATTTGTACATCAAAAATCGATATGCTTTACCATTAGTGGCATATCCAATGAAAATACAGTCAATGATTTTTTATCCTTTTTTTACTCTCTTGGGTTAAGGAACCCGCACCTTTGCTAAACACCCCCACACTTTAAAATATTCCAAATTGGACTTATATATATATATATAATAGATTCTATTTTTCTATGAGGAATTTGATTAAGTATTCAGCTAGCCGCAAGGATAGTTTTCCCTCACAAATTATGTGATAAACTAGAACTTATCAATAAGGCATTCATCATCCCCTTTAAAGTTTGATTCTTTCTTTCCGTAATCCCATTGGATTGTGGTGCATATGGAGCAGTTGTTTGATGAATGATGTCATATTCCAAACACACTTCTTCGAAAGGAGATTCATATTCACCTCCCCTATCACTTCGTATCATTTTGATCTTATTGTCGAGTTGCGTTTCAACCTCATTTTTGTATTGCTTGAATGCATTTATTGCTTCATTTTTACTATTAAGTAAGTAAACATAGCAATAACGTGTACAATCGTCAATAAAAGTTACAAAATACTTCTTTCCACAGCGAGATGGTATTGACTTCATATAAAAAATGTACATATGAATTAAGTCTAACGGATTAGAATATTTAGACTCAACACAAATTTGACATTTTGATTTGTTGCATTCAAAGTTATGCAATACTTTCAAGTTGGTCATTTTCCGCAAAATTTTATAATTAACATGTCCTAAACGTTCATGCCATAAAGAATCTGACTCAAGTAAGTAAGATCAAAACTCAACTTTATTATCATTGATAGCAATTACATTAAGTTTGAAAATGCCCTCGGTAAGGTAACCTTTCCCCATATACATATCATTCTTACTTATAACAACTTTATCGAAATTATAAACACACTTAAAATCGTTCTTCACTAAAAGTCCGATAGAGACTAAGTTCTTCCTTATTTATGAAACATGAAGAACATTATTCAAAGTCATTGTCTTGCCCGAAGTCATTTTGAAAGTAATATTCCCAACGCCTTTAACCTTTGCCGTTGCGGAATTTCTCATAAAGATCGTCTCTTCGGGCCTTGCGGGAGCATATGTGATAAACTTCTCTTTGTTCGTTTCCGGTACTCCTTCTTCAGGATCTGGAACATCTTCCCTTTTGAATTTTTGCAAACCCAATGTGGTCAAGTAGAAAAGAATCTTCTGTTGTCATCCCTTAAAATTAATTTCAAAAGTCCTAACTAGAAATATCTTAAGAGAAGAAGAGAAATCCTTTAGATTCGAGACGAAATCTCCAACCAGTAAAGTGGCTTTCAACCCCTCTCCGCCGTTACGGAGTTCTTATGCTCTAATCTCCGAAATCGAAAGTCAGCTGACTGAGGAGTTAGTATTGATTCATGCAAAGATGCTCATTTGAAGTTGGAGTAAGGAAATAGAAAGGGGTTTTTTGTTAATACTATAACTCGCTTTTGTTCATTCAATTAGAAAAAGACATTCCAGGTGGAATAGAATAACCCGGTTGAAGCGTAATGATCATACGTCTGTAATGCATTGTATGTCCCATAATAGGTCTCATTCTTCTACTTTTTCCCGGAAGTAGATGACTATTCTGGAAGATCTACGGTTCCACAAGAGCCGAAGGCGCAAGGTGTCAAAGCACACCGTCCTATGGAAGGAAGAGATCCTCATGTCAAGGTCTCAAGGAAGAGGGCAAAGAAGGAGTCAACGACTCCGAGGATCCCAGATCGGAAGACTCCTTCCCAAGGCCCATTCTTTCCGTAGGGCAGGAAGTCCCAAGGACTCCACTAAAAGAAGAGTGGTATCTCACTGATGGCTCGGCCCCCTCCCCCGGAAGGAGGCCTTCTTCGCCTTCCACCTAAGCTGCGCAGGAAAGGCCCAAAGCCAATCCCAGGGAACAGTGAAGCTTCATAGGGTCTTTCTGTCCACGTGCAGGTAGTCCGCATCTTCACAGACATGTTTATTTCACCGAGCCTCTCTCCGAGACAGTGCCCAGATAGTTAAGCCTTTCGTGCGGGTCAGAACTAACCCGACAAGGAATTTTGCTACTTTAGGACCGTTATAGTTACGGTCGCCGTTCACCGGGGCTTTGATCGCCGGCTCCCCTGTCATCAGGTTACCAACTTCCTTGACCTTCCGGCACTGGGCAGGCGTCAACCCCCATACATGGTCTTACAACTTTGCGGAGACCTGTATTTTTGGTAAACAGTCGCCCCGGCTTGGTCACTGCGACCCCCTTTGTGAGGAGGCACTATGAGTTTCTCTGCCGGTTGCGGTGCCAGAGCCGAACGGCTAGAGGAGGCAACATTACTTGTAATGCCAACCACGGGGGTTAGTGTGCTAGTTTCAATAGCAGTGCCATTCGCAGTTTGGTCTCCCATTTATGGTCGAAAACAATACAAACAGAATTAACAAAATCGGTGAAGGTTTTATATCTTCACACCGAATGCACAAAATTATTTACTTGATTAAATTTTTATATCTTCAAACCAAATAAATTATTACAGAAATAGATTTAATAAACCAGTGAAGTTTTTATTACTTCAAAACAAATATTAAATTTGGAGTAGAAAATTCACTGATTTTAATCTCCAGCACTGGAGTAGGAAAGCACGAAGGTCTTAGTCTCCAAAAGGATGATTGTTTATATATGAAAAAACACTACTCTTTTTCTATCTTAAAGAAGAACACTTTTATTTCTGAAAAGTACTTTTATGTATTAGTAAAAAAATATTTTTTTATATGTCAGGAAAAAGTACTTTTATATATCAGAAGAAAATACTTTTATATGTCAGAAGAAAGTACTTTTATATGTAAAAAAAAAGTAGTTTTATATGTTGAAAAAAATTCTTCTTTTTTTCTTTCTGTACCAGATTAACAGAAATGCTTGAACACCGAAATTGTGTGTGTGTGTATATATATATATATATATATATATATATATATATATATATATATATATTAAATTTCTTAAGATTGTTGTCCAATTTGTGTTCAAAATCAATAAACCAGAAACTTAACTTAATATGAAGAAAACGTAAAATGCAGAAATTTAAATATCCGAGACCACAAAATTCACTGTGTGTCCTTAAGGAATTTGATCCCCTCAAGTACCCGAGGTTATGGATTACTTCTTCCCAGGATATAACGGATAAACCTGTCAAAGTAGTAGTGGTACCTCAAACGCCTCTGACTTTACTCGGACTCAAAGATGACAACGAATCACACAAGACACTGACTCAGTTTTATGTTGTAAAAAATGATGCATAATGCCAATGATTATGCAGAATATTTTCAATGCAGAAAAATGAGGCTAGTCCTCTGAATTTATAGTCAACAAAGAATAGTGTGAACGATTGCTATTGTGCCTTATCGAAAAAATCACGACTCTTCATTTCTCATTCACACACACTTAGCTAGCTTCAATAAGATAAACTTACTTCCTAAGTTTACTTTGTTAGGCAGTAGAGGCTGATTTAGAATTACGTTGATTCAATTGAATTCATTATTCTTGACTCGAATTATGAGTACATATATAAAAAAGAAAAGATTATATATATAATAAGATCACTATCATTTTAAATTTACTAACTATGGATCCAGAATTTGCCTATTGCGAGTGGAGAACAAGCTATATACCATAACCCTAGCCTCTCCTTTACAACATCTACAGAAAATCAGCTTGAAATATTGCATCTTTTGTTTTTACCATCTTAATAGCGAAAGCTTGAAAATCCAGATTCAGACTTTGACTGAACATGCCTTTTCATGAATTTCTTGAACTTGTTCTATAAGAAATTTTCGACTATAAATTTTAAAATGTTGGCAGATATTTGGTACTTTTGTCACTTTTAGTAAAAGAGAAAAAGTTTAAAAAGAAAGAAAAAACAATTGTTCAATCTTTCCTGCTAATCAAAAGCCAATGAACTTTTTCTCTTCATTTCAAACGGGCATCCTTTATTAGACAAACAAGTTGCATATGTTTGTCCATATTATTGACTTCAAGTTGTAAATTGATAAAGAAGTCAACCTTCCATATCAATTGCCCGTGCTCAGATTTAAAAAATAAAATTGATTTTAGTTTAATTTCATTCATTCTCGTGCAAAAGTGAGGCTCAACGTACAACTTAAAATAGTCTTTCCACATGCCAATGGCAGTAGTTTAAGTAGATTGAAACTACACTTATTTATTTTTCTTTTCTTCATCATGTGATCAAAGTGTTATTGTTGTTGTTATTATTATTATTACTAGTAGTATTATACAACTATTTTTTTTTAAGATATAAGGAGATAAAAAGGTTGGTGGAATCCATAGAAGGGTACTCTTTTTTTTGGTCCAAAGAAGGGTACTCCAATTACTTGGTAGATGTGCAAGTGCTACAGAAGAATTTATCAACAAGCTTTTTCTCCTTTTTCTTTCTATGGTGGCTTTCCTTATGCTACTTGCTACACAAGGATTTTCCTCAATTGAGGCTAGGTGTGGGCAAAAAATTCAGAAAATCGAAAAGACCGAATCGGTTCGGTTTTTTCAAAAAAAAAAAGAAATCAATTTTTTGAAAAATCGAATCGAATAAGAATTTAGTGATTCGGTTTGATTTTTTTATTTTGGATACAAATCGAACCGAAAAATCAAATTAAATATATATATTTTTTTATTTTTTATTTTAGACTATTACTATCTCTTGAATCATAGTCATTGAAGCTAATCTATGAAGCTTTTATGGAAGTCGCATGCGGCATGAACTTGATTAACATATCACGGAAACATTAACATAAAATGTAGAGAGAAAAAGTAGTTGTAAATTGATAAAACTTTAAATGGTCATAACTATGCGCTCGAATGTCATAAGGCGGTTTGGCGCAACCAATTTTTAGAAATACGTCTGTTTTTTCAATCAATTTGTGTTTTCCCTCAAATCGATTTCTAATTTTCCTTTTTCTTTAGAAAAAATCTCACGATACACAATAGATTTCAACGTCGAAATTTCATGATAGTGTAGGTGAATATCAATTTCAGTTTTGGAAATTCATTTTTTTTTTTTAAATAAAAAATTCCCCAACCCGACCCGATCCACTAGAAAAAATCGATATAATCCGATACGTTCGGCATATAAACCGAACATATCGGGTTTTTTTTAAAAAAAAGTTGTATTCATTTTTTTTTTAAAGAAAACCGATTTTTATTCGATTTATATTTTTCGGATACAAAACCAAACCGAACCGATATACGCCCACCCCTAATTGAGGCAGCTTTAGAAAAAAGATGCAAGGAGAATATTGTAGAAAAAATTAGAAATTTTGTTTTAATATATGAGACATTTTGCCCTCCCGTTATTTGGCCGGCAAAATAAACAGAAAAATCACACGAGAGGAGAAATGTGTAGCTAAAACTTTGAGAGGGAGTTTAATATTTATAATATTTTAGGACAAAGTTAGAGAAGAAAATAATTATATATCCCACTGTAATTTGTCATTTATCGATCTAGATTCTCAACCTTATTAATTAAAAACACGTGTCTTGAAGAAAAAAGGTCAACTAACTTTGGAATCGGAGTGCACATATAGACATTGATCTTTTCAATAAAAGCTAAACAATAATTTAATAAGTGAACAACAAAATAAAAATAATGTATTTAGAAGCCGAAGTACACAAATAATCCAAATCCATATAAGCCGGAACAAGGCAACCCCGGTACTTGATAGTTAATCAGCCAATAATTGCAATACAAAAAGAAACAAATCGAATCCAAACAAGAAACAAGTCATTCTACCTCATTTTGCTTTTTTGTATTATATTACAATGATATAAAATAACATATCTTTGTCACCTAAAATCCCTCAACACACGCACACATACAACACATATATTGTTCATATTTCATAGTATATATACATAAGAAAATACACTTTAAAGTGTACCAATACAGTTTTATAATTAAAGTGCTTCTTTTGTTTTTTTTTACTAAAAACAAGTACTGAATTTTTTTGGCTGAGTTTACACAAATGAAGAATTTTGGGATGAGTCTAAGGGCTCGTTTTGTGGGGGGGGGGGAGAAAGGGATAATTAATCTCAAAATTAAATTTGAGAAAATTTATTCTACATTTGATTGGAATAAAATTACGATATAACTAATTCATCAAAATTAAAATGTTAATTTTATCTTTATAGGAGGATAAATAATTAATTCTGGACTAACTTGTTCCCAACCAAATAACCCCTCATAGGAACAGAAATAAATGTAGTATAACAGGGGGAAATTAAAACTGAAATGAACAATAAACAAAAACAAGTAATGAGAGAAAGAAAAGTACTTTTTATTAGACAAAAAAGATTAAGCTTAAAATTAGACATCTATCAACATAAATTTCACCAACAATTTCCCTCAAAATTAGAGAACATAAAAAAGTAAAAACTCTTCTTTTTTTTTAATCCTCCTCATTTTCACCGCTCTCCTCAGCTTGGACTTTGCTACTATTAATACCATTATTATTATGTAAATTAGCATTCGATAATACCTTCTTACACGACGACGTCGTATTATCAACAAAAGTAGCTGAGCTCATCTCCATTTGACAAACCCTAACTGCCCCAAACAGCTTTTCCGGCAACTCCTCTTCCGTTTGCGCCTCCACTAAAAACCCCATATCAATTGTTACGGACGTTACGTACCCTAACGCCAAGTGTAAAATAGCACTAGCAATTGCTGAGCTACCAATATCAACATCAATTTCTAAGTAATTAGGGCCTTTATGGTAATAACAATTCAACGCTTTTCCTAATATACAAGCCGAGTAATTTCCAACTGCAGCTTTCACAATCCACGGACCTTTAACGATCCGGTTCACGATTTTGAACCGGCTGTTACGATATGAGTCATCGCCGTTTACGAACCGGTAAAGGAGTGAACCCGGTTCGAGCGGCTCATCGTTGTTTGTAGCGAAGTAGAATACCGCGCTGTGGTGGTCACGCCCTGGTACTTGTAGGTTCACCGCGAGTATGAATGTTTTAGTGGCCTTACCCTGAGAGTGAGATTTCTTAAGCGCGTGCATCACACGGTTGTCGTGTCGAGACAAGACGTGGTCGAGTTTGGAGTTGGATCGGAGCCAATCGACACCGGCAGGCTGTAGAAGCCACGTGCCGGAGGGTATTTTCGTCTTATTTGTGAAGTAATTTGGACCTCGAAGATTAAATAGGTCTCCCGGCGGTGATGCCCAACCGTTTTTGCCTTTCTCCAAATCTACATGTTTCAGTGGTCCGCTGGAGATGGATTCTTCCCTCCAGTCGCCGCCATCACCACCGCCGTGCACGGCGGAGGTAGAGGTAGGCACGGCGGAGCGCTTTTGCTTTTGTTTTTGCTTATTGGAGCACATTTTCCGGTACCGCTACTGTTACGTATTGTAATTGGAGTGTAGTAGTAGCAGTAATGGTAAAACTCCGATGAGAAAGGGCAATTGAGTACTCACCACTTTTGGGCGTGTGTATATATGTGAGAGTAGTGGAATACAAGTGCCCTTGAGTTTCCAAGAAACTACGATAAAGCCCTTCCCATTTTCAATGCGATGGGTTATGGAATGCCCTTGCCCCTCAAATCGATCAGCATTTTAAATAATAAAAAAGCGGTTAATATTTTTTTTGACATAAAAAAAAAGTAAATTAGCCTATCTTTATTTATTATCTAAATTCGGTAGAAATTTTGACTTATCCGGCGTAAGTACGTAGAAATGAAGTTATAACTTTTGTCTTGTGAATTACTCATTTTGTTCTAAAATACTTGTTATATTTTTCTTTTTAAAAGTTAATTTAATTAAATTTTAAAGTTAAATTATATTAGATTAATTTAATATTTTAAAATTAAAATTTATATATTCAAAAACTATACAAAAAATATTATAAGTTGCAATTATTCTCATATTAATATGACGAAAAAATATAGCTTAAATTATTGATCAAAGATCATATAGTTTGATTTATTAAAAAACGTAATTTGATAAGTATTTTGAAACAGATGAAGTAATAACTACACAACTTATACCAGATAACTTCATTTCTACAAAAAAATTACAACTAATTTAAATTTGTCTTGCAAAATTAGATTATAAATAAGGGTATATTGAATTTCTTTTTATATTAAAGAATACTTTTGATCATATTTTTATTATTTAAAGTGTTAGAATAACAAAACTTAAAAATCAGCTATTTGAGGCAAAAATTAAAAGATTACCACAATATATGACACCAATGCGATTGACAAATGACAGCTAAGCAAATATTTGCACAATTGTTTTCTTTAAAAGTTTTTCCTGTTTTGGAATAATAATGAGCGGGTCCCCCTTCATTATGGCAAGCCTGAGCAATACATGTCAAGTGGACCGGCCAAGCCAAGAGATGGGACCATGAGCCACTGGTCCGGGTTGATACAGGTTTGAAGCTTAATGGTGTGGTCCAGGGGCCGGTTATTTTGGGAACTTGGAGGTTCATTTTCACATACTAATAAGTTAGGGGTCACTTGTTGTAAGTTTTAAGAAATATAATTTCCACATAAAAATCAGCATAAGTTTATTGTATAATGTTTTATTAGGATTTAGGATATACATAAAATTTATTAATTAATATATTATTGTATTGCTCCTTTTTATGTTCCTCATAAATAATATATATATATATATATATATATATATATATATACATAAGTTATGCTATTATTTTATGAGGAATTAAATGCGGAATAAAAATGCACATATTAATAATACATGAATTGAAAATGTTAATACGACAAGACTAACACAGTAAGAAAATTTTATTTTGTTTAAAAATAAGTGAATGTTTTAAATTATACATTGTAAATTAAAATAATATATATCAAACAAAACATTCAATAAGAAATTATTATACAATCCTTGCAATACTAATTTCTACATTATTATAATCTCTTCATCATTAATTTTTGCATTACTAAATCATGCATAATGTCGTTTGATTATTGGTTAGGAAGTGAATTATTTTCATGTATTAAAATTAGCATAATAAGTATCATGTTTGATAGTATTTTAGTTGCTATGTATAAAATTATGCATACCAAGTACGGTGTTTGATTAGCAACTTATATATATATATATATATTAGTTATCTTATGCGATTACTGCATAACTAATCCCTGCATTACAAAATCTTACATAACTCTAACCAATAATCAGACGACCCCTAATGGGTCGTGCTTTGACAAGTAGGCTTTTATAGATTTTAGTTTTATGTAATTTCTTAAAGCTAAATGATAATCTTTGCAAAGTAAATATAGAAGTGCCCATTAGATTTGTGAATTTAGTAATGGAACGTGTCACTAAGGCAAGGTGACCCTATGTCACCTTACCTATTTGTGTTAGTAATGGAATACATGATTGCTCATCTATAAAATAATTAGACTTCAACTTCCATCCTAGGTTGGACAGATGATAGTTCCTAAAAGCTTATGATAAAAGCTTTTACCCACTTCTCTGAAGTTTCAGATCTTAAAGCCAACATGGAAAAAAGTTACATTTATATGGCTAGGGTGTCCAATGAATTCAAAGACCAGATACTTCATGAGTTACATTTCACTACTGAAACATGGAAAAAAGACGTGTAGCTTGGGAAAAGCTGTCAGACTAAATCACCAGGGAGGTTGGATATAATTGACTCCGTATTGTGGAACAAAGCAGCTATCCTTACGTTATTACGGGCACTGGCTAAGAAAAAGGATAGACTATGGGTGATGTGTGTTCATAGTGTATACATTAAGAGATAACACCTGCAAGGTATGGCTACACCTAAACAAGCAAGTTGGGTAATGAGAAAAATATTTGATGCAAAGAAGACTCTAACCACTGAACTTGAAGAATTAGACTCTTATGTACAACAACAACATACCTAGTGAAATCCCACAACATGGGATCTGGGGAGGGTAGAGTGTACGCAGACCTTACCTCTATCTTGGTAGGTAGAGCGACTGTTTACTAAAGACCCTCGGCAATTAGACTCTTATGTAGTGGATGGAAAATTCAGCATCAGCAACCCATATAGAGCAATACAACCAGTCTGGCCAAAGGTCCAATGGAAGCAGCTAGTGTTATTGAAAGGATTAGTACCAAAATACCAATTCATTTTATGATTAGCTGTATAGAGAAGATTGACAACAGTAGACAGGCTTCAGAAATGGGGTATACAGGTTGGACAAGAATGTGTACTGCGTGAAACAAGTGTGGAGAAAACTTAGGACCATTAATTCTTTCATTATGCATATTCTCAATTTATCTGACAGACTCTATGTCATGGTTTGGAGTTAATAGGCAGATAAATAAATGGGAATATGAGATAGCCTGGTTATCTCAAAGGAAAACATGCAGACATACACAACCGTTGGAATTATGTTTGCAGCTGCAGTTTATCATATCTGGAATGAAAGAAACACCAGAATATTCCAACAGGAAACAAGAGACAAGACAGTAAAGGTTAGAGATATAACTTTAATGCTCCATATAGTTGGCCAAAATTGTAAGTGGAAGAGAGTATTATATACTTTAAATAGTTATCCATGCTAGTTACTGATGAAACTGTCAAGCTCAACTTAATGATATCTAGGCAGTTGACAGTGTGTAGGATGTCCAGAGCTTATTTTTGTGAGATCCTGACTCTAGAGTTCAATGAGCAGGAAGTGTAAATATTTTCAATTGGTTGAAATAAAAAATTTCTTTTCGACCAAAAAAATATATGAAGAGAAGTACTGGATATACCATGTGAAAACAATATCTCAAGATTGATTAATCTTCATAGCATTTTGATTTTTCACCTGGCTATTTAAGTCTAACATTTGAAATTACAACAGAAAATAAGAAATAGTATAACTTACTACCCAAAAATAGAAATTGTTTTATGGCTAATTGTGGGATTTTGAAACTTCTACTTCACATATTGATAGGCCTCAACATCAATTCCAGTTGCTCCTATTGTGGTTTCCCTAATGAAACTACACTCAATTCTCTCTATAACAATATTGTTGGGTTTGAGATTTTTGACTGTTATAGCGAATGATTGTTATACACATAACAACATTTGAACTAAGCACCCGAGGGCCAAATACGTATGAAAAGGAGTTGCAAAAATAACATATCACGAAATAATGCTTGGTGTGCGGTGTGCCGCATGGAGATTGCTCCATGTGCGCCGCACCTAGTACAAAGTTGTTGTAATATTATTTTTGTGGCAAACGTGATTACGACGTTATCTCAAGCTTCTATAAAAGCTCATTATGGTGTCTCAAGCTGCCATAAAAACTTATTTTGGTGGTTTAAAACAACCACTATACGTAACGATAACCGTCGTAAATAGCCCATTTTTTTATAGTGACATTTGAATAATATTTGTCTGTTATAGGCAAAATAAATGTATAAAATCTAATTTTTAATATTATATAAAATAACAAATCCTACGCTCAATCATATAAAGAAGGGAAGTCTCTTACTAATGGAAATATATATTCATATAATATTTTTCGTCATAAATAGTGCATTAAAATATTAAAATATTTCATCAAAATCTCTAGACCAATCATTGGTAATCTTAGAGATTCTATTTCTATAAAAATGGTTAACTATTAGTGAATATTATTTAAATATTCATCATATCTCATGTACTTATTAGTGATGTATAAGTATGGTAAAAATAGGATCCCTATTGTATTAGGATTCCACATTGTACACTATATATATTTGTATTAATGAGAAAGACTCCTCAAGGGAGATTAATACAATCTTACATGGTATCAGAAGCCAACAATCCTTCCCAACACAAAACCTAATTTCGGTATTTCTTTCCTCCCCTTTTCCGGCGCCAAACCGACCGTATACCGCCGGTATACCTTCAATATACGCTGATATACAGCTGCCCAGCACTCCAATTCTGCTAACAGCCCCGTATACCACTGGTATACTACTGATATACATTCTTCCTTCCTTCTCTAGCTCTCCAACATGTCATATACCCCTAGTATACAACCGATATACACTATGTATACGGTTGTTATACCCTACCTGCCTCTATAAACTATCCGTATAAAACCTCCCTACGCCGTTATACACCTCGTATGCAGTTGTTTCTGCCTTATATATGCTTCGTATACATCCCGAACCCCACCCCCTTATTTTTTTCTTTCTCATACCCAATCTCCGGCAGCCACCATGGTCATGAACAACCACGAATATGTCTGTGGACAGAGGCACGGGGGTGGCAACAGGGATCAAGCTAGGAATTGAGCTTCTAGCTTGGGCCTAGCAGCCTCCACACACAGCCTAGCGGCTTCGGCCCAATTTCCAGAAGCAGGCCAGCTCGCCCCAGACCAGTTGATGGGCCAAGACCATTCGACCCACCTTTCTGCAGCCCCACAATGACCCAACAGTCTGGGCACCCAACCGACGACCCACTGCAGTCAGGCCCAATTTCTTGGGGCTCACGTCTCTACTCCGGGCATTCTCCAATCCAATTTGGGCCAGGCTTTTGATACATTAACTCCTCGGAATGAGCTGCTCAGCTTCCTGGACGTATCCACGGGTTTTGGCTAGATACGGCTAAACCCATCAGACCAGGAAAATAATTCATTCATAATGGAGCATGGAACTTATTGTTACATTGTTATGCCATTCGTCTTTAAAATGCAGGGACTACCTTCCACCAACTAATCCAGCAGATGTTCCGCCATCAACTGGGTTGGAGTGTGGAGATTTATTTAGATGGCATAATCGTTAAGTCCTTGGGAACAGAGGAACACGTTAGACATTTGCAGGAAGTGTTCGAGATCCTCCGAGAGCACAACCTCAAGCTAAATCCTGAAAGGTGTGCTTTTGGGGTGGGCTGTGGAAAATTCCTAGGCTTTGTGGTGTCCAACATAGGCATTGAAGCCAACCTGCATCACATTCGGGCCATAGAATAAATACCAGAGGTACTCAACAGTGCTCGAGAAGTGCGAAGATTGACCGAAAGAATAACGACCTTGGAAAGGTTCATATCTAGGTCGTTCGAATGGTGTTAGAAATTCTTCATCTTACTAAAGAAAAAGAAAGACTTTCAATGGACCCATAATGCCAGCAAGCCTTGAAGGACCTGAAGAAGTACCTGACAGACCCTCCCCTGCTCGCAAAACCATATGAGAGGGAACCACTACTGATTTACCTCGCTGTATCAGAAACCGTTGTAAGTGTTGTGCTTGTTCGGGAGGAAAAAGGTACGCAATCTCCTGTTTGTTATACTAGCAAGGTCTCAGCAGAGGCCGAAGCCTGGTACCCTCACTTTGAGAAGCTAGGTTTGGCCCTGGTAATCGCTTCTCATAAACTAGGGCTATATTTTTAATGTCACCCCATATGTATAGTCACCACTTTCCCTTTAAGAAATATATTGCATAAGCCCGAACTCTCTGGCCGGCTGGCGAGTTAGTCGATATAAATCTGCAGGTACGATATCACCTACCGCCCCGGACCACTATTAAATCTCAAGCCTCGGCCGATTTCGTGGATGATTATAGCCCGGGTATGATGCCTCAGGCTTATGCAGAGGCAGTTCAAGAAACTAAAGTTGCATCCGAGGAATGGGTATTATATACAGACGGGACCACGAGTATGAAAGGCACCAGGTTAGGGATTGTCTTTGTCGCCCCCTCGGGGGCCACAATTAGGCAAGCCATTAAATATGTTTTTTAACTAATAATGAGGCCAAATATGAAGCCGCAATTGCATGTTTTGAATTGGCTCGGTGACTTAGAGCTGAAAACATCGAGCTCAAGAGTGACTCACAGCTGATCGTTAATCAAATATTGGGAAAATACGAGGCCAAAGACAACTGAATGCAGGAATATCTAAGTAAAGCTGCCACCCTATTGGCTCGATTTCAAAAATGGAAAGTGATGCAGATCCCGCGAGAGATGAACTTCAAAGTTGACGCCTTGGCTAACCTATGCTCGTCGTCCGAAGCAACTCAAGAAGAATTAGAGTCCATAGTCCATCTCCTATGATCCATCCTGGACTTTGTCTTGCACGAGGTAAATTCTGCTAGCCTCACTTGGGACTGGCGAAATGACATTATCAACTATCTGCAGACAGGGACTCTCCTGGAGGATACCAAATAAGCTGAGCGTTGAGGAGCAAAGCAATTAGGTATTGCATGCATGAAGGGGAGTTGTACAAGAGGTCCTACCTCAAGCCCTTGTCCAAATATCTAGGGCCAGTAGAGGCTGAGAACGTGATGCGGGTTATATACGAGGGAAAATGTGAAAATCAAGTCGGTTATGACTCATTAGTAAAAAAGATAATGAGCGTTGGTTATTACTGGACTTAGATGGAAGAAGACGCAAAGGCTTATGTACAGAAATGCAAGAAATGTCAGTAGCATTCTCCGATAATACATCAACCTACTGAACCCCTCCACTCGGTAGTAGTTCCATGGCCATTCATGAAATTGGAAATGGATATCGTGGGCCCATTGCCGGGAGCTGTGGGGGACGTGAGGCTCCTACTGATCCTAACTGACTATTTCTCAAAATGGGTGGAAGCCAAATCATATAAAAATATTCACGAAAGGCAAGTCATAGACTTTATTTGGGATTATATCGTCTGCCGGCTTGGGATACCAAAGGAGATCGCTTGTGACAACGGCCGACAGTTCGTGGGAAAAAAGGTCACCGGGTTCCTAAAAGGGTTAAATATTAAAGGTTCACTTCATCGTTGTATCACCCGTGTGCAAAAGGATAAGCAGAGTCAACTAACAAGAATATCATCCAAAACATCAAGAAGAGTTTGAAAAACTAAAAAGGCAAGTGGTTGGAGGAATTGCCAGGGGTATTAAGAGCTTACAGAACCACAACTAAAATGAGCACGGGGGAACCCCTTTCTTCTTGGTATATGGAGCCGAGGTCCTGATACCCGTAGAAGTGGGAAAACCCAGCTTCCACTACACTCAAACCACTAAGGAGTCTAATAAAAAAACAATTGCAATAGGGATGGAGCTGTTGGAGGAACACAGGGAGTTGGCTTTCATACTTCTGGTGGCACAAAAATGAATAGTAGAAAGGTACTTTAACATGAAGACGAACTTGAGATATTTCAAAATCGAGGACTACATCCTCCGAAAGGTCACCCTCGTAACAAGGGACCCAAACGCGGGTAAGCTGTAAGAAAACTAGGAAAGATCGTACCAGATCACTGGAATCATGAAGAAATGAGCATATCGGCTCTAGGACGAGTCCGAGAAAGAATTAAAAAATAGCTGGAACGTCATCGACCTAAAAAGATTCTACCTTTGAAGGAAAAAAGGCTAGGTATGTATTGTTTTCACAAGAACATTCATTTTTTGGCTAAATTAGCCCTTGCCTTGACAGGAAATGTTCACAAAGTCGGGGACACCCCGTAGAGGGAATGGACACGCGTTGCACTCTTTTCCTTGGCCAAGGTTTTGTCATGATCAGGTTTTCCTGGCAAGGATTTTAACGAGGCAATAATTTGAAAAGTGCCTCAAGATTAGCGTCCACGTCCCAAAACTCAATTTCTCGAGACTTATCACTCGAGTCCCGGGGGGAGAAGATGGAGCAATATAATCATAAGAGCTGGGATGCTGGCAGTCATTGGACTTGCTCGGTCGCTTTCTTTTGATAGATCTTGTAAAAACCCAAAAAATGGATCATGTACTTACAGGATGAGTCGCCCCTTGTGACTTTAAAAGAATGGAATAAAAAGAAAGCTTATCTGATTTTTTTTGCATTAAATCTCGCAATGAAAAAATGTTCGAGGCAAAACTGAACTCGGAAGCCATATGGCCCCATAAAATCGCTTCAAACAACATGACACGGCCATAAGATCCTCCGCGTGTGTCGGTTATTTTTTGAACCTTTTTTGTGCCTTTACATGGGGTTGAGACATCTTCCCCATCAACACCGAAAATGGAGCATCTTCCTTTATTTTGAAATTGGATGTCTTAATCCCAATTTTGCACTAGCGTTCCCAGATGTGACATTCTCAAATTGGGTCAAGGAAAGACAACCTCAAACACAAAATGCTAGAAA
Source organism: Anisodus acutangulus (assembly GCA_029783415.1). Lineage (NCBI taxonomy): Eukaryota > Viridiplantae > Streptophyta > Magnoliopsida > Solanales > Solanaceae > Anisodus > Anisodus acutangulus. The sequence goes on along the minus strand of CM056496.1, from coordinate 42,737,463 downwards.
TCGCATAAGCGTGCACCGGTTGTCAAACCTTGGCTTAAACAACAAATGCTCAAATAGTAGCATAGTTCCGGTAGACGGGCACAATGGTCATGCCTCGATGGTTAAGTGCAAATTAAAATTCCAACGGATCGCTATGTGATCACAATCGTTGCAATAAATAAAGCGCATGTAAAAGCGTAGAACAAAAGGCAAAGAAAACTGTTGTCATTTGTACAAAAAAAACGATGAGTGCTCAACAACAAAACATTAATATGGGGCATACAAATACCGGTAGTCTAACAAACAAGAGCACAAAGGCTCAAATCCAAGAAATAGTAACGGGTGCAAGTGCCCGAAAATATCCATCAAATGGCACGCATGCCAAACATAACCACAAAAACAATTTATTAAAAGGGCGCACAGGCCCACTCCAAACACATCAACATTAAAAAAGGACACGCAGGCCCCTGCAAACTAACACAAGCTGAAAGAAACAACACCCAAGCTAAGTTGGGGGAGCACCCTTGCCAGCAGAAGCGTCGAATGAGGGGGGCGTCTCTTCACGCAGATCTTCCATATCAGATTCAGCTGCCCCCAAATCCACCTCTGCATCAACAACTATCGAGGAAATGTCAATCGCTCCTATCTCCACCACTTGTAGAACCTCAAATCGAGTTCGAAGGATAACATGGTCCCAAAGCAGGGTGTCCCTCTGTTGGTCAACCTCCTGACGAAGTATCAGGCGCTGGTTCCGGGATCGGAGATAGGAACGAGAAGCCTCAAAAGCGTGCATCCTCGATCGGGCGATATTGCAATAAGCTCAGCCCGAAACACCCGCTCTTCCATCAACTAACGAGCCTAGGACATAATTCGAAAAGTCTCCACCCTGGCTGCTAGCACTTGCTTAGCCTCCTTCCATCTACCCTCAAGGGTGGACCTCTGCTCCAGAAGGTCTCTATGCTCAATCTGAAGTTGTGCAACCTCCTCCCGGAGACGACGGTTCTCCTCTACCAACCTCTCCACATTTTGGGAGGATAAAAGAGCATTCCTGAAAAACTCAATGGTGGAAGAGACGGCGGCGTGCCTCTGAAAAGTTAGGCAAAGTGAAGTTAGTATACGCATTTGTGTTGCGAGTGGGGGTATGGTAAAAGTGACCCGAATTACCTGAAGAAAGATGTCTAAGAGATGGTCCAGGGAAGCTTCCAGGCCGAGATCAGAACCGACGACAGGTGGGGAAGGAACAGAAAGGTCCGCGCCCGCATATCCACTTTCCATGCTCTAGGGTTGGCCTTCGCTGGTCCCTGGCTCCATGTTTGCTTTGGTCGATGGGACCCCTGCATCCCAGATGCTGCAGCCTCTTCCTCATCATCCTCCACCAAAATCACCCTCTTCACATCCTCCCTCTCAGGCTCGTTAAATCGGCAGTGCATCCTCTCACGCAATTATTATACTACTAAAATATGTAACAGTTTGGTACTAAATGGGTTTCACAATCAATGTGTATTTATGACGCTTATGTTTATATGTGGAATTTTCATGCTACCGAAAGAAAGAGAAAAATCCCACTTTTTATTGAACTATTATAGGTACGAAGTTCTATATATGGTAGAGTTCTGGATTTTACAATTTTATTTATAATTATAAAATTGATTAAATAATAATTTGAGAAAAACAGTTAATGACGATTTTGTCTACTGGAGAGTCTTTTAATGAAGGGCAGAAAGTTTAATCAACATTTTTAAGGCCCTTCGTGTTTTTAATATAATATAGATAGATATATAGATATACATAGATAGATAGATTTAGAAGAATCCAACTTAAACTTGATATGAAAGTGAATATTTCAAATTGCTTGTGTACCGTCCAATTAGTTTATTGTGAACTCACCGAAGAGTCTTCGAAGAAATCTACACACTATATGGTCCATGACTAGAGTTGCATTTTTTCTTAAAATTGTGCACGTTTGTCTTCTAAACACCAATTCATAACTTTGCTATATTGTATTCTCTTTAACTAGGCTCTTTCTTTTTCACATCTTACTTCTCTATTTGTGTGTGTCACCATCGTCATTGTAATTGTCAATCCCAAGTGTCTCCGACTCCCCTACATGTCTTCACTCGATATCACATCATCTTTGCCTAATTCTAAAAAAGATCTAACTTATAGTCTTATACACACTGTGGCTGTATAATTCTTTTTTTAATATTAGCAGATATATTTCGACAAATAGCTAGATGAAACTTTCGAGTATTCGATATTGGAGATTTATTGCAACAAATTTTACTAAGCCTGTCTTCATTGACTCAACATGCACTGGCTCAAAATTAGATGAAACCAAGTGTAGTTCACGGGTTCTCTTTTTAACCTTCTTTGGAACTAGCAACTATAGGTGTAATCCCTTTGTTAATACTTATACTTAAATTTTTAGTGCATAAATCATGAAAAATGCTATCTTTTAGGTAGCTTTTTGCATGTGAATCCAGATAATTTTTTTATGTAGAACACAATGGCCGAAGTTAATTTCCAAATGTGTTAATTGAGTTTCTTATTGGAAGAGTTAGAAGATTCTAATGACATCTTTTATACATCTAAAGGACCGAAAATTAGGGTGAATTGATTTTGTGATTCTTTACATAGAAATTTTCATTCTTAATATAAAATAACATTTAAGATTTCATAGGAGACCATTTCCTCGGAAAATTACCTGAACCGATTAAAAGGAGCTAAATGACTTTACCTATTGGCTGTAGGTATTTTTGACTCAAGTGATTAAGTGAAACTTTGGACGTGCTAGTGCATATATCCAAACTATACTAGAATTTTTCTTATATTAGGGATACGGCTTACTTTTTTTTTATTGACGAAGGAACCCGCAGCCGCTACTCTTTCGAAATACAAGACAGGTAAACCCTGCATCGACGCAATAGCCGCAAACCACGCTGGCCCGATTAACCACACTTGGCAAGCCATGTGTGACAGGCTCAACCAAGAGGGTTTATGCAGGGGATCGAACTCGTGACCTTGCGGTCCCGCGCTCTACTGCTACACCAACTTGGCTACCCTTGCGGGTGGGATACGGCTTACTTGACCTCTATTCTGGGAGAAGTGAATCAATGAATAAAGAAGAGAAACAAAGAAAATAAGCATGCACCATCATATTTTAAGAAATTTAATCAGCCCGTTCCAACCTTCAATTTAATTTATTGTTTATTGTTTAATTTTGTTTTAGAAATAACGAAAGTAAGTTTAGCACAAGTGTTTACCATCCATCACTTGATTTACGGGAAACAAGACAATTCTCACTCGAATAAGATACGCTCCGGCAAGAAATCAGATGTTGAAATATATGGAAAATGTATTATTCTCCAACTACTACTACATTTTTCTGATGTTCTTCAACACGAATAAAATACAATCCCGACGGGCAAAAATGTTCAGATTTATATCACTAAGCTTATCATAAAGCTATAGGCTATATAACCAACTCCAAAGTGTGGAAACACTGCAGAATTTGAGGCATTTCATAGAAACCTTAGCGGAACTATACCATGTCGAATCGTCTTGATAGTAATAACGTTAGTAATATGGAATTGACCTTTATAGAATGGCAATAGAACGTCTGGAGACGTTCTCTTTTTGGAGTGTATACTGTAATTTCCCCTCTTGATTCTATTAACGTCCATAAAACAAATTGACATTTGTGGTAATGGGACGCTCAACTTTCTGTCCCACCATCCAAAAATGAAAGAGGTTACTTTGTAAGATCCGAAAACATACCTACAAGCAGATTGCTTGAGCCCACTTTTGAGACATAATTTATGCAAATTTCTCTGACCTTGAAATTAATTTTCAGTCCCTACTCAAACACACTCATTCCAGGCATCCGCTGGGAAAGATAATAACAAGCGCGTAACCATGGATATAAACGAGAGCACCAACCTTGCTACATCACAATACTTCACCTTCGTCTTTATCAACCACTCTATGCAGTAGCCTAGAGATACCCATCCAAAAGCTGACTGGAAGGTGATACTTGAAGTGACTGATCAATGCTGAACTTAAGTCACAAGCAAATCTCTGGAACTCTGGTTTCACCATCATGCGAATCGCCATTGCTGACCACAAATCAGGAGCCAATTTCATTGCACGTCCTAGAGAACGAAACCCACTCACCACCCTAACTAGAATACCACGCTCCTGAAAAAGATAAGGAATAATGATTCTCAACTTTGCTATGCATGAAGACCAAAATGGGTCACTAGGAAACTAAAGTACCAAACCAAAAACTTAAGACGCAGGCTACGAAGTGGTCAACCAATTAAACAGAAACTGAATTCCGAGAGATAGCGAACGTGACATCACATGCAACCATTTATAATCAGTAAATCACACAAACAGAATCAGCAACTATGCTTATGACGAGAAAAATCAAGTAACTTGTCTAGTAGGGTAATATATTTGCTTATAATTAATTAACCAGTAGGATCTCCTGTAATTTGTTCATACTAGATTGAATATTTGGGGTTCCGTGATGAAGATTGGTTAAATTGCTTTCTCGAGCTTAATAGTATCATGATTCATCTGAGATCAGAGTACAATGTTAACAATAACAAAATGCACTTCCATTGTTTTGATAATAAGCATTGTCGCTAAAGACGAGCATAAATAGCAAGATGAAAAGTACCTCATATCCAAATAAACGTCTCGCTCGAAGCTTCTCATCAAGAAGATTGTTTAGAACTTCATCTTGATAGAAAACATCAGCTGCTTTAATTATGTCCCTGACAAGGAATACACGGACTCTTGAACCCTTGTCTGACAAAATAAATTGGAAAAGATCTTCCGTAGCAGAGACTACGGCCCGTATATCAAATGATCCCAATGGATCCGTATAACTCTTCTGAGTTTCTCCCTCTGTTTCAGAAGCCTGCTGAGATATTGCTGCAATCTGCAGAGGAAGATACAACATTTTTTACAATTTGCATAGAAGAGTGTTCTAATTAACAGATGTGAAGAATTAGAAAAGATATCAAGCTTCAGATGGTTATCTTTTAACAGCAAAATGCATCGTACCCCAACGAAATTTCTATTTGGACACATTAGAGAGAGTGTTTTTTTACTGTTACAAAAAAAACTGACAACTTTCCACCAAGTACTCGTGACATTATACTATTAAATAAGATCATATTAAAAGGAACACCTAGAAAGATCACATAAAGTTTTCACATCTATTAATTTTCGAATCCAGCAGAAAAGAACTAGGACAGCCTTCTTTTCACGATTTACTCGAAGGTTCCTGTGCAGGAAGAAATAAGCTTCACTTGTACCACCTGCAACTCCTTTCAAAGGGTTCTTAACCCTCAAAGCACAACCTAGCTACTGTCAGTTATTCTATCTTGAAGAATCTTGAAGGATGCTTTCTTCTTCTCATTTAGTCTCCCTCCTACTATAGTGACATGCAAACAGCAACCAACATACCCAGTCACCTTTACACACTAATTTCAAGCTCCGCTAACTTCCCTCAAGTACCCTGGCTAAAGCAGATGATATTCTTCTTCGGAGAACAAAGTACGTATTTTCAGGATAAAGCTGATACAGAAGCACAAAGTTCCAGGAAAAGGAGACATAGTCAACTAAACAAATTCTACAAAAGGAAGTTGTTGTCAAAACATATATTGCTACTTCCTCTCCTAGAATAAGGAATGCTGCCCGTTTTCCTGTTATTTCAAGTTGGATCACATTGTGGTTGCCTCTTATTATGAGGATAAATTAGAAATATCTTCAAATTTTCACCCTATTACTTATTTTTTCCTTTTGGAGCATGGAATTTTTTTTACATTTTGTATAACAAGTTGTCTATATACTGTGACAGTTTGAGAAGCTCTATCCTGTCTAAGCTTGATTCTGGCTTTGCTTATTCAAGATTTTTCCTGTCGTGAGAACTACTCATTCTTCCTGCAACAAGAGTAACATATCTGAACCTTCCAAACAAAGTACTGACACATGAAGAGTATATCTCTAATAACATAACAGTGGTTAGGTGCAGAAAGTTGGGAGCCAAATATATAGTTTTCATAAGCTGTTTGGAGACAAGTATAAAGAAATGAGAACTCAACAGCTAGTAAGGTCCTTGAGAGTAGATTAATTAAGCAAACGGAAAGCTGTGTACATGTTACGAAGAGGATGAGCTCATCACACATGCAGAAAACATACATTTCAATACTGCGAAGAGAAACAAGTATAACAACACATAGAAACAAATGACCCACCAGTCTCTCTAGCCGATTCCACCTTATAGAACCATCATTTCGGATGAGAAGCTCTCTCAATATTCTCCTCATATCAGGAGTTGGATCTACCAAGAGTCTTCCGATAACAAAAGGATATGCACTTTCAACAACTTTGAAATCTGGATCCAATGCTTTTGCTGTTCCTTCAAGAGATCCAAGAGCTCGTATCACCAAAGCATAGTCAGGAGGAAGAGAAAAGTTGAAGTCATACATCACATCATACAATTGATTCATCATGCCCTGAAATCATTTGAAGTGCTACTTAGTACTTCCAAGGTCATGAAACAAGCTAATACACGTGTCTCGTTGAGGAAGATATCCATGGGGGTAAAATAAAATTGCAATTGGTCAACCAAATTTTGGAGAAAAAATCATCCTATAGAACAATGACCGGAGGTTCATCCCTGACATACAACTCAGGAAATCAAATCAAGCAGCTATAACTGGTAGAGACATAGAGTATAAAGTTATGATGACCCGCATAAAAAAATGTAACATTTGGTTTATATCTCACACCAGTTAATATGTGTCTTAACTCATAAACTAGAGCTATAACTGGTAGAGACATAGAGTATAAAGTTATGATGACCAGCATAAAAAAATGTAACATTTGGTTTATATCTCACACCAGTTAATATGTGTCTTAACTCATAAACTAGATTGCACTGTTTTGGTCTTTCTCTAGAGCTCTACCGTAATACCAACATGTATAAATGGGAGAATGAGCTTCGTAGGAAGCATTGTCAAGCTAGGAAAAAGAAAAACAACACACACACACACACAGAGGGAGCGGGAGCAGGTTAAGAACCTGGAAATCTTGGGATTGTCTGGTTCCATCGCCAAAGGACGCTTGCAAAGCTTCTGAAACAGATTGAATATCTACTCCATCAGGTAGAAATCCCAGTGAAAGAAAGTCATTTGCCAAACCCAGAGAGTCTCGATTAACGAAGTGGACAAGCTGCATTGCACAGCACTTATCAACTACCACAAATGAATTACAGATACTTGAACCAATTACATTAGAAATAGCAAACCTCTTGCATGAAAAATAAATAAACAAATGAATAAATAATTGCAAAGCTCTTGTAGTACAAGCATCTATAGAAACACTGGGACGTGCAATAGGCCAATGAATACTTAGACCATCGATGTTGACATCAAAATATGCAATGCCTTGAAGAACCAAAGTTTCAAATTTTAGAAATTGTTTATAAACACATGACAATGCTTTGTTGCTCTTGTAATGCAGTTATCTATATAACACTGGGGCATGCAATAGGTCAATGAATACTTAGACCGCCCATGTAGACATCAAAATATGCAATGACTTGAAGAACCAAAGCTTCAAATTTTAGAAACTGTTTATAAGTGCATGCCAATACTGGATTTGAAGCTGTCACCTCTTCCTGTAACAGTATTCCAGAAACTCAACAATGAATTTCAAGGAGATAAACAGAAGCAGAAGACATGAGGATACGCAGAAAAGTTTTTAATTTAGGAATCCAATGCAACTGCCAAAAAAGTAAATATCAAATCCGATCATATTTGAATCATGAATAAGTGTAAAGCTAGAAATAAAAGCTTTTGGTAACAAACCTCAAATCTACGCAAAGAGCCGGTAGGAGCAAATAGTTAATAGACATTTTGTGTTAAATTTTGTAGTTCCATAAGTTACGACATCCTGAATAATTGAGTGAAGAGTGACGCTGGTCATTCGAGATTTCAGTACTCAATACATGTGAAACTTTCATCATCCTAACTCAATTTATTCACTTTACATAAATCATAATACGAAATCGATGCTCTTGCTATACTCAAAAACTGATGCTGTCTACATCATCTGACAAAAAAATGGACTTTGGAGAGGTCATGTCTTATTCTAGCAAATCTGGTTTCATCTCATTTAGCTCATTCTGAAAGATTAATATTTTTTTTCCTTTTTGTGCTTTTTTCTGGAAATCAAGAAATCAGAGTTTTTTTTCAATGAAGAATCAAGAAATCAGAGTTTCACACAGCGTATGCTTTAATTAAAAGGTCTCTAGCTCACAACACATTAGCTTAGCACTTGTCACGTACTACAGATTCAGATGCCAAATATCACACATTCATACTCCATCATCCTTTTGCTAAAGGATTGTGATGGAGCTCAGTTGTGATTGTATGGAGAACCCTGTGTTTTTACTGAGAGGTTGGTTGATTTTCTATCATTTGTTTGGGGCTTAAAATGGGATTTGAGGCAGGCACCGGGCAGAGCTTACTTCTTGTCTGGGAATGGACAAGCATCCTTGTGGTGGAGAAAAAAGAGGGTTTAGAGGGCATCACTACTGGCAGGAGGACATGGTAAAGTTGGGGAAGAAAATGATGAAAAATAACATCACACGAAACAAGAGAGAAGATATAGGGGTAAGGTCTGCGTCCACTCTACCCTCCCCAGACCCAGACCCCAGTTCGTGGAATTTCACTGGGTATGTTGTCGTTGTTGTGGTTGTAGTGAAGGAGCAATGGAACATCAATGGATCAGAAAGTAACTGTGACAAACAGGTAAGTTGACTGGAAAGAAGCTCAAAGGGTAAAAAGGGAAATGAAAAGAGGAGGTTTCGTTGCACAGGCAAAAGTTAGAGAGTATAAATAAAATTAAAATGCTGTCACGCCTCTAGAGCTGTGATTTATATATAGAGGCCCAAAGCATTTTCTATCACAGCATTCTAGTATAGAAACAATATGAGCATATGGAAGTGACATTGCTTCACTATTATACATTGTTACCTAGCCTTATAGAGTCTGAATATCATTAGTGTGATCCCATCAGTTTCAGCATTCCAAGGACAAGATCTAATGAAGTCCTTTCCTTCTTTTCTTTTCAGAGAAAATCTCAATCAAAAAAGGATGCTCAGATAGAATAGAAACGGAAACAAGTTAGAAGAAATGTCCAAAGAGTACATGCTTGGCCCGCACCCAGAAAAAAAGAGAAAAAGGGTCTTCCAATCCCAGGTGCCAGGAAGAAAATCCCAAAAGAATATTTTATGAGGACTTTATTGTCTTTAATGTATTGCAAGAAACTGCTTTTTGAAAAAAGATATAGTAGAAGAAAGAGAACTAAAGTGAGTAAATAGAACTATTCCTTCTCTAACTGCTTAAGCTTTCAAACACAGTGGTAACAAAAACCTACACAAGCATGGGTCTTGTCTTTGCCCCACCTTAAATCATTTTCTACCAATTTAAACTTAGATGAAATGGTCTTACAACTCTATGAACACACTCTACAGGAATTGATGGACCACAAGACACGGTGATATACAACAAAACAGGATCTCAAAGACAATCCGAAAAACTAAAGAGCAATGCCCGTCAGCAACTGCGAACAATTAAGAAGCTAGCCAATACAACTTGAGATAAAGGTGATGACATAAACCCAAACAGATGATAAAGTCTTTGACCACATGAAATGCATCCAAACTATATCCCAATACTCCTATTAACACACCAGTCAACCATGAACAATGAGAATTTATCACTAGAGCTAACCATTTTAATAAGTCCAACACGATAGTGACGTGGAATGTCTCCCATCATGCCAAAGTCAAAATAGGCAAGAGATCCGTCCTCCGTAGCAACCAGGTTCCCAGGATGAGGATCAGCATGGAAAAACCCCACCTCCAGCAACTGCCTCAATGAGCAGTGTAACCCCTGATAAAACAAAAACAAAGTTATTTTCACAAAGCTTAAGAAAAGCACGGAGAGGAGCAGATAAACTCTACTAAGAAAGACAACTGCCATTTTATTTTTTAAATTTTTACTTTTATTTTTTGTTCAAGAAAGACAGCTACTTACCTGGTCAACAAGTCTCCTCCTATTTAGATTTGCCTTCCTCAGACGACTTTCATTTGTCAGCTTAATCCCATCTATCCATTCCATCGTAAGCACCTCCTTACGGGTAAAGTTCCAATATATTTTAGGGACCTTGATACCAACAGTTTTCTGACATCCGACATTATCAGTTGCTGCACTCCCTGGGACAGTTTTATCTTCACCTGAACGTAAAGGCTAAGTTAGCATACATTGAACCGAACAAAGGTAAGGAAATATTTACTGAGTACTCCAAAAAAATCACACGCATTAAGTTCACTTACTTTAAGGTTCCCAAAATACTGATGTTAGTTCACTGTGATCTACAACTAAGTGCCACATTGTCGGAAGGGAGAAGGGGGTGAAAGAAGAGGGAAAAGAACAGAAAAAAATGGGAGAGATGAGAGAGAGTACAGGAGTAAAATATAGAGAGACCATTCACGAAGTCTTACTCATCAAATAAAGTATGTTCGAATAAAGTGAAAAAGAACCCCATCTACAGTGAGGGAACCAAGACCAAGCTAGACTCTTAAACTATTGAAAACTTTATCTCTACTGAAGTGACAAAGATAAAATTAAAGATAAAAATAAAAGAATATAACAAAATAGAATCTAATCTAGGCAATGATAAGGATAAAGGTTAACCTCAAAAGGCTTAGATTAGTCTAAATATATAATAAGTAAATACAAAAATCTAAAAGAAAAATTCTACAATACAACACACTCCTAGTATCAGAGGTAATGTCCTATTTGACTTTTATGACTTAGAATAATTTGTGGGAGGTGCTATCTGGCTACACATCCTTTATGACTAGTCGGTACAAATGCTCAGTAGAACCATAGCCCTTTAAGCTTTTTCAATCAGGAAAAAGTAGATAAATAGGTGAGATAACATCATCGACAGAATACAAATAAGATCATTGGAATATCCAGTTGGTCTTTCAACATTATCCTGTCACGACCCAATATACATTCCCTGACATTCAATCTACATTTGTACTGACTAGTTACAAAAATGGAAGGGAAAAAAGGTATTCCATGATATCACCAAACTACTAAAAGCAATGTCTGGAAGACACTTACTACTGCATGCATAAAGAGATGCGAATCTTTCAGCATTTTGTGCTTCCAGGATGTAGTCAATTTCTTCAAACATGTGTCTCATCTATCCATTCAAGCAAAACCTACAGGGTTAGCAAGTACTCCCTCCGTCCCATTTTAAGTGTCTTAGTTTGTGGCACGGAGTTTAAGAAATAAAGGAAGACTTTTAGATCTTGTTGTCTTAAATTAAAGATGTGTGGAGTCCTTTAAATCTTGTGGTCTCAAACTTGCCTTGGGATTGAAAAATTTAATAAATATAGAAACAGTCACTCTTTTTGGGACAGACCAAAAAGGAAAGTAAGATGCTTAAATTGGGACGGAGGGAGTATATAATAGACAGCTATTTAAATAAAGTGCATCACTTCTCTCATATTTACAGAAAATGGGGAAAATAAGAGGATAATGAGACAATTTGGGAAATGAGACATAAAGGGTGAGCAATAAGCCCATTACTTAAATACAACTTTGCCGGCTTTCTTTGAGTTAATCTCTCTAAACAAAAAAATAGGTTAAGAACTAGTGGCCAACTGATAGTGTCATCTTTATAATAACTTTGAGATCTTTTCATCTTCCTTGATAGCTATTGGTTGAGTCGTTCAGTTTCTAGTCAGGATTTGCGCCTTGTAAATTTGACTAGTTCATGCATTAGCTGAATCAGAATTCACCACACAACCATCCCAAAGAATTAGCAATAGACTAGTAATATACTCTTTGAAATAAAGACAGTCTTGATGTATAACCCATCATACCCACTGACACATTGGCTGCCAGATATCATCTTTCGAAGTACAAAAACATAAGATTGGAAACTTAGAATCTCACCATCTCATTGACAGCTACTAACAGATCCTTACGAGCTTTTGCAAATCTTTTTAGTTGGCCACCAATCATGTGAAATAACATAGCGTCAAGTGTCAATAAATGTGACATATGAGGCCTCTGGACCTTAACAGCCACAAGCTCTCCAGAATGCAAATGAGCTGCAAAACTTGAAGCCAAGAAGAAACATTAAAAGCTTGTGTACCCCTTAAGCACGGCACTCACTCTTCCAAAACCCGTTACATTCCCTTAGTAGATTTATCTTCAAAATGAATTTAGGGGAAAAGAAAAACATGAAAGGAAGATAAGGCAAAAGGTTAGGAGAAAGGAAGTAAGTGAGAAGTAATGAAACGCCATAGAACTAGTAGTTAGAGAACCACTCAAAGAGAGAGGCAGAGAATCACAAAATAATTTGAGCGCTAACCTTTATATACTTGCCCAAGAGATGCTGCAGCAATTGGCTCCTTGCTAATGTCAGCAAATACTTGTGAAACACGAACACCCAACTGGGACTCAATAGATCTTCTTGCAACATCAGTTGGAAATGGGGGGATTTGATCCTGGCAAGATGTGAATGACAAATTAAAGAATAATACATTCTGTTGAGAAGTCTAATCCAGCTTTCAAGAATACAACACTTCTTTACTCCCATTTTGAGTAAGCAATAAGGCCGGATTTTTTTGTTTGATAAAGGTAACAGAGCAACAAGGCCGCAGATTTGTTAAGGTTCTTACAGGGTACACGTGAAAAAGAAGGCCAGACGGTGGAGATACAAATCAGCCATTTTAAGAATTTGAACTTTCTTTTGAATGAAATGTCTAGGTCCAGGATATCATTTGGTAATAAAATAAAAGATGAGACATGCTTGGGACAAACCAGAAAAAAGAATGTAATAGTAAGTTGGGAGATGACCCTAACAGCACCATTGAAGTATTAAGTTTACCTGTAACTTTGCAAGTTCTTGACAATACACTTTTGGTAATATGTCTGGCCTTGTGCTTAAAGCTTGTCCCAGCTGTTATTCAAACAATTGCAGAATTAACCATAAGACTTTTTTCCCTGCTGGAGACAAGTTACAAGGTCCTGTTGGAACCCAGGGCTGATGCACCATTTAAGCAATCTGAAATCACAAGGGCTCTTTGGCCCATTTAACCACATAGAATTGATATTACATAGTGACTACTCTGTTTAAAAGCTTATCATAGAATCAGACATGTAGCCAATAAACAAGAAGAATACCAGAGAAGCAGAATATTTCTTCGATGATGGTGTTCTATCAACCCCATTCTCCTTATTAGTAGGTGTTGAAGAGGCATCATTGATCAAATACATTCTCTTTCCATTTCATAGATGCAGCAAAGAACACCTCAACACCCACCCACCCACCAATCATTTTGAGTACATCAAGAAAACAGATGAAGGAAGTAATCAGAAAATCTTCAAATGATCTAACCGTTTTTAATCAAACTACCCCATCTCACTAGGTTCTGAATCTGATACCACTCTGGCCATAAAAAAGGAAATCAGAGGGAGACTGACTCATCCTCTTATTTTCCATCTTAAAGTACAGGAATTAATGTAAGCTCTAATCCATCACACTACAAGCCTCTTTTTTCGCTTCATATCACATGACACGCCCTTTTCTAGAGCTTATCGAATTTAATAGCTCCTTAAAAGGATATCATCCATTAGTAAGCCAATTTGAAGAATGGAATGTTCTAATAGGTCAATTTAGACGGAGAATTGAATAAGATTCTTTTTGAGAAGACAATGCATTCTCAAAAGGAATCTTATCAATTTTTTATAGGTGTTTTGGGAGTATAACTGTTACAGTTATGCAGTAACTTGTAATTTTTGGGTACCTTCTTCATACTTAATTTAATAAAACCTTTACCTTATCCAAGAAAAATCAATTTTTAGAAGGCAAAGCATCACTATTTTTGCGTAACTCCACAGCTTATACACTCCGCCTTTTTATATAACATTCTTAAAAAAAAGGCAAAGCATTAATAAGATGTTATGAGTGCTTTCAGAGTGAAATTTTCTACCAGCAACAAAAGGGATACCATTTGACATACAGAGAAAGCTCATAGCGGGGACAGACTCTTTCTAAACACATTTGACCTATAAGTCAGTTTTTTCCTGAGATCAGCGCAAGACCCCTAAACCTTTTATTGAATAGACCTTGTTTTTCAAAACCTCGAGGTCATGCAGGTCATCCAATTTCGATGATCGTTTTCATAATCTTACATGGAAAGAATTAGAAGGCTTATGAGTTGGATTTTCTTCTTTTTGTTCCTTTCATGTCCACACCAACCTGCCTCACACCTTGACTTAGTTTCTGGTACATAATACCTCCTACTAGCACAGGTACCCGGGGAAGGGAAGAATCCACCCATGTCGCCTCTAATTGGATTCGACCATTAGTTCCCATGGTTGTTACTCCAACTTTTCAACTGACAAGTCATTTATCTCTATGTAATCAAGGAAATTCTATTATCTTTGAACACTTTATTGTTGTTCTACGCTAACCTTTTTCCTCTTGAAGGTATTTGTTAAAGGGAGCTACTCTCGCATGAACTTCCATCTAGCCCAAACAATCTAACTTAAGGTTGCCAGAGACTAGCACTATGATCAATAGTACTGGTGAGAATGGAACAGAGTGGTGTCCCTGGCCCCTCGGCAGTCTCAGGCTTAACTCAAGAACCTTAACAAGCTAAATTACTTTCTCCAATTTATGCTCCTTAGATGTAATGAGAAAGCATGTCATCACGTGCATGCTCCCTCCTACAGCATTAGTTATAAGCATATTGAAGCATTATCATCACCCCTCGTAAAAACAGAACTAAGGACAGAAGTGATAATAGACTACACCACAGCAGACTGATATGAACACTTTTACAAGCAATGTTGTTTGTGCACCAACATGAGAAGGCCATCAGTCAACTACACATCTAAATAATCGTAACAGATAGTGTAACTTGCCTTTATGTAGAAAGGGCCCAAGCGGATAAGAGTTTCACGGAACTGCAAATAAAAGATAACCAACTCATTGTTAAGGCCAGCATGGATAACCAATTAACCACTTGAAATTCAGTAAGAGATGGAAAGAAGTAGAAATAATTAACAGTCATCAGATAACTTTCCCTGAAAAGCATCAAATATCTCTCTTATTAAATACTTTAGTGAAGACTAAGGTCAATATGAACCATAAACAACAGTAAAGAACAAATCAACACGGAAACGAGAAAGCCTGTATTAACTCTTAATAAAAGCTGAAAATCCAGTTTAGTTAATTAGTTGAAAATACATATTTGATGAAATGTGAGTGCGTAAAGTAAGCTATGAGTAAAATCACAAAATTAGTATCAAAGCAAGACCACCTTCCTCATCCAGCACAAAGTGCAAGGCAATTGAATGCATACTTTTTAACAACCAAACTCTTTAAAGTGCAGCAATTATATGATTCACAGACATACAGGTGTCAACTAGCTCAGAACAACTGCAGGAAAGCATATCTTAATACTCAATTCAATAGCAGGTGATTGCCTGACAAAAATGCATTTGAAAACTCCCGTTTGCTAGTTCTCTTGGGCGGCCGAGAGTGTTATGTAAAAGGATCCTCCTATCCTAAAGGAGAAGGAGGAGGAGGAGGAGCTAGCTTTAGGGGCGGAATCAAAAGATTACAGCTAAGCCACTAATCATACAGCTAATAAAATCAAGTCGGTCACTACTGAGAACCCAAGTTATTAATTTGTCTAAATTTAGATCTGTTCTTCAATATAACAGAGCGTCATTTTTCCTTAAGACTAAAATAAAGGACTAACGAAGGTGTGTAATTTGAAAAACATATAGTATTGAAGAACTACATCTGAATACGGGGTCGCCCATTTTCGCCTTCTTTATTTCTTTACTTTTTCTGTCACATCAATAAGGAAAGGGTTTTGAGGCACTCTACCTGTTACGTGGGATAAATAAAATGTTATGGTCAAAGCATGTGAAGTTAGTGCCAGTACTCTTACAAAAAGAAGGATTAGAGGTTTTCCTTTACTCAACTTTTCCATCTTATCATAGCAAGATTGTTACAAAACACTAAATAAATAATGGTAAGTCATTTCACAGCTTTCATGCTCTGAAGCTGAAAACTCAACTTTCTGATCCATCGTATGCAATTGACCGAATAGAAAGCACACTGTCATATGTCAAAATGCCTATAGAACACCTACAGTATAAAAAAATATCTGATCCATTGTATACAATTGACCGAATAGATAGCACACTGTCATCTGTCAAAATGCCTATAGAACACCTACAGTAAAAAATAAACCTTCCTTTCAGATAGAACTTCGTTGGAGAACTGAATATATACCTTAACAGCACGTCTTCTTATGTCATGGACAAATAAGCTCCAAACGGTTAGCTTCAACACGTAGAATGAAATAATTGATGCTCTGTACAAAGCCAAGAATGGGCCATAACGATATAACGATGAAAGGCTTTTCGACTTGTAAGTGAGTGCATGACCAAATTCGCTTTCTAGTGATTCTTTCCTCAATCTAGCATACTCAGCTGTTGGCCTTTCTCCATGCACACTGGAAAAACCGGTAGAAAAGCTGCACCAAAAGCGCATTAACTCATGAATTCTGAGGTGACAAATGAAACTCCTTAGGAAGAAAATATTCCACCAGACTGATTGTTATGTGCCAATTGTCCCTCATCGGTTAAAGAAGGAAATGTGAATGGGTTTATAGCTAAATGGGCTCTCCCACCTATCAGTCTAGTCTTTTGGGTTGGGCTCTCCTGTTTGGTCTATAACAGGGTATGCACAAATGTTAAAGTAGAAAATAAAAATGAGGGTGGTGAAGCCAATAAATTGATCAATAATGCAAAAGAAAAGTACAAGGGTGTTTCGCAGCATTGTTCAGTATTCAGTCGCATATCAAGAGAGAGAAGAACAATCAAATATTCATTCACTTACTATTTTGGGGTTGACAAATATGATCCCACAAAATTATTATGCTTTCCAGAACTACTGGATGAGTATTCGCACAAAGCAGTCTCAACTGAGCAGCCAAAGCGCAGAGCTGCAAAGAAGTCAAGGATGGAAGAGTGACCAATTAATTTTTTGTTATTAGTTAAGTAAGTTGAGTGATAACATAATATCAGAAGCTGATTTGAAGGCTATAACTTCATCAGTTATATGCAGAGGGTAATGACAACTACAGCGAGCTAATATGAGAAACGCTAAAAAGGTGACACCTGGTCTAAAAGCTACAACAGTCAAAAAATTTCTAAAGGGAGGAGATACAAATCCAAATAAAGCGAGCAAGTTTAAAAGGGTCCAACAACAACAACACACACAGTGAAATCCCACAACGTGGGGTCTGGGGGTAGAGTGTACGCAGACCTTACCTCACCTCACCTCTACCTTGGTAGGTAGAGCGGATGTTTCCGAGAGACCCTCGGCTCAAGACAAAGCACAAGCACAAAAAAAGCAAAAGCAAACGCAAAGCAAGAGAAACGGTCAGACCCGGTCAAAAATAAATTAAAGCAGTATGAAAATGTTGATATCAAAGCGAATAAGTCATGATAGAGCATTCTGAAAAAGTGAGCAGTAACTAGCGCGGGTAAATAAGTTAAACAAAGTACACTAAAGAACACATAGCAGCAGAAATCAAACTACCGAAGACTATAAAGCAATATTGAGCCTATTAGTATGATAGGCTAAGCGGGCCTATAGTAATAACACTATAACTACCAGTTTGCAAGCGTAAGTAGGACTACACTCAACTACCTACTACTTTTCTACCCTAATCTGTGTCCTCCACAACCTCGATCTAAGGTCATGTCCTCAGTAAGTTGCACCTGCGTCATATCTCGTCTAATCATCAATCTCCAATACTTCTTCAGTCTACCCCTACCCCTCCTGAACCTATCCATAGTCAACCTCTCACACCTCCGCACTGGGGCATTTGTGTCTCTCCTCTGCACATGCCCAAACCATCTCAACCTCACTTCCCGCATCTTATCCTCCGCCGAGGTCACTCCCACTCTGTCCAGGATATCATCATTTCTAATCTTATTCCTCCTTGTATGCCCACACATCCATCTCAACATCCTCATCTCCGCAACTTTCATCTTTTGGATGTGCGAAGTCTTGACTGGCCAACACTCCGCCCCATACAACATAGTCGGTCTAACCACCGCCCTATAGAACTTGCCTTTAAGTTTTGGTGGCACCTTTTTATCGCATAAGACTTCATATGCGAGCCTCCATTTCATCCACCCTGCCCCAATACTATGTGTGACATCGTCATCAATCTCTCCATCCCCTTGGATAATAGACCCGAGGTACTTGAAGTTTCCTTTCTTTGGAATGACTTGAGTACCAAGTCTCACCTCCACGCCTATCTCAAGGTCGCTCCCATTACTGAACTTGCACTCTATGTATTTTGTCTTGGTCCTACTCAGCCTAAACCATTTAGACTTCAAAGTCGGTCTCCAAACCTCCAACTTAGCGTTCACTCCGCTGCAAGTCTCATCAATCAGGATTATGTCGTCTGCGAATAACATACAACATGGCACCTCCCCTTGAATTTGTCACGTCAGTCCATCCATCACCAAGGCAAATAAAAATGGGCTACGATCTGATCCCTGGTGCAGCCCCATCATCACTGAGAAGTGCTCTGAGTCTCCTCCTACTATCCGTACCCTGGTCTTGGCTCCATCATACATATCCTTGATCGTCTTAGTGTATGCCACAGGTACACCTCTAACCTCCAAACATCTCCATGAAACTTCCCTAAGGACTTTGTCGTATGCCTTCTCGAGATCATAAAAATCATATGTAAGTCTCTCTTCTTCTCCCAATACTGTTTCACCAACCTCCTAATAAGATGAATAGTTTATGTGATCGAACGCCCCAACATGAATCCAAACTGGTTCTTGGAAATAGACACGTCACTTCTTACCCTCATCTCCACAATACTTTCCCAAACTTTTATTGTGTGGCTCAGCAGCTTGATGCCCCTACAGTTATTACAACTCTGGATATCATCTTTGTTCTTATACAAAGGGATCATTGTACTCCATCTCCATTCTTCGGGCATTCTCGTCATCTTAAAAATGATGTTAAACAACTCAGACAATCACTGCAAACCTGCCCTGTCTGCGCTCTTCCAAAATTCAACTGGGATCTCATCAGGCCCGGTCGCTCATCCCCTGCGCATTCTGCGAACAACACCCTTTAACCTCCTCAACCTTAATGCTTCTGCAATACTCAAAATCCCAGTACCTACCAGATTGCTCCAGATCTCAAAGCACAATATCTCTATCTCCTTTTTCGTTCAAGGAAGTAAGACTGTCACCTCCGCCTAATATGAGCGTCCTCAACCAGTACTTTGCCGTCCTCATCTTTGATGCACCTCACGTGATCTAAGTCACGGGCTCTCCTCTCCCACGCCTTGGCTAGTCTGTACAACTTCATATCCTCGCCTTTTTCCTCTAATTCCAGATAGAGGCGTTCAAAAGTCGTTGTTTTCGCCGCCGTAACCGCAAGATTTGCCTCCTTCCTCGCCATCTTATACAGTTCCCTATTCATCCACTTCTCCACCTCATCCTTGCTTTCTATAAATTTCGTATACGCCACTTACTTCGCTTCCACCTTTTCTTGAACTTTACCATCCCACCACCAGTCCCCTAGCTGCCCACCACGGCTACCCCTCGAGACCCCAAGCACTTCTCTAGCTACCTCTCGAATGCAACTGGTCGTCCTGTCCCACATACCGGTCGCATCCCCACTACTCCCCCAAGCCCCCTTGGCCATCAACCTCTCATTCATCTACTTTGAACTAGCCATGGTCAAACTCCCCCATTTGATTCTTAACATGTCATTCACAACCCTCCTCCCCAAAGTTTAAAAGGGTCCGATGTAAAATACGTCGAAGGTATTAAATTAAACCAGGGGGAGTAAATTCCACAGAGAACTTGCACTCTATCTCTCTCTCCATAGCAGTCAAGGGTATAGCCAAGAAATACATAAAATGCATCAGGAATCGATAGCATACCATACGTTATACATTAATTATGGATGAGCTAACTATTGAGAATATAATTAAATAAATAAAGTGTGTTCTCTATAACAGCTTAAACTTTTAGATGAGATGATCACATACTTCAATACTAACTAACATCATCTCATAGTGTATGCTATTTAGAAAGTAAAGGTTTTACCCCGGTTTGGATGGTTGTTTCCCGTGGTTCATTATTGTATGATTTTCATTGATACCATGTTTATTTCTATTGTTCTTAAAATTATGTTGTAGGGTGTTGTAAATCATTGTAATTCTGTGGTTATATAACCATAAAAAGCCCAATTTTTATAAAGGATTTGGTGGTTTTTGTGTGATTTCTTATTTCATTTACCATGGGTAACAACCATTCAAACATAGTGGATGTATGGACTGCTATGTTAGTCCGAGTGGATAATTAGCATCATATAATACGCAAACAATAACGCAGCTATCTCCGTGAAGAACTTTTAAAATGCATATTCACAGCTAAAGGAGCATAATGCATTTGGCTTAGAAAGAGAGGGGCAATGAAAAATGGGAATTACTTGGGGACAGCACTGCAAGACGCCGTCGTTTAAGGCATGAAATGATACTCCTCATCGGCAATTTGAGTGTTCATATAACTTTCCCCGGGAATGTCCTGTTCATAAGGTGTTTGAGAAAATGCCTGTGAGAACTGAAGAAGGGTAATTCAAGCGGAGCGATTGAAGGTGCGGCAACGTGTCTTCCTTTTGCTGCTTTGCCGCTGCTAGCTTTGTTTGCTGCTCTGCAGACTTGGGGGGCCTAAGAATGTGCCACGTGCCGCGTACGTGGCCTCCAACGAGAAGGAGTGAGAGTGAGCAACAACTAGCAATGTAAACTTGCAATTGTATGGCGGAAAAACAATATTGCAATTGTAAACTATTCAAAATAGAATTACTTTATCTTATTTAATTTTGACATAAAAATGTATTTTGTTAGTCGATTGATTCAAAAATGTCCAAACGTCGAGTCTAAATTGACCTCCATTGAATTTTTAGAGGTGGCTCAGAATATTAGTATTTGAAATAAATAATCTCTTGATTATTTTTATTAATTGAAATATTATATATACAAGTATCATATTTTCATAATAGGAGAATCTTATTCATATTCTACTCCTAAAACCTTATTCTACTTGAATATTACCTATACATTTATCGTAATACAAATATTATGTTAAGTGTACAAATCTTCTACACTAATTACACTACTAAAACTGACCAAAGTCCCGTGATATACACTATGTATATCACGGTACACCCCGCAGTCATAGCGGGTGGTCTTCGAACGCTGAGACTATCCCTAAAAACTTCAAAAAGTACCGAGGGAAAATCCGTTGTAAAGATGTCTGCAATTTGATACCTAGAAGGGACATGACAGACGCGTACTTGTTCACGAGCTACCTTTTCGCAAACAAAATAATGTCTATCTCGATATGTTTAGTGCGCTGGTGCTGAACCGGATTTTCAGACAGATAGATGGCACTAATATTATCTCAATAAACCAAGGTAGCTTTCTGAATAGGACAATGAAGCTCTAAAAGAAGATTACGTAACCAACATGATTCAGACACCACATTGGCTACCCCTCGATACTCGGCCTCTGCACTAGAGCGTGATAAAGTTGATTGACACTTGGCAGACCATGAGACCAAGTTATTACCAAGAAACATACAATATTCAGACGTAGACCGTCTGGTGTCTGGACAGCCACCCCAACCGGCATTCGTATACGAGACAACGGTTGACGTCGAAGAAGGATATAAATGCAAGCAATAGTCAAGTGTACCCTGAATATATCGAATGATGCGTTTGAGCGCATTCATGTGCTCAACTCTGGGATCATGCATAAACAAACACATCTGTTGTATAGCATACGTAATATCTGGTCTCGTGAATGTAAGATACTGAAGGGCCACTGCAAGACTACGATATCGGGTCAGATCCTCGTATGGTGCGTCGGCCGCAGCACTAAGTTTGGGCTTAGTATCAACGGGAGTAGAACTGGACTTACAGGATGACATCCTAGCCCTCTCAATAATCTCAGTTGCATACTTCCGTTGAGATAAGAATAACCCACTTGCATGTCGAGAGACAGCAATCCCCAAAAAATAACTCAAGGGCCGCAAGTCTTTCATAGCAAACTCAGAGCTGAACATTGTCATGATAGACTGGCGTAAGGCATCGGAAGAGGTAGTCAGAATAATATCATCCATATATAACAGAATATAGGTCAAGGACGAACCACGACGATAGATGAACAAGGAATTATCCGACCTGCTGTGAGTGAACCCAATAGTCGAAACATAGTCAGCAAACCGCGTATACCATGCCCGTGGAGACTGCTTAAACCCATATAAGGACTTCTTCAACAAACATATATGATGAGGATGTTTGGAATCCCTAAATCTCAAAGGTTGATGCATATAGACTGTTTTCTTGAGATCACCATAGAGGAAAGCATTATTTACATCTAAATGTTTAATAGGTCCTGCTTTCGAAAGAGCCAAGTTAAACACAGTGCGAATGGTAGACGGCTTGACCGCCGGACTAAATGTCTCACCACAATCCACACCAACCTGCTGAGTCTTACAATCACCCACAAGTCGCGCCTTATGTCGGGAAAATGAACCATCTGAATTTTTCTTATGAGCAAAAATCCACATAGACCTAATAATATTAATATCAGATGGACGGGGCACCAACTCCAACGTCTTATTATCAATAAGAGCATTATATTCATCGGTCATAGTAATTTTTCAATTCGGGTCATTTAATGCTGACACATGATTACGGGATAATGGTGATTTAAGAACATTAGAATGTAAATTAAAATGTACTTTTGGTTTAAAAATCCCCCGTTGACTACGAGTGACTGGTCTATGACTCGGGGCAGAGGCGGGTGGATTTTGGGAATTTTCGAGACTCGGGACGGATCGCCAAGCAGTGGGCTCTGGCTGCCCAAATCAGAAGCGAAGAGTTGGGCACGAGAACTTGGCCAACATCGGACCCGTAAAGCAGATCTAATCGGGCCGTAATCGGTAGAATGGATGGCCCGATTCTTTGGACCCAAATTTGAAGACGAGCGTTGTTTGGGGAGGACCCGGTAGGCGATGGGCTCTTGGCGGAGTTAAGTGCGGAACACGTCTGAAAAATAGTGAATAAGTTTTGGGGAAATACCATCATCCAAAAAATTATATGAACTAGGCCCGGGATTACTAACCTTAGCAAATGGAAACTGGGATTCATCAAAAATGACATGGCGATTAATGATGATTTTATTAGAGGATAAATCAAAATATTTATAACCACGATGACTAGACGGAAAACCCAAAAACACACACAGAGTAGACCCGACCTGAAGTTTGTTAATTGTGGTGGACGGAATTAACGGATAACACAAGCACCCAAAGAGCCTAAGATGGGAATATGAAGGTGTTTTATTATATAAAATTTATAGGGGAAAGAATACGTCAAACCTTTGGAAGAAAGAATGTTAAGGAGATAGGTAGCCATTTGTAGAGTATGATGCCAAAATAATGGGGGGTACGAAAGCATGAATCAATAAAGTTCAGACAATGTTATTAAATGTTACGAATTTTGCGTTCGGCTTTCCCATTTTGTGAAGACGTATGAGGACAAGAAAAATGAAAATTAATCCCATTATTAGAACAGAATTTCCGAAATACCCCATTGTCATATTCTTTGTCATTATCACATTGGATATTTTTTATTTCACGTTCGAATTGGGTTCTAATGAATGCTCTAAATTTAAAGAAGATGGAAAAAACTTGAAATTTTTTTGCTATTGGAAAAGTCCACAAAAATTTAGAATAATCATCCAAAAAGAGAACATAATACCGATGACCCAAAGAACTAAGAACATGAGACGTCCATAGATCACTATGAATAATATCAAATGACATTAAAGTATGAGAATTAGAGTCTACAAATGGCAACTTAACTATTTTCCATAAAGAACAAGATTGACAATTCGGAGTGCTACGCTCACCCTTACAAGAAATAAAATTGTTTTTCTCTAAGGAAGACAAAATAGACGATCCCGGATGACCTAGACGAGCATGCTACAATGAAGGAGCAAGGGCAGCAAACACTGGCGGCAAGGCCTGACTCGATGGACCGAAACATGGCGTGATAGGATAACGATCTCCCCTACTATCACATCTCATGAGAGGACTCCCCGTTTTGAAATCCTTCACATAGAACCCAAATGGATCAAATTCTATGGACACGAAATTATCAATGGTGAATTTCGGACAGACACCAAAATTTTAATCAATTTTGGAGTGTGAAGGGTATTTTTCAAAATAAAGGGGTGGATGAGGGGGAGACAATATTTTATGACCATAACCACGAATTGGAATTGAATTACCATTACCAACAATTATACCACAATTGTTGCTCAAATTGGAATAAGACGAGAGAGTACCTGAATCGGATGTCATGTGAGTAATGGCGCCGGTGTCCATGTACCAATTTGGGTCCGAAGGATTTATTCCAAGCGTGTGCATCGCGACTTCGATATCGGTAGAAGTAAGGCCCACTGCATGATGGTCCTGGTAGGGCCCAGGTTTGCCTTCCTGCTGACCTGGTACTCCACTGGATCGCTGGACCGAGACTGGGCTGGAGTAGCTGGGCTGAAAATAAGGCTGAAATTGGGTCCAATTACTGTGGGCTGGAGGCGCTGGAAAACCGAGATTGTTGGGCCACTACCTACTGGTCCAAGCCTACGGCCAAGGGGCGCAAGGCTGGGACTAGTGGGGCTGAGGCCCACTGTTGATGGGGTGGGGCCTACTGCCGCTGGTACTGCTGACGTTACCACCGCGTTTGCCATCGCGGTTTCTTCCATTATTTTTCCTAGTATGTTTGCCGCCACCGTGAGCACGGTTTTGGACTGAATTATCAACACACCCTGGAGAATTTGTGGAGGACGTCATCATGACCACGAGACTTGCCCCGGTAGCCGCCTTCTTAGCCAATCCGGCTTCTTTCAAAGTAAGCATGGTGGAACGGGTTTGATAGAACGTTGGGAGAGGGTTACTTTGACGAAGCAGAGTCCCAACACCACTAAATGCCTCGGAGAGGCCAGCAACTATCTGTATAACCAGACGATCTTTACTAATGGGTGCACCAACGTTGCGGAGTTGGTCCGCCAATTCCTTAAACCTTTTGCAATACGCTGAAACATTTGGGAAATTTTCCATGTTGATGTGGGAAAAGTCCTGCTCAAGAGTAACAACTCTGGAATTTTGATTATCTTGGAATATGTTATGCAGCCTATCCCAAGCAGCCATTGTCGTAGCGTTTGGCTCAATAATCGTATGCAACAGGTCAGTAGAGATAGTGGAATAAATCCACTAAAGGACGGTGGCATCAAGCGTTGTCCATAACTTACGATCATCCTCACGTTGAGGCACCTCCGTATCCTCAAGAGCCGCGGGGATTATGTGATGGATGACTTGATGCGAGCGAGCGTGAATTTTAAATAACTCGGCCCATGTCGCGTATTGGACGTTTTCTATTTCAAGAATGAGAGGTCTGTGATTCTTGATGTTAGAAACAACACGGGCAGGATAAAACGTGCTCTTTGTCGTCGACATAACTAAAGAATAATATGTGATTTTGTAGAAAATTTGGGAAGAGATGAGGTAAAATTTAACACGAAATCCGAGGAAGAGGCACGGAAATCGATGCAGTTTTTTGCCGAGAAGGGGCATGAAAAACTGAGAGAAATTTTGGAGAAGAGTGGAAGAAATTTAGTCCTAGACTTCTGATACCATGAAAGAAATAATCTCTTGATTATTTTCATTGATTGAAAGGCTATATATACAAGTTACATATTTCCATAATAAGAGAATTTTATTCTTATTCTACTCCTAAAACCTTAATCTACTTGGATACTACCTATACATTTATGGTAATACAAATATTATGGTAAGTGAACAAATCTTCTACACTAATTACACTACTAAAACGGACCAAAGTCTCGTGATATACACTATGTATATCACGACACTGTCTAACAGTACTACAACAATAATGTACGCATGGGGTCTGAAAAGGGTAGAGTGTACGCAGATCTTCCCTCTATTTTGATAGATAAAGCGGTTGTTTCCGAGACCTCGGCTTTGGTAACATATAATCGGGCTTAAGTTGGCTCTCTAATATTTATTTTTGGTTGAATACATGCGGAGGTCTTTAAATTTGCCACAATTTTCTCTCAAGACACCTAAATTATGCATTGATCACTTTTTACTAACATGGCATAGTGTGTGCATCAGAAAATTATCTTAATTTTTTTCTTCATCTCCCTCATTCTTCTTTCTGCCATTGTTTGCTTTCTCTTTTTTAAAATATCAATTTTGACAAATAAAATCGACAAGAGACCAAAACAACATCAAAGAAAAATATAGAAGAAAACCAAAAAGGGGCTTTTTTTACCACCAATCTTCCCCTTTCGTCCTCTTGCTGCATTTTCTGTCCACTACCTTCTTCTCCAATTTTAAGACCACCAACACACAGTTACCATACCATGAGACCACAAATTCACAATCATTTTCTTGGGTACGTGTGGATATTGACATTAACATGTTTAAATAATTAATTAACTTCACCGAGTATGATAGTACGGAACTTTGTTTGCAATTTAAGATTTTGGTTAAAGAATTCTCGAGAAGAAACACATTTAATTGTTATTTAGGCTGCCGCGTGTCTTTACTAGAAAAAAACCAGTGGAAAAAAATCTAGTGAAAGAAAAAGAGTACACATTTTTAATAATACGTCATTTGGTTTCATCATTAAAAACCTTACAATGAAAATCTAATGGGACAAAAATCTTGAAAGAAAAAAAGGGTACAACGCGTATTAACTCCCCTGACGGGAACTTCAATAAAAAATTTAAATCTTCAAATCTCAATCTTATGCATCATCTTCTCGAAAGTTGCAGTTGGTATAGACTTGGTGAATAAATCAGTTATATTATCCCTCGAACGAATCTGTTGCACGTTGATATCACATTTCTTCTGAAGCTTGTCTGAAGAAATCTTTGGTGAAATATAATTTGTTCTATCTCCTTTATGAATCCTCCCTTTAGTTGAATTGTGTATGTTACATCTCCACTCTTTTGAAAGAGTTGCATCATCGACATATAATATTGTTGGAATCATACCAAGTACATTTCTGACTTTCTTTATAAACTGATGTTACATTTGTATGAGTTGACTGTCATGTTGAACAATATCGTACGACCCTAATCATGCCAGATCCGTAGAAAATCAATTGTTCACTCTGAAAACTTTCCATAACCATTTGTACCTCCTCAATACATACCAAGTACCCGTGCAAACTACTAGAATTGTCTGACTTGTTGTCATCTGAAGAACATCATCAATCTTACTTGCAATTTCTATGAGAATCTGTCATACCTCCATTCCAAATCAAAGTACATTGAATCCCTGTCGGTGGTTTACCAGAATACCATAAGTCCTCCAGGTAATATAAACACGGGCCACCCGACACTAAATAAACAAATCTGACCCGAAATAAAATGTTGAATCTCTAAATCAACGATAGTCATCCGAACTGATTCCATACATGATTGATAGGCTTCTCATAAGCATGCAGTGACCTATTCCGTCCCTTTTTCTCATGAGTAATAAATTGTGTGTCATCACCTACGACTCTAAAAGTTGGATACCATCCAAGTCATCAACTTAGTATCGAAGATCTGTACCTTTGATTGTAACCTTCATGTTTCTCAACTTCCACCCAATATGCAAGTCTAATAAGACCCTATGGACTCTAAATACATCAAATCCTCTTTGTACACTCTCTTAAGTCGCCCACACTTTGGACACCTTGTCGAACCTCTATTTGCCATGTCTCGCTATTTACCAGCCTTGTCAAATAATTTCACCCGGTCTGAAAGATGCGAAAATAATGCCACCAAAATCTACATCTAACCCAAGAATTTCCATTATTCCAAATCTAAATCCTACCCTATCTTGAAGAGTCACCTTACTCATTCCAAATTAGATCAACCACGCATTTATAGAAATTTTTAAATTTCAACCTTTCATTTCATTCATATTTACCACTAAAACTCACTATTACTCAAACTTGTTCCAAAGCGTACTAAAATATCATAGCCCTCGCAACATAACTGAACTGATCCTGGAAATAGTAGGTCATCGCATACTCCATAACAAGGAGCTTTCCTCGACTCACTCGAACCTTCATATTATAAGCTCCTCCCTATCCGACACATCCCACACACCATCCTTTATCAAATTCTCACACTAGAAAAGGTACCGATCCACTCTGGTTACTTTGACCAACAATCATTTAGTACCCAATCGATAACCCGAACCATCACTAAACTGATCCATAATCTGAAAGTGATCCCTAATTACCGAACATACACTCCTACTAACACCCTCATATAGTTTCATCAAAATACCCTTTCCAAAAATCATTAACCGAAATAATCCTCTTTCTATACTAGTACATGCATTCGCTGACCTCATCATCGATACCCAAAGCCTTTCACAACTAGAATTCGATCAACTCGTTACCATGAATATTCCGATTGACCAATACCTAATTCGAGAGCATATATGATGTTTTCTTGCGAAAACCCAATATTTACCTTATTTTGCCAAACCATAACATATCCAACTAACCGTGCAATTTTTCTGTCCTTTGATCACCTCCAAAGCCATTATACCAATAATTAAAGGACTCCCCAAGTATCAACATTTATATACCATACCCACGAATCTTATTCAAGAACTAGATGCAACACTCAGCAATTTCGTAATACTAGAACTTCACGCTCGTCCAAAATTTGAGTTATTAAGAATACCCAATCTCTGGCTCTCATTCGCCTACGCCATAGTCAACCCTGCCAACTTATACATGACCCCGTACATCCACCCTACATTTAAACAATTGTACTATAACCCATAAATCAACCAACTCTCGATTTCAAATTATTCCCTTTTTATCACTAACCTCAAAACATCCCACGACCCTACGAATGCTCCCTTTACTGAAGGACCACACTGCCCAAATCCTTAAGTTTCGCTCGTCATGAGTATCCTTGCCTTTTGATCTAAAATATATAGCCATATCCTGAAGGAATCCCCCAAACTACCAGTTTTGTTTTTACTCTACCACTATTATTATTTCATGTCGAAACCCAACTTAACCATCCCAAACCTTATACGACATTCACCCTCACACATCTTGTAACCTTATCCTAATGAACACGTCAGATACCAATATTTCTCTTCATATATTCGAGATTGACTCATCCAAATTCTCTTTCTTACGCCTCCATCCTATAGAACAATAAATTACTTTACCATTATACCCTAAGAACTCTTACTTCCTCACACCTCATCACAAAAGTCGC
Organism: Anisodus acutangulus; assembly: GCA_029783415.1. Lineage (NCBI taxonomy): Eukaryota > Viridiplantae > Streptophyta > Magnoliopsida > Solanales > Solanaceae > Anisodus > Anisodus acutangulus. The sequence continues at coordinate 42,707,900 of CM056496.1, read as the reverse complement.
CTTCCGTGTTCTTATCTTCAACTTCTCTTCACATCCTTACCATGGTTGCTATCTTTTCACCTGATCATTTGATACTCTCAAGCTCATACTTACCCTAAAATGTCATAATCTAGTCTATTCCATTTCTAAATCGTTGTCTTGTCATTGATATGCTCGTTACATACAACTATCAGAATATACTTTGACGATACTAAAAATTTCTGCAAACCAATCACACCTCGAGAAAATCATTTTGGATAAGACAAATCTCCTCACTTGTGGTTTTCAGAGTCACAACACTTCTGACCTGGTTATTCCGCTAGTCATACCAACTCGAATTGCCAACTCTCTGCCCATCACTTGCTATACCATAACTGCACTTCTTGACTTTTGAGCAACTAACCGATGAAGACATTAAGATCACACGGTCCTCTGAACTATCACTCCACCTTCCATACCGAACTAAAGAGCCTCAATCATAGCTGAAAACTGAACTTGGTCATGCGTCCGCATTAGAAAGACAACTATTGTACCCTATCACACCACGTACTCTCAAACCGCTCATTTACAGATTCAGTAGCGTGTTCCCACCATCAGTGAGAGATTAGAACTAGTTCAGATACCAATCTAAACGAACTAGATACTAATTGAAATGAAGTAGCACTGAAGGAGTGAGAGAATGGAAGTTTCCTAAATGTCATATAGCCTCTCAAATATAGGTACGGGGCTCATCATATCAATCCGCAAGACTCTACTATACATGATCTTGTAATTATAGACAGGGTAACATAGGGCTCTAATACCAATTTGTCACATCCCAAATTAGGGAACGCGCGGACACCTACCCTTTTCCCACATGGTAGGTGAACCCATCCCTTAATCACAACTCAATCGTTAATAAAATAGAACTCAACCATCAAATATACATAATAAGTCTAGGATAGATAAGGAAATAGTGTGGAAGTAATATAATAATCCCAAGGAATCTGGTCTAAGGTCGTACAAGAGCCACTACTACCTAACTACAAGTCTGAATACGAATACGTAGTCTGAAAAGTAAAATATTGTATCAAAATAGCAAATAAGACAAGTAGATAAAGAGAGACATCCGGGATATGGATCCATCTATGTGCTCACCCTAGATGCTCATCAGCAAATCCTCGGAAATCAGTCATGAGGAGAGAAAGTGGACCATGTCACGTATTCTGGACTCATAAAAAAATGCAACAAGGTAGTATTAGTACAAATACTATGTAACAGTAAGTATCATAGGCCGACAACAGATAGATAACATATATAAAGTAAGAGACTAAAAGATAGGCATGCTCACAATCATACATAAACACATCACAGTACAAGAATAGCATCACAACTACAAATACTAAGTCTGAATCCAATAAGTATGAATATGTGAATATGAATTCATATGCAATGCAATGATACACATATGCTCCGGATGGAATACCTTCACACCTCGATAGTCATGACTCATGGAGGACCCGCGAAGTCCATATAGTTGATGCGGCGTATAACCGATCCACTATATGTTGCAAAACGTGCAACACGATCCACTATATGTTGCGAAACGTGCAACACGATCCAATATATATTACAAAATATGCAACCATATATATATATATATATGTATATATATTGCGGCGCACAACCCGATCCAAATGTATGATCATGAATGTATAAATGATATTATTGTCAATGAGAATATATCAATGCCAATGGGAATATATCAAGTCAATCGTGCCACACATGGACACATAACATCATGTCAAGAATGAATCAATCCTTCCTCTATACACGGTCAAGTCTATTATCATACACGTGGTGATGAGCCACTAGATCAATAAGGAAATAAACCACAATCAAGAAACAATACCAACATAAGTATTCTATCCCAACTTTATACCCGAATGTGTAACATGATTTCTCCAACAATCACTAACTCTGCATATGCTTCGCTAACCGAAGTCTAATCATAAGGTAAGTCGTAACCTACCTGTAGCCGAGCAGGAGCCACGAACTCCTAAATCAACAAGTCTTACCGAGCGAATATCAGGCGGTCATAGTTCAAATAAGCGCCTGAAGTTTCTATGTTACCTCACACATTCAATCAACACATAAGTACCAAATCTACATTACACATGATCCTAATGATACCTAACATGTCTTGTAAGGAACTCGGGGTCAAAAGTAAATCTAAAACCTCATCTTGGATCGCAAGGGTAAAATGGTAATTTTATTAAGAAAATGAGTTCAATATTATCAGAATCGTGTTATACGGGTTTAAACGAATCTAACAACACCCATATTGCTATACTTTAGTCCAAAATCCAAAAATAAACCCAAAAATGAATTCTGAGCCCACAAGGGTAAAACCAAAATTTTATTGCGAAATCGATTTACGCATAGTCTAATTAGTAATAATATCGATAATATTTGAAATCCATCCATAAATCGACCTTCAATTTGATAACTACTTGAAAACCCATTTTAATGGCAAACCCTAAATTTCTAAGCTCAAAACATGAATTATATGATGAAACCCTTTAATAACCGAAGGTAGAACAATAAAAGAAACATTAGAAACTTACCCCCCCCCCCATGAAGAAACATGAAGAACGCCCTTGAAATCACCCAAATCGAAACTCCGAAGCTCCCAAAATCGAAATATGAACAACGAAATGTGAAATGAGATTTTATTCTTTCCATGCCGAAATTACCCTTCATGAACGCAATGCCTTCCCAAAAATTAGCCTTTGCGAACGCAGCCTTGTCCTCACGAACACGAAGAGAAATTTATACACAAGAAACCAGCAATTCCAAAAATGCCTACGAACTTCGATTAAACACCTGAAACTCATCCGGAACCTCCCAGACACAAACCAATTATGCATTTCGATCATAAAATATGCTCCGAACCTGATCGCGGACTCGAAACACCCATAAAATATCGTCTTGACTCAAAGCTGCTCGAATCGACGAAACACCCATACGAGGTCATTAGGATACACTTATTCACAAAAATATCGTAACTTCCTTAAAATAACATAAATCTCAACCAAGTACTCAAATCTCACCCGAAACCTTTGGAAATCGAACAAACGACTCGACTAAGTCGTAAATCACGTTCCGGAACTAATGAAATTGATAAAACTTTGAAAATGACGTATTTGCCCATGATGTTGTATTTAGTCAAACTTCTTCATTTCTTAAGGATTTTCAAAATATCATTTTCCTTATCCAAAACTCCTCCGAAAGTCTCGGGAATCGGTCCACCCATCCCCGCAAGTCGAATACACTCGAACGATGTTAGGGAAAGGGTCAACAAGGATAAAAGGATAAAATGCATAAACGACCAAACGGGTCGTTACAAAGATACTTAAATTGAGACGGAGAGAGTAATAATTATATTTTAGCATGATCATCTGTTTATCTTCCCAATACATTGAATATTTAAATTAAATTTATAACTACAAATACTTTAGAATTCAATTATATGAATTGAATTTGAATGAATATTAAGTTTAACTGGAAACTCTTGAGTTTCTAATGAAATGTTGAAATTTTAATTTTAATTAATCAACTTATGTATTAAAATTGAACTACTATCGAATTATTTTTAATTTTTAAATTTTTTTACTAATTCAAATTATGATATTTTAATTTTACATACATATTTCTATATATTTTTAAATTAAGCAATTGACTCTCTTGCATTACGAATATATGATGATATACTTTAAAAGTAAATAATTAACTCTCTTAATATACATCCTTATATATTTAAAAATCGAATGATTAACCATCTCAGATTTGAAGTTTTGTTTTTCTTATATTAAGAATTGTGTTAATTGACTTGAATAAATACTAATTAAATTTTATATATTCAAATTAAATTATTCTTAACCTTATAGTACATCTATGGTTGATTTTAATTCTTTTTTTATCCTACATTATCTTTTTCTATCTTTTTTTTAAAAGAAGCAATCAACTCAATTATTATTCAAATCATTAATGAGTACATCATGAATCAAAGATGGGGATGCGCAACCCATTCCATAGGATCAGATATAGAACATGCAGCCCTTATTAATATGTGGGCACACTAATTCGCTGACCGTTTAACAAAGTACAAAGATTTAGATGTAAAGTCACACATGAATGCTTTACAATCTTGCACAATAATATCAAAATAAAAATTGCCGCTCTCAGATTTTTCCAATGCTTGCTTGATCAAAAGACAATTCATCTCAACAAATGTTTTTCTATTTTAATAGTCCAATAAACTGATATATACAATTTTATTAGTATATTCTTTTATATGACCAAACTTATTAGTACATTGTCCTTTTTATTGAATTGTGTAAGTTTTATTTTGAATGCATATTAAATTAATTAAAAATACAATCTTTGTGGGGTTTGATAAACTATTGAGTCAAATGTGAAAGATCATTCTACATAGAGGAGAAAATCACTCTACATATATAATACAAGATTAAGTTATAAATAAATGGTTTAAATAAATCGATAATATACAATAACATAGGACATTGGATGATTTACACAAATTTATATGAAAACATTAATGAATTGGTTAAATATATTGTAACTACGGTATTGCACAAGACATTAACTGTTGTATGACAAGTGTAAGTTTTAGCTACATAAGTAAGTAAATATGTGTAAGACGTGAAGTTATTATTATAATTCAACCAAAATAATGTAATTACTATACAATTATCAAATTTATTATCTTGTGTCATCGCTCTATCACAAAAAATTATTGTTATTGTCTTAATCCTTTAATTTATATTGTTGACTTAGTTGACCATCAAATGACTGCATTCGATGGAACAGCTAAATTAAGTTTTTTGTTAGCATTCAACAAAAATAATATAATCATCTAAATATTCAAATATGTTTTCTTATTTATAATGTCTAAGAATAATATGTTTTATCACAAATTATTGCAGTGTATAGGTGTCACGACCTAAATCACATGTCATGATGGCGCCTACACCATTCCCCGGTAGATGAACCATCCCCAAAAATCTTTTAATCAAACTCATGAAATAGAAGCGGAATAAATAAGAATTTATAAAAGAACTGAATTTTTCATAAAATGATTTAAACCTTAATATCCAAACATTACATTTCCCAAAATCTGGTCTGACTTATACATGAACGACTATAATTTGAACAATATGAAAGAACTAAACATCAATATTTGTCTGGAAATAGTAAGAACGGAATAATAATACAAAGGGAGACCAGAGCTATTGATAGGACATGTAGATCACCATGAAACCTCCAAAGATCGCTCCGAGAGTCAGAATTGGAATGGTAAACTGTATCTGCATTCAAATAAAAGATGCAGCAGTGTAGTATGAGTACACAACGTACCCCCGTAGGCATCATAGGCTGACAACGATAGAAAACACGTAACACGTATAAAGATCGAGTCTACCATGCAATGACTATCATCTTAGCCTAATCCTTGTCTAATCACATAACACATTAGAACATGAAAATTGAGAAAACATGCAATCAAGGAGATCAATCTAGTCACAGTATATTCCTATTGAATTTACACAATTCAAGCTCAAATCGTCCTCCATAGGATCACCCTAAGTCCATTTAACTCAAATTTACCCTAAAACACACTTATTATCAATTTAACATGCAACTACTAATTTTTTACTCATATGTGATTACAAACCAAGTCCTTTAATCAAATTAAGTAAGTTTACTTATAAGGACCCACGCTTCACATCCATTTAAACACATAAATTCATGAATACTTGATCTTTACTCTATGTAAGGGAATATTCTAATAAGGTCTAGTCCTTTTATCATTTAGAGCAATCATCCTCATAAAGATTCAATATTCTCATCCTTTAAGTAAGAAATTCATTAAAATCCTATCTTACCTCCTTTTTATGAGAGTAGAACTAATACGATTCCGGCTTACATCACCCAAACACACGTAGCATGAAAACACATCAATAAGTATAAATAGTATGCAGTGCAAACGAAATGAATGCAATGTCATGGAATGTAATATGGTGCAATGCAACTGGTCATTTTCAAACCTGGTATACACATGCTATTGAACGTCGCCACATATCTATGACTCATGGGGGACTCCGGAAGTACATATACCGCTCACAACTAGCCGACATGATCCATCGGACTGGTAGACCATTAAAGCACGAACTCATTTGTTGAGTCATTTTATATCATATTACCTCCATATCATCTCATATCATACTCATTTACCTTTATTTTCCGGTCTCATCAGACCAAACAACATTCCATATCATATTCATCTCAATATCAATGATAATATGAATGTATGAATGCAAATGGTAAATAAGATAATTAATCATAGTAGTATGAGATAAAAGTCATGTTTTAAGAGATGAATAAATATGTGCCTCAATATCATCAGTGTCACAATAGTTCCAGATAATCATTATTTCCATATTGAGAGGCATAGAGTAATGAGATAAATCAATGCATACACCAAATAGAAGTTCACACACTGCTATCATAGCCCACATAACAGCTGACGGAACCAACCTATGTATGATATTCCCAAACACAATACATTGGTACCCATCCAAGTGCTCATCACAGTCACACCCATTACCCCTCAATAATTATAAGCATTACATGCATCTATCGGAGTCTAAAAGAATAACCGTAGCCTACCTCACGACCGAGTAGGTGCCACGAACTCTCACGTCAAGGCCTTGCCTTTTCGAAGCGCTTCCGAATGATTGTAGTCTAAATACCAAAGATTTTACATTAACACATAATTCTAAAATACAACTATAAATATAAGCTTTTTAAATAATTCAAAAACACAAACCTAAAAGTGACCCCGGTCCCACAAGGACAAAATTGGAAACTCATTTTAGAAATGTGTTATCCAAGGTCTAAATAGTCATATCCTTAAGTTTTTTAGTTTGATAGAAAATTAATCACGTTTAAGCATTCAATTGCCCTATTTATTAAAATCTCCAAATCTGAAAGAACCCTAATTCTCAATTAGAAATTATAGATTTGAATTAGAAATTCAAGCTTAGAATTAATTTCCCCATACTTTAACAAGTCTAAAACTTTGAAATTTACTCAAACAAACTAAGATTAATTCAAGAAAGTTCCATTTTTAACTTGGGTTCATAACCCACAAAATTCCCAACCTAGAACATAATTTCTTGGATGAAATCTCTAGTTAATCAAAGATATAATCATAGTAGGATGATAAAATAAACTTACTCAATCGATGATTCATGAAAAACTACTCAAAATCTCCCTATACCGAGCTCCCAAAATTGTGAAATAAAAAGTCTAAGTCGACTATACCTCGCTTCAGCGAGGTTCATTAAAATATACAAGACCGCAGAAACGTCCATTCCTTCACAAGAGAGGCCCCGCTTCTACGGACAATTTCACGCAGAGGCGCCAAGGCCCAACTAGTAAAATCTCTTACTTGCAGCCCTTCTATCGCATGTGCGGCCCTATGCACGCGGAAGCTAGACACCAGAAATCAGAAATGATAAGTCTCCAAATCTTCCAATTCAACACTCGAAACTCATTCGAAACCCTACAGACATGAACCAAATATGCATACTTGTCTTAAAATACGCTACAAACTCACTCGCATACTAGGTATGCCAACCTGATATAGTTACAATATGTTTTTTCACAAATCACTCTTAACTTTACCCAAAATCTACATTTAGCAAATAATAACTCAAAACACATTCGAATACCTCGAGAAGCAAACGAAGGACTCGATTAAGTCATAAATGACATTCTGAACCTAACGGAAGTGAAAAAACTTAGAAATATACACGCTTACCCAAAAGTCAATTTTTGGTCAACTCTTTCCATTTCAAGACTTAAGAAACTTCTAACTCTGTGTTTTCCTTCTAAAACCTATGAGGTTTTACCTCGAGACATATGTCATCCATCCCTGCAACTCAAGAACACCAAAAACAAATTACGAGAAGGGTAGTCGGGTCAAAACAATGTGTTAAACCTAAAACAGCCTGAAACACAAAAGGGGTGAATTGAATTTTAAATCATTTTCTGTTAATAAGTCGACTATTCATTTAGTCAGTCGACTCTCCTGCAAACTCAAAATACTTGTTTGGATCACCGGTATGGTGCCTATTCTAGTCTCCTTGGGTTACAAGAGTTTTCCTAGAGCCTTGAATTTACTTTGATTATAATGATGGTTCAACCCTTGAACCATATCCGTCATTCTAACAGTATCTAAAATTCCTATTGACAACCTCAACCTGTATAGCTTTCTATTCACTCCTTTTCTTTTTCTAACACTAGTATAATCATTACATTGCTTTTTATAAGATGAAAGAGGAATAAAAGTTGTTGCTCAAGCAAAGTTGTAAGTCTTTTCCATTGTACGTACTCTACTTCTTATAGTTGACTGTTATAGGTCTTGAGGAAGGGAAGGGAATCAATCTTTCCTTAGATTGATTCTAATTGGCTCGCTCAAAGGTAACCTAAGAGATTTTATACTCAATCATGGATTTTGATGTGATCCTCTAATTGGCCTTGTATCTTCCTTGATATTCTCTTTCCTTTGTTAGCTTGAACCAGTAATTCTTGACTTGTGTCTTGTATCTTCCTTGAGAATTGGATCTGTATCTTTCTTGAATTTCTGATGTCCAATTCATCATCTTATATCTTCTTTGATATTCTTCTTTTTTAGTTGATGGTACTGAATGTTGCGTAGTATATTCTGTTTTCTTCTTTGACTTGTGGTTGTGTCTGGTATCTTCTTTGATATTCTTCTTCCTTAGTTGACGGTACTGAATGTTGCATAGTATATTTTGCTTCCTTCTTTGAATTGAGGTTAGTCAGCACTTTGGCTTGGTTTGAACCCTTGGAGACTTGATGCTTAGGTTTTCCTTTTCTGACTCCATGTGATCACCATGTGATTGGTCTTCTTTCATTTTTGATTCTTGCATAAGTAACGAGTCATTATCAAAATTCATTAAGGGATAAATCAGGGCTAACAATCTCTCCCTTTTTTGATAATGACAACCAAAAAGGAATATGAAATTGTACTTCCCTAAAAGATTGAGGTGCTTTCCCTTGGCCTTTGCATGTAGTTCTTAATTGCTACTTATGTTGTTGCTCCCTGCTCCTTTTCTCCCCCTTTGGCATCATCAAAAAGAAAAACATATGCAAGCAAATAGCAGGCAAATACATAGGCAAATAAATATATTACAATAGCCTAATAAACTAAACCACTAAGCAAAAGCAGATAACGTCTAGTGGACACAAGTAGTCCTCATAGTTTTAACAGCATATCAAAAAACAATAACAGTTCAAAATACACATATCAGCTAGCCCGCTTCCAGAAGTATTTGAGAGTGTTGATAATCCTGTCAGAGAAGGAGTTGTAAGAGGTTTTGACATTATGGCAGAGAGTGGAGTACGAGTTTTGGACAGCCCAGCGAGTTCAGTGTTGGATTCAGTGGTTGCTCTGTTTAGGGAGTTGACTCTAGTAATCAACCTCTTGACAGTCTTGACCCCTTAATCTTGCATGCCCTCAATGGGTACCCACAACTTACCTACATCAGTACCCACCTCCTTTGATGAACTCAGCACCTTATCCATAGTCTATTGTATCTTCTGCAGGCTACCTTCTACTACAGCAAGACTCAACTTCAACTCAGCCAACTCCTTGCGAACATCTGGATCATTAACATAGTTTGACACACCCTTAACCTCAACACTTCTGGACTCAGTTCTGGTTCTGACAACATCCTTCTTAACCCATTCACCATTTATAAACACAAATTTCATACTAGCAAAATCCTTATGATCATAAGTAGCGGTGACCTCAACTGCACAAAAATTGATAAGATCGACATAGATGTCTTTCAAAATATGAGAGATGATCATCCCATAGAGAAGGCTGGCTGATGGTGAGGTATCCAAGGCACTCTCAAGCATGTAATCCTTAAACTAGTCGCCCTAATTTATTCGATATTTCTTCAAGACATGGTAGAGAACAAATAAATCTCTATTTGTAATGGAGCTCAGGGAACCACCACGAGGTAGTAAGGTAGTAGCAACCATATGAGCCAAAACATGGTTTATAAATCAGAGGTTAGATGTTCCAAACTCAGACAAGTCAGAATTAGGTTCGAAAACAAAAGCACTTGCTTCTTCAAGAGAGACTTCAAAGTTTTCTAGCCACACAACGCGCATAAACTCAATTTTTCCAGAGAATATAACACCAAATACCTTTTCAAACAAAAAATCATTAACTACAATGCGCGTACCCATAAATAGAGTCTCTAATTCTCCACTATATTTTGATACTCTAAGATTTGCATAGAACATCCTAATGGGTTCTACATAAACTTCAGGCTCATAGAGTTTAAAGATAGACAACAATTTTATATTTTTAAGAAAGGAACTTACATTGCAGTGGTGATCCTTGAGTTGTTCAAGACTGATGACCCTGATGAAAGTAATTCTACGCTTTTTGAACAAGTGGTACTTGGCCTTCTTATTTGACCCCTAAAATAAATGCATGACCTCAGGTCCAAAATCACCACAAGACTTTGTTTTAGACTTTTTGGAAGGGTTTTCTTTGGTAGGAGGGTGTGTGTACCTCTTTTTCTCAAAGAAGTTTCTGATGATTTCATTATCAGATGAGTCAGAGAGGTTAATAGTATCTTCGATGTCTGTTAGGATTTAGAGATGGCGACTAGTCTGTTTGACTCCAAAACCATCACCCTTAACCCTAACCGTGATGATGGAGGTTTGGTAATTTGTTGATCTTGAGAGAGAGAGAGAGAGAGTCGTAGTGATTAGAGAAGAGTGATTAGAGACTGAAGTTAAGTGTTTGGAGGAAGATGAGGGATTGTATAAAAGATGGGAGAAGGTAGAGAGTTGCATCGGGTAATGTGGAGGTGTGACTTTGAAAATACGGTGGAAGCTTTATGGGGAAGAGGTATAATAATGGAGAAGTTCTGAAGGCGGGAAGCATACTATCACATTTAAAGACACATAAAAGTACATAGAATAAGGAAATAAAATTAAATATAACAAGTAAGAATATTGTAAAACTTATTTTTAAAATGTAGAGATTCCTAGACTGTTTCTAAGGAAATAAAATCTTTCTTCAATCAAAAGTTTCGTAAAGATATCAGCAAGTTGATTTTTAGAGTCCACAAATTCCAACATAAATCATCATTATTAACATGACCACGAATGAAATGATGCTTGATATATATATGTTTTGCTCTAGAATGGTGCACAGTGTATTTAGTTAAACTAATATCGCTCGTGTTGTCACAGAAAATAGGCATAGAATCAAAAGATAATTCATAGTCAATTAATTGATGCATCATCCAAAGTAATTGTGTTCCACAACTTCCTAATGCCAAGTATTCAGCCTTAGTAGTTGATAGAGCAACTGAGGTATGTTTCTTGTTGTGCCAGGAGATGAGAGATTCTCCAAACATCTTGCATGTTTCACTAGTACTCTTCTTATCTATCTTGTCACCTGCAAAGTCAGCATCTAAACATCCAAATAAATCAAAATTATTTGAGTGAGTATACCACAAATCAAATTCCTGAGTTCTAATAAGATAGAGAATAAAGCGCTTTACTGCGGTGAGATGTAATTCTTTAGGAGCCGACTGGAATCTAGCGCATTCATAAATGATGAACATGATGTCTGGTTGACTTACCATAAGATAGAGTAGTGACCCTATCATAGCTCGATAGTTCTTTTTATCCACATCTTTCCATGGAGCATCTGTCTCAAAGCATGTTGAAGGACTCATAGGGGTCCCAAATGTCTTGACTTTTTCAATTCCAAATTTTTTTGATTAACTTCTTAGTATATTTGGTTTATCTTATGAAGGTCTCATTAGTCGACTGCCTTATTAGAAGTCCTAAGAAAAATATCAGCTCTCCCATCATGCTTATTTCAAATTCACCTTTCATGAGATCAACAAAGTTCTTGCATAGAAGAGGATTAAAACTTCCAAAGATAATATCATCAATATAAATTTAAACAATTAAGATGCAATTTGAATACGATTTCTGAATGAACAGAGTGGTGTCAATTTTCCCACGTTTAAAATTATTTTCTAACATGAATGAGTTAAACCTTTCGTACCAAGCCTTGGGGGCTTGCTTTAATCTGTATAAAGCTTTGGATAGCTTAAAACATGGTCTAGATAATAGGGATTTCAAAATCTGCTGGTTGCTTTACAAAAATTTCATCCTTGATAAAACCATTTAAAAATGCACTTTTGACATTCATTTGGAATAGTTTAAAATGTTTGTAGGATGCATATGCACGTGAAATACAAATGGATTCTAACCTTGCTACAGGAGAAATGTCTCATCATAATCAATACCTTCTTGTTGTGAGTACCATTGAGCAACTAATTTGGCTTTGTTTCTGATTACTTCCCCAGACTCGTTTAACTTATTTCTGAAGACCCACTTAGTTCCTATTACATAGGCATTTATGGGTCTTGGGACAAGATTCCATACCTGACTTCTTTCAAATTAATCAAGTTTTTCTTGCATTGCATTTATCCATGATTCATCTCCTAAGGCTTCATTAACCTTTTTTTGTTCAAGCTGTGATATTAAAGCAAATGAAAATTGTTGTATGGATGCTCTGGTTTGCATTTTGGAATTTGGATTTTCAAGAATGAAGTCATTTGGGAAGTTGGCTTCACTTCTCCATTCCCTAGGAATATTCACTTGTTGAGTTTCTGAGGCTTTTTGTTTCTCTTGATTCCATTTCGACTTCTCAAGCTGATTTGATGAGGACTGTGTTTCAGATGGTTCAGTAGTCGACTAGCCCATGTCTTAACTAAGAGATGTTCTTGTCTGGTGGATGTCAGTCGACTTGGTCAGAATGACTTCTTCACCTGCATCAATACTTTGAGCATTATTGTCTCTGACACTTGGATTAGTATCAATAAAAACAACATGAACAGATTTTTCAATTGTCATAGTTCTTTTATTATAGACTCTGTAGGATCTACTAACAGGGGCGTATCCGAAAAAAAAATTCTGCATCACTATGTGGATCGAATTTCTTCAGATTTTTCTTACCATTATTGTGAACAAAACACTTACACCCAAATCAATGAAAGTGTCCAATATTTGGATGTTTACCTTTCCATAGCTGGTATGGAGTCTTTTTTAGGATTGGTCTAATAATGCACCGATTTAGTATATAGCAGGCCGTACTTACAGTTTTAGTCCAAAATTTGTCTGACATGCCCTGTTCTAAAAGTATTATACGAGCAGTATCTTGAAGGGACCCATTTTTTATTTTTGCAACACCGTTTTATTGTGGTGATCGAGGTGAAGAGAAGGTTCGAGTGTAGCCTTGTTGAGCGCAGAATTCCTCAAATGACTTATTCTCAAACTCTTTTCCATGATCACTGTGAATGGTTGATATATAGTATCCCTTTTCTCTTTGAACTTTTCTACAAAAGGTCTCAAACTGAGTGAAGTCTTCACTTTTGTGCGTTAGAAATATGACCCAAGTAAAAACGTGAATAGTCATCAACAATAACAAAAGCATATTTCTTACCACCTATTCTAGTAGTTCTAGTAAGGCCAAATAGATTCATGTGCAATAATTGAAGGGGTTTAGATGTGCTAACTATATTCTTAGGTTTGAAAGAGGAGCGAGTTTTTTTTCTATTTGACATGCATCACAGATATGATCTTTAGAAAAAATCAGGTTAGGCAATCCTAGCATAGGATCTAGTTTAGAAAGTATTTCAAGAATATGCATACTAGCATGACCTACTTTCTGTGTCATAACCAGGGATCACTAGATATGGGTGCAAGACAAGTAAGGGTAGGAATATCAACATTAGTGAGTATGTAGATGTTATCTACTTTTTCACAAAAAATGAGTAGGTTCCTCACTTTGTGTTTGAACTTGCATTTTATATCATCCAAACCTTAAATCTAAAATCACACAGTTGGTTGATACCCAACATATTGTATTTGAGTCCATTCACTAGATGTACTTTCACTAGATCACATGTTGGACTTAGGGTAATAGTTCCAACTCCTACAACGTCTCCTTTTGCATTGTCACCAAATCTGATTTGTCCTCCATCTATCTGTTTAACATTTTTGAAATTGTTTATTTTCCCGATCATGTGTCTGGAACACCCATTATTCAGATAAATCAGTTTCTTTTAGGTACCCAAGTGTTCTTGGGTCCTGGTGGTTAATTTCATTTAGAACGATTTTGTTTTTAGGTCTCCAAATCCATTTACCTGACTTAATGTGCTTACAATTATAAGCTTTATGAACATGTTTACTGCATGAATAACGGTTAAAAATATTTGAAGAGAATTCACTTCTTGCAGAGAAAAATTCATTTGAACTTTGTTGGAAGTCGACTGGCTTCTAACAAATTTTCTTTTGTTCAGGTTAGATTGGTTTGATCTAACTGAAATGTGACTAGAGGATTTTCTGAAGCCATTTAATTGCATTTTTACTTCATTTAATTCCTCCTGGAGTAAGTCGACTTCAATTTGACTTGTTTCAAGAAGAATTTGTCAGTATTTCTTTTCTCTTGCTAGCTTATTATATTCATCAATCATATTTTGATGGTCATCAGTTACCAGATCAAGAGATGATTGAAGATCATTACATTTACTGCAATTTGAAACATGTACCTCATTGATTGCTCCATAGGATCTTGCGTTGTTTGACTTTCAAAAATTTCTTTTCTTTATTTTGGGAAAATCCACCTTGATATGTCCAGGTTTTTCGCATTGATAGCATTTGTCATCATTCCTTTGGTCATTGTTGTTTCAGTACCCATTTTGAGGGTTTTGTCTTTTTTTTCTTAGAATGCTTTTTACCCCTAGATTTATCATGGCTAGCGCTTTATTGCTTTCTTCATCGTCCTCTTCACTTTCATGAGCAGAGGATTTGAAAGTGACATACTTCTTCTTTTCTTCTTTTGGGTATCAGTTTAGATGAGTCTTTTCGAATACCATCAGACTTTCTCGGAGTTGGTTATAAGTGAGATTGTCTATATCTCCACTTTTCACAACAATTGTTTTTGTTTCCCATGCTTTGGTTAGATTTCTGATGAGTTCTAGCACCTACTGACCATTTGTGTATACCATGCCTAGCGACTTGAGTACGCTTACAATATTGTTGAATCGGGTGAACATATACTCAATATTTTCATCTTCCCTCATCATGAATAGTTCATACTCATGTGTGAGGGCATCGATCTTGGTCTCCCTGACTTTGATTTTTGTTTCATATGTGACTTCCAGTTTATCTCACATTTCCTTGGCAGTTTCACATGTTGATATCTTTTTGTATTCCTCTTCACTAACTGCACAATAAATCAAGCTTATAGCTTTAGCGTTAGTTTGAATTACCTATTATTGATGTTTGGTGACCTCGAATGATTCAAGGTCGATCTTGCTTTTGGGATGGGCTTGGGCCCCTTCTTGATAACCAGCCATGCTTGGAAGTCAGTCGACAAAAAAAGATTCTAAATCTTTCCTTCCAGTGACTGTAGTGTTGTCCGTTGAAATAGGGATGTCGAGTTGTTGAGTGTCCGTCTTGCAAGATGTGAGACCTATTTTGATACCAATTGAAACACAAGAGGGGGTGAATTGAATTTTAAATTCTTTTCTGTTAATGAGTCGACTATTCGCCCAGTCAGTCGACTCTCCTGCAAACTCAAAAGATTAGTCAGTGATAATATAATAAGTAATGTAATAACATAAATATAATTGACACAAGTATTTTTATACTTATTCGGATCGCTGGTGTGGTGCCTATTCCAATCTCTTAGGTCACAATGGTTTTCTTAGAGCCTTGAATTTGCTTTGATTACAATGATGGTTCAATCCTTGAACCAGGTCCATTGTTCTAATAGTATCTAGAATTACTTTTGGCAACCTCAACGGGTATAGCTTTCTATTCACTCTTTTTTTTTCTAACACTAATATAATCAGTACAGTGCTTTTTGTAATATGAAAGAAGAATAAAAGTTGTCGCTCAAGCAAAGTTGTAAGTCTTATTCACTATAGGTACTCTGTTTCTTACAGTTGACTGATGTAGGTCTTGAGGGAGGGAAGGGAATTAATCTTTCCTTTTATTGATTCTTATTGGCTCTCTCTAAGGTAACCCAGTGAATTTTTTACTCAATCAAGGATTTTGATGTGATCCTCTGATTGTCCTTGTATCTTCCTTGATATTCTCTTTCCTTTGTTAGCTTGTGCCAACGGTTCTTGACTTGTGTCTTGTATCTTTATTGAGAATCTGATATGTATCTTCCTTGAATTTCTGATCTCCAGTTCAGCGGCTTATATCTTCTTTGATATTCTTTTTCCTTAGTTGATGGTATTGAATGTTGCGTAGTATATTTTGTTTCCTTCTTTGACTTGAGGTTGTGTCTGATATCTTCTTTGATATTCTTCTTCCTTAGTTGACGGTATTGAATGTTGCAGGGTATATTCTGTTTTCTTCTTTAACTTGAGGTTAGTCGGCGCTTCGACTTGGTTTGAACCCTTGGAGACTTTATGCTTAGGTTTTCCTTTTCTGACTACATGTGATTGGTCTTCTTTCCTTTTTAGTGCCTGCACAAGTAACGAGTCGTTATCAAAATTCATTAAGGGATAAATCAACGCTAACACGACCAAACCGGTCATTACATTAGGTAGTGAACAACAACTTATTTCTTCAATTTTCTCAAGAAGAATCAAAATTTAATACAATTGTTAATTAATGAAATGTAGAAAAATATAAAAAACATTAGTTCCACATTTTAGATGAATTTATTCGATTTAAAATTAAATATATTTAAGATTGTAGTAACAAATTTTTTAACCCGTTATATTATCATATGATGGTGTATGTTCAAACTGGAAAAAAAAGTTGTGACGCGGTCAAACTCGAAGTCGTGAACCGACGGTTGCAAAGTTGGACTGGTTACCGCTAGGTTGCAGTAGCTTCATCTGTCGAGTGGTGTTAATCAAATTGTACTTATCTGATTGAATAATTTATGGGACAAACTAACAGGGTTAAGTTTATAAAAAAAAAAATAGTTTAATCAACTCATAATATATAACAACATAGGACATTGGAGATTTACACAAGTATATATGAAAAAAATTTTGATTAAATATATTGTAACTACATTACTGCACGAGACATTAGCTACTATTCGACAATAAGTTCGTGTGTAGAAGTTAGCTACATAAATGAGTAAATATGCTTAAGTAGTGAATTTGTTGTTAAAATTCAACCAAATAATGTATTTATACATGTTATCAAATTTATATCTTATGTCATAGTTTTATTATAAAATAGTATTATAGTCTTAATTTTTAAATTTTCTCTAGTTTCTATAGTTGACTTAGTTGACCATCAGATGACTGCATTCAACGGATCAATCAAATTAATTTTTTTGTTAGCATTCAACAAAAATAATGTAATTATATAAGTATTAAGTATACTATCTTAGGCTATAGTTCTACCACAAAATATTCTATACATATAACTCTTGTTATGGTGTATAGGCGGTAATCCATAACTTATTTTATCCATTTTCTAAAGAAGAACCAAAATTCAATACAATTGTTAATTAATGAAATGTGAGAAATAAAATTTTAGTTACAAAAAATATTTTAACCCGATATATTATCCTTTAATGATGTATGTTCAAATTGAAAAAATAAAAACACAATTTTGTGATGCAGGCCAGACTCGAACCCGTGAACCCGCAATCACAAGGTCGGGTTGGTTACCGCTGAGCTGTTCGGGTTAATCAAAGCATATTTATTCGCTTGAATAATTAGAGGAACAACCTAACAAAAATAAGTTTATAAATAAATGGTTTAAATCAACTCATAATAAACAACAACATAGAACTTTAGATGATTTACACAAGTGTATATGAAAATAATAATAATTTGATTAAATATATAGTGACTACATTACCGCAAGAGACATTAGCTACTATACGACAATAAGTTCATTTGTAAGAGTTAGCTACATAAGTGCATAAATGCGGGTAAGTAGTGAATTTGTTGTTATAATTCAACAAAAAATAATGTAATTATACATGTTATCAAATACATTATTTTGTGTCGTAGTTCTATCACAAAAGAGTTAGTATTGTAGTCTTAATTCTTTTAGTTTTTTTCTAATTCCTATAGTTGACTTAGTTGACCATTAGATGATTGCATTAGACGAATCAACTAAATCAAATTTTTGGTTAAAAATAATGTAATAATAGAAGTAATCAAGTATAGCTTTTTGTGCTACATTTATATCACAAAATTATTTTCTACATATTGAAGCCACACATTTATAACTCTTATTATAGTATAGGTAGAAAATCAAATCTTATTTCTTCTATGTTATAGAAAAAAATATTAATTAATAATATGTGAGAAAAATATAAATCAGAATAATTCCATTATTATTAGATGAATTTATCCGATTCTAAAAATTAAAGTTCTTTAAAATTTTAGTTACAAATTTAATTAATTCATTATATTATTCTTTAATGATGTATGTTTAACCAAATCAAATTTGTTGTTAGCATTCAACAAAAATAATATAACTTACAAGTAATCAAATCTACTATCTTATGCTATAGTTTATCACAAAATTATTTTCTACATATATAACTATGGTTGTAGTATAGGCATTAAACCAAATCTTATTTCTTCCATTTTTTTAGAAAAAGCATAATTTAATATAATTATTATTTAATGGAATGTGATTAAATATAAAAAAAGTTTAATTTCACAATTTTCAGACAAGTTTACCCGATTTTAAAAATTAAATATATTTAAGCGTACATCGTTAAAGGATAATATAACATATTAAATTAAATGTAAAAAATATATTTAAACATGTAATCAGGATAGCTTTTCATTATTTTTCTACATATACAATCTTTGGATAAAATACTAATAAGGTGTATATGCTTTAACACATTATAAAAATTATTTTTTACATTTAATACATGTAATCAGGCTAGTCTTTCATTACTTTTTCTTTTCAGGAGAAACTTAAAAGATTGTCAATATTTTTAGTTAAGAAAAAAACTTTTAAAGGGTAGATATGAATAAGAAAAGAAAATAAGCTGATATTTAAAATCTTGAAAAGCTGAACTCATTAAATGTGTGTCAGAAGAGATAATTTTTTACCTTTTCTATGCATTAAAAACATAAATTTGTCATTACTTTAATAGAAAGAGTAAAAATTAAAATTTCCATCCTACTTTTTCATTGAGGGCATAAGTGGCACAAAAAATATGAAATATCCATAATACCCCGTTCTACCCACAATTTTTGTCAAAAAATCATTTATATAATCTCAAAAACTTTGAATTCAATTTGAAATATTGAGATCTACTACTACTTAAAATTGATTAAATTGTTCTCCTCCAAAAATAAAGTGATGAAAATTTGTGTTTTATTCAAAAGTGAGCATTAGATCTCTTATTTTTAGTATTTTCAATAATATATTTTTTTAATTCACAAACATATTCCTTTTCTAAATAATTGAAATGTAGACTAGTTTACATTAACTATTTCAAGGAAAATATTTCAATCTCGCTCTGATATCACTTTCTGTAATTAAAATAACAGGGAATCGTATGAAAGATAACAATTAAAATAAGAAAAAATATACAAAAAAATGCAGGATCATTAATATGGTTTAGTCAATTAATCTATATATTGAAGAAAAATATATTTTTTTATTGTAGGATAGTCTTTCACCTTTGTCCGCTGAAAGTTCTCCACAAAAATACGATATTTTGATCTTGTTAGTTTCTCAACTCTCAAGTCTCTAGTTGTCTAACTTGTTAAATGAGTAAATTTCATTATAGTATCCAAATTAATGTTTTGTGTTGCATACAATATCTAAGCTAAAATTATAATTATAAAGAGTCTCACACGACATATAAGATTTGTGTGAGGCTTTCTATAAATTGACATTTTGAGTTTATGGACTCCATTTGTGTAACTTTTTCTTCAATATTCTTCCATGTTCTCTTTAGTCATTTTTTTTCTTTTTTTATTTTGTTTTGTTTTGGTTCTACCTCTCTTCTTTTTTTCTTTCCCCAAATACTACTCTCTTCTTCCTTCTTGCCCTTGGTAGTTTTTTTCACTTTCCTAATTAATTAAAGTTTGAATAAGATTTGGGAAAACACTTGTGGTTTATGAAGCGGCTAAAAGGCAAAATAAGGAGCACGAGGTGATAAGGGTTAAGAAATTTAGATATGATAGTTTTTTTTTGTTAGCTTAATATGTTATTTAATGCTCATTTAAAACAATATGGTGTCTATTTATCTTTTTTTTTCCTGTTATCCAATACAAAAAATTGATTATGTTCTTACTTAATTACTTACGAGTACTATTTATTTTTAGTTAGGGAATTATTGGACTAAATATAATCACTTTGTTGGGCCCTTTACCCAACCAACAAAGTGATGCCTCTGATAGAAATTGGGCAATTCGCAGGAATGTTCTTATTTTGAGGTGGTCTTTAATTTTTTTTCCTTCAAATTGGAATTTTTTAATTATGTTCTTTTGCCTAATAATTCTTGGGTTCGGGGTTCGAACCCCAGCTTAGTCAAAACTTAAAAAAAAAACGCAAGACATAGTGTGGATTCGCAAGGCAGAATTTGTCTGCAAACTCTACCTTAAGGCATACAAACTTTGTCTCAGACATAAGGCAAACTCTGCATTATAAGGTACTCTACCTTGCGAATTCAAACTCTACCTTATAATTTTTTTAAAAAAATTTACTGAGCGGGGGTTCGAACCCAAAACCTCGAGATGTTTTTAAGCGAATGATAAAAATTAAAGACCGGTGCTTTTGAAGGAAATCCGTGCAAAAAAAATGGAGTTTTGCTTGGCCCAGCCCAACAGGGTAATACCCAAAATTATTTGAGGTTTTATCACATCACACATGGGCTAGCTAAAGTGGATCCAAGAATCAACAAAAGGACTCTTGACAACATATCATTTAAACCAAGAGAATTCTTGGTGATAAACTTTGACTGCAGCAAAAAATTCAAGTCCCGTTAGGAAAAAACATCACATGGACAGAGACAGGATTTGAAGTCAACTAAAAGGAGCTCACAATCATATCTTTTTTTGCCAGCAGTTTGAATTTGATCCTGCATCATATATTTGTAAAGAAAGAAATAAACGCCAAAATATCAAACACTTCAAATATCCCCATAAATAGGCCTCAAATTCGATGCAAATTAGATTTTTGTTACAGCTTCGTCAATTGTGCTAGGAATTTGTAACCGTTTCTTTCATTAGTCTTTATGTTTGACACCTTTATTTGTATCTAATGATATCTTTTTATTGTTTATTTATAGGATGAAGATCGCAAAGTTGTACTTCTGAACTATATGTGCATAAGATATGAAAGCTTGTGGAAATGAGGAAATTTTCTTTGGAAATTATACCAAGAGCTCAACAAAAAAAGATTTACCACAATATACAGTGGAATTACAAATCTAATAGCTCTAACAGCCAATCGGCTCTAATCTGTGGATAGCAAGCAATATGTATAAACAGCAGTTCTAAGTTCTCCAGCAAGCTCTGCAATTTTCTTTCGGAGCATCGGGTCTCCTCCTTGCAAATGATCCACAAGTTAGTTACCCCTCTTGATAGGATAGATATGTTTGAAGAGTAACTTCTGATAATGACAAAGATGACTAAATGAGAGCGCCCCATAGAGTAGCAGGACTTTCGCTGCATTTAGCGTGTACATGCTTGATTCTTTCGACTGATTTGCAAATTCCACTGCAGCTCCAATCAAATGATGCCACACAAACATTACCTGCTTTTGCTTTCCATTCGCATTCTGTCACAGCACGGGAATTAGAAGACCTTAGGTACTGAGATTCTGAGATATGTAGGATAAATGACATAGTATATTTAGAAAGTGCTAACCAGGCGGAGTTCCACAGCACAGGTTACGATCATCAATGTGCTCAACTTCTAGACCAATCAACCATGCCCCGAGTGACACATCTTCATTTGCATACTTATGCAGAATAGGTCTGAAAATCACCACGGTATTCACTATTAGATGGACAAGCATATATATCACACTTAGACTAGAGAACTGAAAGTGTGAAACAGGAGCAATCCCCAATCTAGATAAATATGCTATAGCTGTTAGTGAGTGAGAAGGAATGTCCATTTTCCCCTATTTCAAGTGTACGTGCCCTTGTTATCATTTGCATAAACTTTTCCAACCGCAAAAGAATTTCAAAACTATAATCAGCATACAGTATTCAACAAGATCCTAGCATTACATGTTCAAAATAGAATGCTATAGCATGAAAAAAACATTTAGGCCAGACTTTAAGGAAGCATATATGAACAACAATCTCACTTGTTGTTGGCAATGTATGTTGCCAATTCTTTCGAGATGGCATATATCTGTCCAGTTGCATGTCGGAAGTACTTGTTCCCCGTCTCTCCAAATTTCCAGAACTCAGGTTCATGGTACTTCACACTCCTATCAAGGAAAAACATGCAAAGATTAATTCTAGTCAATAAAAAATTCTGAAATTTTAAACTTCAAAAATTTTAGTTACATCAGCTGGCCAGAATAGTTTCGCAGAAGTTACTTTTGATAAAGAACTGGTCCAGATTTCATGCATCCTATGTACACCCTGGGTTTTAACCTGTGCCTGGCAAGAGTTGCAGCTAGTGTACCTACAATACCATGGCGCACAACTATTAATTTCCAAATCAATGAAACTCATCATCTTTCAGTCGTCCAGAACTTTAAGGTGGCAGGTAAAAAGAGAGATGTACCTAAATTGACATGAACATCATCATCAATCTTCACATAGAACTCAGCATCCCATTTTGCAACTGCCGCGGAGAAGAAAGCTTTCGTCTTTGCAGATAACTCATGATAGCCTTCTATGTGATCCTGTAAAATATAATTATGAGATGAAACTGCAAAGACAACAATCATATGGATGCAAGTCAAAACACAATTTGTACTTACAAGTCGAAGAATGTCTTTATGCTGAGCATCTTCACTATCAATGGCACGATCTAAAATGCTATTCGATGTTGCACTGTATTCAGGAGTATAAGAACTTTTAGACCAGAGTCTATGACATTTCACATAATTACATTGGTGTAAGCTCAACACAACCCAAAAAAAAAAAAGTAAAGTGAGAAAGTAAAAGAATAGGAAACTTTTCCTTGTTTAAGTCTGTTGTAAACCTCAAACTACGAATTTCCTGGCTGCATGCTTATAGAGAACTAGTAATCGTGATAGAAAATACCCAGTTTGTTGGGTATTTCAATTCCTTTTCATCACTTTAGATGGCTCTGTTTGTTTTTTTGTTATGAACCTAAAGTGGTGTTATAACTTGAACTTCTATTTCGAACTTAGTACCAACTTTTTCAGGATTAAATTCAATAACTTGATCTGAATAAAATAAATTGCATAGAAAGCACAGATAGAACAACTTCTGGTGATTGGCTTATCCCTCAAGCAGAAATGTAATCATCACTCAATATACTGACACCTCGAAAATTAGAAAGTTGTAAACTGCCTCTAGAAGGATAGCAAAAACATTGACAGATTATTACAGGTGAGCAAATGCACTGTGTCTGAATCACTCATGGCTTATCTATGACTTCGTGCCGTGGAAGATACAGTTCCCACAAGAGAACCAATCTCCCGATTTTAATATCCAAATGCACCATAAAAAAGTCTTTCCTGTTCTGATGCGAAGTAAACTTCACGCTGCTGTTTTATATTTTTATTAAAAGAAACAGAAAAGAAGACAACAGAAACCATTTATCAACTAATGTGTCCTGCACTTATTTTTATCATTTTGGACATCAAGTCAGAGCCATACTCCTGGGCCCACGATACATCTACCCAAGATTGAAAAGTAATAGCAGCCATCAAGATGAAATTCATAAGGGATGTTATTACTTTCCATTTTAACATTTTCAATATCAGCTCAAATGCGATCAGAGTAATTCATGTCCAACTAAATTGATTGCTAGAGTGGTGCTCACAAGTCACACTAAAAAACTGAGAGGCAAATCACAGTGCTCAATGCTCATGGCAAGATATTCACTCGTCTTGATATTCTAAAGAAAGAAGTAAATTGAAGCATTATATGTCAAACCAATAATCTACAACCTCTTAATATCCATTTCTTTGATTATTTCGAAGACACAATAGGCAAATTAACATGAATCATCTACAAATGGCATCCCCAATCCCGAAAGTCGCATCTTTCGGTACTGGGACCGAAGTAAAGTAATTTTGAGTTGCTCTTTGCCCAAAGCCCTCCTCCCGACTTAGTTAGAAATACCAACTCTAAATAGCTTTAGCATTTTATTCTTGGACATCCAGAAATAGTGGGATAACAACACACATTAGTTTAGGAAGGTACATATGTTTGTAGAAAATTAGAAGTTCCTGTAAGCAGAAAAAAGAAGTTCTTACAGCTTGGTTCAAAGTTGCATGCTGCGCATTACCAGATAAAAGGAAAAAAGGTGCCAAAATGTTAGTTTATAGATGATTTTATATGAGCTGCTGAAAGTAGATATTCTAATGGGCTGTTCATAATGAAAAAGATGTGTTAGTATTCACTCACTGCAGTTCTTTATACCTTTTCTTATATCATTCCAATCCAACTTTAGTAGAGAATTAACTCTTAACAAGCTTCTAAACAATAAGTTCCTTAGTAGAGCTCTTGAAAAGCTAATCATGCCGAAAAATACCCAACCCCATACCCAATTTAAGATTTTTATCTCCTCTTCCTAGACTACATTTTCACCAAAAATTGGAAGCCAAACAACACCAAAAACAGTGGCAAAAACAGTGGCAAAACAGCCACTGTTGGGCCGAGATTATGCCCAGAAATTTCGAATTGTTGGGATGAAAATGTAGTCTAGGAAGAGGAGATAAAAATCTTAAATTGGGTATGGGGTTGGGTATTTTTCGGCTGAGCTTTGGAGGAGAGAATGAGAGTTTTTTTTTGGTTAAGTTTTAGAAAGAAGATGAAGATGAAGAGTGTAGGTTATAAAAATCTGAATTTCCTTTTTTCACTTTGGCCCCCAAGTTCTTCAATTAATAAATCTTAAACCCACTTCTTTTAATTCCCGAGAATTTCATAAAGCCTCATATCCTCAATGTCATAATTTTATAATACATTACTATTCCATAACTCCATTGGAATAAATTCAAATACTAGGATTAATTCTCGTCGTCACATGTATAGCACTAAAGAAAAACTATTCCGGGACAACATCCGTTTACACACTAATTTCCCGTATTAACATATGTAAGTGTTCCTTATATTCAATATCCGAATCTG
This sequence comes from Anisodus acutangulus, assembly GCA_029783415.1. Classification (NCBI taxonomy): domain Eukaryota; kingdom Viridiplantae; phylum Streptophyta; class Magnoliopsida; order Solanales; family Solanaceae; genus Anisodus; species Anisodus acutangulus. The sequence goes on along the minus strand of CM056496.1, from coordinate 42,682,465 downwards.
ACTTCCTTAATGACGTTCTTAATTATCGTCTTAATCTTACGAAGTGTAACATTATTCAACTTTTAAGTGAAACAGGGAATATCTAAAACAAAGAACAGGAACATATTATCACTCTTTTCGCCAGAAACTCATCGATGAACAAGCATCTATATGTTTGTTATGCAGAAGACATGGAGCAATGTAGATCATACCTGTGGCCTATCATGAAGCGCACAACGATTCCCTTTTCTTGCTCTAATCTAAGTAGCTTTTCACCTATTCAAGCACACAGAATATTGTCAAAGGAGGTTGAAAATGAAAACGGAAATTTGAAGTAAATCAATAATCTTATAATCACCACCTTGAGGCATCCAGGTCTCTCTAATAGAATCACGCCTCTTTCTACTACTGAAGGCAGTGTTTATCCCAATAACCATAAATGCCTTCTTTCTCATCACACTTCTTTCAGTATCTGTGCTCGTGGAAGGAACCGCATCAAATTTCTGTGGAATTAGAGGAGCCTTAGTTGAAGGCAGCACACTTTGAATCTTAGCAATTGAATTATCCAACGATCTGAAAATGCTCCAATAAAGAAAATGGTCATCAAGACTAGAACTACTTAAAGCATCATAACTTTTGAAATATATTTCCACCGTACTTTTCCTTGTTTCCTAAGGGGTCGTTTGGTAGCTAAGGAGGTAAATTATTCATGTATTAAATCCTGCATAAGTAATACCATGTTTGGTAGCTGGTTAGGAGGTAAGTTATCAATGTATAAACTTCATATGGTGTTTGGTTTGCAATTTAAAAATCCGTATAACTAATACATGTATAAGAAATCTATGTATTATCTTATGCAGGATAGAAGATGGAGAATAACTAATCCTTGCATAAAATAATACATAGATTCTCTCATAACTAATTTCTGCATTATTAATACCTGCATAACTCTAATCAACTATCAAACGACCCCTAAGTTCTTTTCTGCAGAAGTTTGTTAGAACAAGGTCAAGATCACAACTTTCTTTTTATATATAAACATGTTTCTTCAGTCTGTGGTGTAACATATTTAGTCCCGTTCAATGTTAAATACCAAAAAAAAAAAAGGAAAAAACTCTTAAGGTAATAACATGAAAATTTTAATACTCACTGGATAGCTACTTGGGCTTTGTTAAACTCTCCCATCATGTCCTCCTTCTGCTAATAAAACATCATCCATATTTAGAAAAAACTGCAATAATAGGTATAATAATGACAAAAGTATATATTTTTTTCTTTGTTTGGACCTGGCTATTTTTGGTTTGACGATCATCAGAAACAGAAGCCAAGTCTCTTTCTTGCGTATGGCGCCTTCCAAACATAATCCTTCCATCTGATTCTGGAGGACTCCAAACTCTAATTATCATCATATGATCACCACAAACAAAATAGTCAAGAATCATTTTATTAAAAACAAGAAAACTAAATATGCATAGAGATACCAAAAAACAAGAAAATATTCTCAACCAAAACCAAACATGAAACTCAACCAAACAGCTATTCTTGAAAATTCAATAAGGTTTATTATGCATTAAAAATGAATGAAATGATCACCCAAAATTATCGCAGAAAAAGAAAAAGACGAGACTAGTACACTAAATCAATCAAACAGAACTAGTTGTTGAATTCCATTGAAATTTCAAATTTTGGTGCGGGTTCATTTTGCATGACCAATACTAAACTCCGAAAATATGTGGGTGGGGGAATGAAAAATTATTAGTTACCTGTTAGAGAAAAGCATGCCAAGAGCAAAGCTAAAAATACAAAGAATAGCAATCCATTTAGGTGAGACTTTGCCTCTGTTTCGATTCTTCATCTTTCTCTTCGGAGGGACAAGCGCGGGGTTTTCTTCTGTCTTTATTTATTGCTCCATGAAAGAGGGTGGAGGCTCTCCTTTTACCTGTATATTTAACGATTTTTGTTATTGGTTAGTTGGTTGTTTAGATTTGCCAAAATATAATAAATGACGAAACTATGCCAAATCCTCGAATCTTTTTCATGTTCTGGAATTATATAATGCTAGTAGTAGATAAAGGAAGACCCGGGAGCGGAAGGGGGGGCATGAAAATTATGCGTTTTACAAACCAAAAACTTTTTCACTTTTTCCGAAATTTTTAAAGTTGAAGTTGAAGTTGTGTTTGGTCATAGTTTTTATAAATAATATAGGTTTTGGTTGTTTTTCAAATTTCAAATATAACTTGAAGTTGTATTTAGAATTTTCATGGTCGAGCGCTGATTTTTGAAAAAAATGAAAATAATTACAGAAAAAAGTGAATACTAATTCTTATGACCAAAAGTATTTATCTCACGTTTTGCTTCTCGATAGTCAAATTGCATAGATTTTGACCAACATTTTAAGATATATTTTTTAATCAAATTATTATGAGAAAGATTGCAACTTTATAGTATTTTTTTATTATTTTCAAACACTGAAATTTTAAATTTAAAATATTAATTAATCTAATTCAATTTAGTTCCGAAGATTAGTCAAATTGACTCTTGTGAATCAAAGCGTGACAAGTAAAAGTGAACAAAGGGAGTAGCTTCATCGATAGACTTGCATCCAATTGTTTTGTTTTTCGTCCGATGTCAATTTTCGCGTTGGGATCTTTATTAATTATATAAAGCTCATCAAATGAAAAAATATTTTCTTAAATATTTTTTTATTTTCATGACTTAAACTCAAAACTTTTAATTAATTTTTGAGTAATCTAGTTTGTCTCATTACAATCCTTGATGGTATCCAATTATTAAGTACACGTCTATTCTATTTGAAAATTTTAATTTTTTCATAATTTTTTAGTAAAATTATATGATTGAAGTCAAAATTATTCGTAATGATTACGTAAATCGCCTGAATTTAAGGTAATAATACTTCCACAAGGAATTTATGGTCGCACAGTTTAATTTCCTAGCTACTCCTACCATATAAGCTCAATAATATTGTAGAATAGTATAATTCTCACTTAGGGAGTTCTCTTATTAATATAATGTATATATAGTCAATTGTAGTCCTAATAGAATTAGGATCTCTATTTTACATTAATTACACTAAATATTAATTACAGAATATATTGTGAATATATATGGAATATATTCACTATCACACCCCCTCAGTCGGAGCGTGAGGAGGCTGGACGCTGACTGAATCTGAAGTCAAGGAACAATTGTCGAGGAAGCCCCTTTGTGAAGATATCTGCATACTGATACGAATAAGGAACATGCAACACCCTAACGTGACTCATTGCAACCTTCTCACGAACAAAATGAATATCCATCTCAATATGTTTGGTTCGATGATATTGAACCGGGTTATGAGACAAGTAGACAGCAAATATGCTATCACAGTAAACCAAATATGCCTTACGTATGGGACAATGAAACTCAAGAAGGAGATTTCGAAGCCAACATAGCTCGACAACAACGTTCGCAACGCCTTGATATTCTGCTTCTACACTCGAACGGGAAAGCGTGGCTTGCCGCTTGGCTGACCACGATATGACGTCATCCCCCAAAAACACACAATAGCCGGACGTAGAGCGATGGGTTTTCGGGCAGCCTGCCCAATCTGCGTCTATGTATGAGAGCAATTTAGTCGGTGTTGAGCGATATAAATGAAGTCCATAGTCAAGAGTGCCCTTAACGTATCGAATGATACGCTTAAGAGCTGTAAAGTGAGGCTCCCTAAGAGCGTGCATGAACAAGCACACCTGCTGAACCGCATATGCAATATCTGGCCGAGTGAAGATGAGGTACTGAAGAGCACCTGTGAGACTCCTATAAAGAGAAGGATCACTGACCGGATCCCCATCATATGCACTTAGTTTGGACTTGGATTCGACGGGAGTGGGCATGATCTTACACTTTGCCATTTTAGCCCAGTAGACGATCTCATCTGCATACTTACGCTAACACAAGAACACGACATGTGCGGATCTGGTCACTGATATCCCCAAAAAATAACTTAACTTACCCAAGTCAGTCATAGTAAATTCGGACTTGAGTAGAGCAATGATCTCGTGCTTCAGGCCATCTGAAGAAGCTGTCAGTATAATATCATCCACATATAATAGAAAGTAAGTTGTGTCAGTACCTCGATGAAAAATGAACAATGAATGATCACTCTTGCTGCACACGAAACTGGTCTGTAAGATGTAAGTGACAAACAGCTCATACCAAGCCCTTAGGGCTTGCTTCAGCCCATTTAACGACTTACGAAGACGACAAACATGATGATGAGCCTCCGGATGCACAAAACCTGATGGTTGATGCATATAGACGGTTTCTTTCAAATCCACATGTAAGAAAACATTATTTACATCAAGCTGGTGAATAGGTCAATTCTTCCCCATAGCAATGCTCAAAACCGTGCGGATGGTAGCTGGCTTAACCACTAGACTAAAAGTCTCACCACAATCGACACCCTCTTGTTTCCCTGTGTCGTTTGACACAAATATGGTCTTGTGACGTTCAAGGGCACCATTATCTCTGAACTTATGACGAAATAGCCACATACATCGGAATACATTCACCCCCCCCAGGTCGCGTAACAAGATCTCAAGTGCGCTGTGAGGTAAGCGCATTAAACTCCTCTTGCATGGCCGTATTCCAATTCGGGTCAAGTTTGGCTAATTTTAGATTTTTAGTAATGGGTGAGATGTTTTAAGTGGTTAGGTTAAAGTGAACTTTAGGTTTGAAAATCTCGTGTTGTGCACGGTTTTTCATGAAGTGAGTGGGGATGGTTACGGATGGGGTAGGGGGCTGGGTGGTGACGGATATGATTGGGAAGCGGGGTCGAAATTGGGCAGTGGTGGCGGGCAGTGGGATGGGCAGGGGCTGGGCAGGGTGGAGGGTAGGGTCTGGCCAGTGTGGCGGGCAGTGGGTTGGGGCAGGGGCAATGATTGGCCGGCAGTGGGTTGGGGCAGTGTGGCGGGTGGAATTTCAAGCAGTGACTGGGCAGGGGGTCGGGGCAGTATGTCGGGTGGGAGTTCGGGCAGTGACTGGACAGGGACCGGGCAGTGGGATGGGGTCGACGGGATAGCTGAATGGTGCGAATTTTGTAGTGCATTTTAGACTAGAGGTGAGGTGTTCAAGTCATCAAGAAATCTGTAATCAATGACTCAAATTTTTTGGATATTGTCAAACGGGAAAACGTACTCAACAAACGTGATATGGCGTGAGATTATAATGTTGTCTGTTGATAACTCATAGCACAAGTACCCCATATGATTCAACGGGAAACCTAGGAGACGCACGGGAGTGGAGCGATGTGCTAATTTGTGAGGGACCGTGGATGTCAGATTTGGGTAACAAAGACAACCGAAAATTCGAAGGTGATCATAGAAAGGAATACGATGGAAGAGAATTTCGGTGGGTGTCCTATTTTGAATCGTACGAGTAGGTAAGATGTTAAGAATGTGTTCTACCATTTTTAATGCATATACCCAAAAGGTATGGGGGAGAGACGCTTGAAAAAGAAAGGTATGAATCATATTATTAATGGTGCGGAGAATTCTTTCGGCTTTACCATTTTGAGGGGAAGTATGAGGGCAGGAGAAATGAAAAACAATATCATTAGCCACACAAACATTATGAAACAGAGAGTTATTGAGCTCATGACCATTATCACATTGAAACATTTTGATGTCTTTTTCAAATTGCGTTTTAATCAATGTACGAAATTCAAGAATTTGGAGAACACTTGAGACTTGAGTTTAAGCGGATAGACCCAAAGAAAGTGAGAGAAGTCATCCAAAAATATCAAATAATATTTATGGCCTAGGTTGCTAGTTATAGGAGATGTCCATAAATCCACATGAATAATATCAAATGGAGAAAAAGCAATACTTAAAGAAGACATAAATGGAAGTCTAACATGCTTCCCTAGATGACAAGAGGAGCAACTATGGAAATTTTTTCCTTTATTACATTTAATTAAATTGTGGTTGCTAAGGGAATAAAAAATATGAGCTCCCGGATGACCAAGTCTACTATGCCACGTTGATGGAGATATTGCAGCTAAAGTGGTAGGAGGAGTGACATGGGCAGTGGGCGTGGATAGGAAAGGATAGAGGTCTCCCTCACTATTATATCTTGTAAGAAGTTTTTCCGTACGTAGGTCCGTTATAGAAAAATCAAATGGATCAAAATTGATGGATACAAAATTATCGGTGGCAAATTTTCTAACCGAGATTAGGTACTTGATAATATTAGGGGCATATAGGACATTTTTAAGGGAGAATTGGGGGTACGGTGGTGGGGTTAGTGTGTGGCCAAAACCTTGAATTGAAATGCGATGATCATTTCCGATCATAATAGATAGAGGAGTATTTAAATTGCGTAGTTGAGGAAGATTACCAGAATTATTGGTGAGGTGAGACGTGGCGCATGTATCCATATACCACGCATCATCAGGCTACTGGATTTTTATAGTGTTGTAAGCATGACTCAGTTCGGCAGGGGTTATTGGACCGTAGGCTTACTGTTGGGACGTGGAGAAGTGGGCCTGATGCTGGTGGCCCATGTATCGTGGGCCCAAGATCCTGGCCTGCAACGAGGAATACTGTGTCATGTTCATAGATGGTAGATTAGATAGAAATACGAGGTTGTTGAAGAACCCTAAAAGCTAGCGATACACTTTTCTTGTAAGCTGAATGTTTTAGAAACGTTCAGCACAATATTCTTAATACAATGTGTAGTAGTTGATATTAAAAACGTGTCGCATAGACACAATGTTGGTCAGTAAGCAAAAGACCAACACATGTATGAATGCAACTGATGATTCTGAGCCCGACGAAGAAAACTTTTTGATACAACTTTATGTATGCAATGACATAATCCCCACAATATCCAAATGGACCAAAAAGTTAAAATGTGATTGATGAATTGAAGAGGAAAGACAACTTTGGGATATTCTATAAGTGGAGGAAAAAATTCTTCAGAACTAGAGAGAGACGAGGAGTTGTGGGGCCATTGGGGGTTTAAGTGAGAGGAGGCTAGAGTTTGACTTCTGATACCATGTAAAGAATGGATCTTGGTCCTCACTCAACCCCAAAAGCTAGCTTGTAAGGTGAGGATTGTCCAAGTCCATATAACGAGTCCATGTTCCCATTCAATATCTGATGTGGGATTCTTAACACTCCCCGCATGCCCAGACCTTATTAACTAGAGCATGGATAATATAATTTGGGGGTGCAACATCGGTGAACAAAGAATTGGAATGATTCTGGCTCTGATACCATATAGAATAGTGTAATTCTCCTTGAGGGAGTTCTTTTATTAATGTAATATATATAGAGTATACAATTATAGTCCTAATAGAATTAAGATCTCTATTTTACATTAACTACACTAAATATTAATTACATAATATATTATGAATATATATTGTGGAATATATTCACTATCAAATATAATTGTGAAATAATAAGATAAATAATATGATTATGAAAAAAATGAAAATTATCAAGATTCATATACATTTCACAAACAATATTATTAATGGAATTAAACATAAATTGACTAAGTCACTATACCTGAATCCGAAGTTACTAATTATGTGATTTATGTTAATAACACCAAAGAGAAATAAGTTAAGAAGGAACTTATATGTGTCATATTTTTATTTTCTCAAGAAACAATTACGCATATCTAATACGTGTCATATTTTTATTTTAAGCATTGGATTCATCTGAATCTAATATTTTCTACGGAATATAAGTAAAAATTCACTAATACTGCAATAAACAATGGGTATGAACTAAGGTTGGCCAGTGGGGCAGGTCGGCCCGGTCCCGCCCCGATCTTCCCTAAAAAAAATAGTGTCGGGACTCGAAATCGGGACGGGACCTGTGCTCGTCCCGCCCAGGCCCGTACCATCCCAGACCCGCCCCGCCCTGATTCCGCCCCAACCCCGACCCCCTCTTTGCAAAAACGACCGTTGGACAACGGCCATTTTATATTTTGGTCGTTGTGCAACGACCATTTTTTGCCCACCCACCCCTTAAACCCCCTACCCCCTTAATATTTATTTTTAACCCCTAAGTTACTATATTTACACTTTAACCCAATTTTTCAACTATAAATACCTTATTTTCTCTTCATTTTTATCTCACAAATCTTCCTACAATCTCTCAACTCAATTTATCTCTCTACAAGTCTACAATTACATTGCCTACTAAATATTTTATTTTATTTGCACATTTGTGTAATTGTATCAAAGTTCAAAAATTGGGACTGAAGTTGGCAATTAGCTTGAGGATCATCCATCGAGCAAAGTTTCAATTTTCAACCTCGATTACAAGTCGACGTTATGCCAGCGTTTGGTACTTTCGTTCCTTCTTTAAATTATTATTGTTACTTTATTTTAATTATTACACTTAATTTTGTTATCTTTAATTATTTATTTTGCATAATTAAAATAGAATGATTAAGAGGTATGTTTAAGGGTAAGGGTAATGGTAAGGGTGCTTCTTCTAGTAGGGGTAACAAGGACATGAGTACTTCTTATAGTCATCTTATTCCTAGACATGCTGATTTGATTGATTACACTCATATAGATGAAAATGAATTTTTTAATGATATACCATTAAATAATGGAATATATTTTGCAACTGAACCAGACTTTAATTTAGAAGATAATCTAGATGACACACCCACCAATCTAGATGACACACCCACTAGTGCACCTCAAACTGAAACTGAAATGCCTCCTATTCTCCCTAGTATGAGACGAGGCCCCACACAACAAAAATTAAAATCAGTTGCATGGAATTTTTTGATAGGGACCAAGAGAATCAAATAGTTAGATGCAAAATTTGTAAAAATATTTATAAATTTAAAATGGGAAAAGGTCAGGGTGGGACGGGAGGTTTATTAAGACGTGTATAAAGCTTTCACAAAGCTAGGTGGGATGAATACGAGGCTACAAAGTCAGGTGCGTCAATGCGCTCTCAGTCAGGACAAGGTTCACATAGTGTCTCGGACCAAATACATGGTCAAATTAACCCGACGACGGGGGGAATTGTAGGTCCTAAATACGATAAACATAGAGATAGGGAAGTAATAACAAAATTAGTTGCGGTGGAGGATTGCCTTTTTCATTTCCTTTCTCTCCTTATTTTATTCATTACATAATAGATATGTATAATCCTACTTTTATCGATTTTCTAGATCAGTTGTTAGGAGAGACGTTTTTAAATTCGCACACGAATATCAACAATATTTACGTTATGCATTATACCATTTTTCTGGCAAAGTATCTATCACTTCTGATATAGGATGTAGTACTAACATCCATGATTATTTAACTGTAATATGTCATTAGATAGATCATAATTGGTCTATGCAAAAAGCGTATTTTAGCATATAGATATATTGATGATAGGTACACTGAAATTTTATTGCAGAAAATATTCATCAAGTTTGCGATTATTATGGTATAACTGATAAAATAATGACATGTTACGTTAGATAATGTTTCTTCTAATAATTATGATGTGAAACTTTTAAAAAATCTATTAACTCCATATTTTCCTAATCGTTTTCATATAAAATGTGTGTGCCATATTTATAACTTAGTTGTAAAGGGAGGTCTATCACTTTCTGAAGACATTCATGATAAAGTGCAATTTGCTATAAACTTTATTTTTAAAAGTAATAGAATACAAAGAAAAAAAAATATATAAAAAAATCGTCACGATTGTGGACTAACTTATAGAAAAAATCACGAAGATGTAGCGACTAGGTGAAATTCTCTATATGAACAACTACTTGTTGCTTACGATTATAGAAGACCTATAACTTTATTTTTTAACGCCCATAATAGAAATCCAACTGATATGCTTATAGATAATGATTGGAAAAAAATTTCAGAACTTATTGTATTTTTAGAGAATTTTTTTCAAGCAACTAAAGAATTTTCTGATATATATTATCCTACTATTTCAATTATGTTATTTTATATAGCTCTAATATTTTTGTTACTTAATGAATATATGGAAAAATCATATTATAAGACACCTATTAAAAAAATATTTATCAAATTTAAAAAATATTTTTTTCCTATTCCCACTATTTATATTATTGGTGTTGTATTAAATTTGACTATTAAAATAGACTGTTGTAAAGCACTTATTGAAACTATTTAAGATTGTATAGCAGTACTTCCATATCTAACTCTAAAAAATCCAAATGAACAACCACCTAAGAAACCAACTAAAGAAAAAGTTTTGTCTAGCATACACGATGAATGCAAAATAGTATATATACATTACCAACAAGAAAGTGCTAGCAACCAACCGACTTCTATACCATCTTCTTATTCTCCTTCTTCTTCAGTACAACCTTATAAAAGACATGTTGCTTCTGTGGCTAGTATTGAAAGTCGTAGAAATAAAATGTTTAGTGGTACCACTACTAACCAAGTTAGCGAGTTTGATATTTTTGTTTTGCAGGGTGTTGTACCGTACCAAGCAGTTCTCAATGAAGAAGTACGTGAAGACTTGCTTAAATACTGGAGAAAAATGAGAATACATTTCCGACACTATCAAAGATGGTCCGAGATGTGTTGAACATTCAAGCGTCATCAATATCATCTGAAAGCGCTTTTTCTGCCAGAAGATTTCAAATAGGAGAGCACAAACACTCATTAGCGGGAGACAACTTGGAGATTCCTGTTTTATTAAGAGATTGGATACGAGCGGAGCGTAGAAGGTGCGGTCAACCGGAGATCAACGAAGAAGACGGCGAAAACTACAACGAAATCTTGTCCGACAGAAGTGGAAGCGACGTCGACCAATTTGATCAACAAATTCTAATTCCAACCGAAGAACCACAAGACATTGTGAAGAAATTAGAAAATGTGTTTATAAATATGTGATTTTTTTAATTGCAATTTTACTATTTGATTTGCAACTTTCAACACCACAAAGTTGCAATTTTGAAATTGTATTACAAAAAAATCATATTTCTATTAAATAATATAAGAGGCACAAAAACATCATTGTGATGTTTTTATTACACTATCTTGTTCAATTATTAAAGTGTTTATATATATTATTTTATTAAATTAAGTGCAAACTAAAAAAGGAAATCTCGAACCCGACTTCCCCGGTCCCGTTCCACCGTGACCCGCCCCGCCACGAACCCGTCCCGCTGGACACCCTTAGTATGAACTCTGAACTCATAATTATAAAAAATATAATATGTTCAATACTAAGAACATGAAAGATTGAATTCATAAAATTTTAATCGTAGATACGTTTATGCAAATAGGAGGATTAAATATAATTATCTATGGTATACTATGCTCGTTAGGAAGAAAGCAATCTTACTAATCATTTAAAATTACTAAAAGATGGAAATTAAAAGTCGAGATTAATAAACAATACAACCACTTAATTTAGAGGAAGAAAGTGAAAATGAAAGGAACCAAAAGTAGGAACCTTGGTGGAGCCTAGAGAAATCACGAGGTGGGCGGCTAAGAATAGTCAAGTTTGTGTCTTGTCAAAATTGGTGTTTGGATAGTCGTAAACGACTACTTACGAGTCTCTCTCCCGGGAAACAAAACAACAATGTAAACGACGACTCAACAAGTTGATTGCCGTGTCACTTGGGTTTAGTTTGGCCAAGTCAATTTTCCTTTTTTTTCTCGATTATAAAAGATAATAATAATACGTACCATAACACATACTACTTGTTAGTTTTTTTTTGTTTGTTTCTTACTCGGTATTTGATATTCACATTCGGTTTCGATTCTCGAATAATTTAAATTTGCGTCGCATAAGGTCTATTAATGGGAAATCACTCCCTAAAAATATTATTGTCATACTCATAACCCAAATTCAAAATATTTAATTAATGGCGAGAGATCATATTCATTCTATCATAACCTTTGTTTAGTTACGATTATCATGCCATATACAAATATTCATCTATTTTATAACAAAAAAAGGTCAATTTTCCAAAGATATGCAGGTGTTTGACCTATAATCGAGAAAGTTGATTCACAAAGATTTAAAGTGGAGGATATATTTAATTCTTTTTCTTGTTTTGCGTTTTACTTTTTCACTTGTCCCTTCCAAAGTAATAATATATCTTGCGGAAAATCTTAGTTGCTCAGTTGGTTGACTATCTAAATTTTTACTTTGTTGGTGAGGTTACGATTCCCCACCTTGTAATGCCCTATTTTTTCTTTTCCTACCCTTATTTAATAAAAATATTTTTTAAAAAAAGAAATAGTATTTCTTTCATTTGTCGTCAACAGGAATCATTAGATGCTTCATTTTCATTCTTTTCAACTAAAGGGCAAATTGTTCCTTACCCACGAGGTTTGATTTAATTCACCAACCATTTCCTTTTAAGCTAATTTCTTGTTTGTTATTATGTCATTTTTTGAGGGGTAGCGAGTTAGAAGAAAAGAATAACACATTATTATTGAATTCGTGATCCAACAAAGAAAAAAAAGGTAATTTATGACTGATAATAATATAGTATGTGTGATTCTTAAAGAGATAATTTATCAAAATCCTCCTAAAATATCACATTTAATCCTTTTCATATTTAAATTATGTCTTATATAAATATTACATCTGCATTTTTGCTTTCAAGTGCTAAAAACCCCTGACTTTGCCGATGGCAAAATGTGTATTAACACCTTCTTAGAGGCGTAAAAAAAAGTCATCCATGTGCCTTTTATAATGGTTAATTAAGCAAGAAAATCCGATTTTATTCTGTTATTTTTTTAATTCTTTTTCTTTCTATAAATGAGGTCATCTCCCTCATCCTCTCTACATAATTTTTTGGATGTGTAACTATGAGCACATTTGAAATTTTTTGCGTTCTCTTTCAATCCTAACACGCAATGAAATTAAAGATTGTAGATTAAAATCAAAGTGAAATTGAATCAAATAAGAGCCGATTTGCTTTAATTTCTCTAAAATCAGGGACCTCTAAAAAAAGGGACAAAAATGGTGTCTCTTATGTTTTTCTCTTTACCTTTTTATCTTCTCTTTTTATTTTTATTATCTTTAGTTTTACTTATTTAATTAAAATTTATGTCAAAAGTAAAATCATTAATAATTAAACGAAACGTAGAAAAAAAACACGTGTAGTGCCAACTTGACCCTTTTAGAAAACTTCTTAGAGAATGATCTTACACATATATATATATATATAATATATAACATATAACATATAGTGAGTAGGTGTTTTAGCACTTGAAAGTTATAGTTTATGATAGAAATATAAATAAGGTATAATTTAAGTATGAAGTTGATAAAAATATGAAAGCTTAGGGTTTTTTTAATCCATTATCTAATTTTTAACACCTTTGCATTTAGTACTTTATTTATAATTAATCATCAATTATACTGATTGTTTTGTGAAAAATTGTTCATATGCCAAGCGGGATATCTAGGATGGTAAAAAGGGATGAAAGACGCAAAAGTTCGAAAGAAACACATTTATAGGAGGAAAACTTAAAAGACCCGCATCACTGGAGCATAAGCTAAATATTTTGAAACTTGAAGTTAGCTCGCTCACGTTTGGCCATAGATTTTGAGAGTATATTTGAAGATTTATTTTTAAATTTTTATTTGATCATAAAATTTTAATAGATTTTAAAATCAAATCTTCAAATTTCAAATTCTGGCTCAAACCTGTTTTTGGGTCAAGATCTATGTTTTGGCCTTTTCAAAACTTTTAAAAACTACCCCGAACTTTTATATTTTATAAAAAAATCCCATCTATTTATGACCGACTAATTCTATCTATCTTATTTCTCCATTAAAGTAGTATCTATCATGTTTCCACAATTAAAGCAATCTATTCTATAAAGTGAACGAGCTAAGATGTGACCAAACAGTAGAAAAATAATCCCCAGAGAAAATTGCTATGCTAATTGTAGAAATTTGTTGCGAAGATAAAAATGGTCTTTATATTGTAATTTGTTTTGTAGTAGCTAGTAAGTGTGTTACTTGTAGTTGTTACTAGAGTATCATGTTCGGCATAATTTGGGATTAGTAAGTATATATGTTTTGTATGATTGAGTATTCTTGATAGTTTTTAGAATTTATGGGTATAATTAATGTCTCATGTTTTTCAAAACAAAAAGTGAAATATGTTTTGAAAAACACGGCCAAACACATTTTCAAAACTTGAAAAACTTCACCCAAATCAAGTTTTTCAAAATATTTTTAGGAATCTGTGGCCAAAAGCTAGCGAAGTCATGAGCTCAATCTTTACACTTAGCTAGCGTTTGTCCATAGAATTTGGATTAGATTTTGAAATTTTATCTTCAAATATCTATTTGGTCATAGATTTTGGACCGGATTTCGAAAATCTGTTTTCAAAAAATATTCAAGTTCCAAAAATTGGTCTTTGGACTTCCACTCACATTTTTTTTTTCAAAATATAATGCATGTCCAAACATAACTTCAAGTTTCAAAAATCACAACTTCAAATGCTCAATTTTTTAAGTTTCAAGTGTAAGGAAATGACCACTCAACTAGCCAATTAATGGCCTTCAATAGCCATGTAATGACACTTATTAAGGGGTTACATTCAACCAAATAATGGCTGAATTCATGTGCCAAATAATGGAGATTCAATGCTCCAAAACCAGCCCAAGAGTCAAAACTTTCCAACTTTCCGTCGCAGCATTCTGCCTTCGAAGCGTCGCGGCTATGCGAATTAGTGTCGCGGTGCCTCGCCGCCTTGGCTCCAATAGCCCAACCACCAATTAGCATCGCGACGCTGCCATGGGGACGTCGCGGCTCCGACGGTGTTGCGCTGCGGACCTTCACGGCTCCACGGTGATTTTTGATTCGTTTCATCTTACACTTCATACACTTCTTCCTTCGCTTACCAACGTGGAACACTTGTCATTTGGCCAATAACCGTCCATCATTCTATGTCTCAAACGTATTACTTACGTACCAATATCTCTTTCACTAATGAAATTTGCGATACTTGGCACTACGTGTGCACGTGTGTGGAAACGACGTTTCCGACGAGCGGGCCCCCAATTGTTCGAGTCATAAATAATGGAATAAACTTAATTTCACATTGGTAAATTTCCAACGATCCCCTCTTGAAAGAGATTGTGGCGCACTCGCAATGTGCCTATTTGCAGCAATGTTTCAGCGGACAGATGTTGCATCAAGATAGGTAGCTTCCGCTTTGAACCTTCCATAGTTGATTACCATCGGAGTTACTTACTGCGCGGTGAACGTGATGTCTTGAACCGTCAGTGTTTAGTGTAAGTCAAGTCAACGGTACCAACACAACAATTTCCCTTACTCTATTCTTCGTAATGTTTTGTCCGTTGTGGCCGTGGACACTTTTTGGATTCTTAAGTGCGTTCATTTGAGGTGGCATGTCCTCACGCTTAAATAGGTGGTCTCCTACAAGGTATCATGCTATACCCCATTTTACAAGTGTTAGGAACTATTAAAAGTTTCCCTAAACCTAACATCAACCGTTGAGGATCATTAAAGGTTTTGAAAACTTAACTTTTACCCACACTGCAGATAACACTTAACGTCTATCGTGGGAACGTCTTTGGGTTTATGTTCCTTACATGGATCATAACCCGAAGTGCTCTTGCTTCCACCGAAGCGCTCAACTGAACCTTTACAGCTTAGTTTTCCTATTGAACCAAATTCCTGAGATCTCCAATCAGTAAGGTTGGGTTACCACCGTATTGGTCCTTAAAGCTTGTGTTTTAAGCCCATTCCCCTAGACAAGCAGAATATCTGATATTTGGGTAATACCTTTGTCAGTGGGTATGCTATGTTATCCTTTAATTTTATGTAATCAATGGATATTATACCCGTGGTGATCAGCTGCCTAACGGTCTTATGTCTCCGTCGAATATGACGAGACTTGCCGTTGTACATAGAACTCCGCACCTTTCCTAGAGGCGACTGACTATCGCAGTGGATCGTTACAGAAGGTACGGGTTTGTCCCAACAAGGAACATCCTCTAAGAAGTCATTAATCCACTCAGCTTCTTCTCCTGCTCTGTCTAAAGCGATAAACTTCGATTCCATCGTGGATAGGGCGATGCAAGTTTGCTTAGAGGATTTCCAAGACACAACCCCACCACCAATTGTAAATATATACCTACTGATGGACTTAGTGTTCTCTATATCAGATATCTAGTTTGCATCACTGTACCCCTCTAGTACAACTGGATATCTCGAATAATGCAACCTGTAAGTTAGCGTGTATTTCAGGTATCGTAGTACTCGATTCAACGCCTTCCAATGATTATTACTCGGATTACGGGTAAACCTAGCCAACTTGTTGATTGTATAAGCAATATCATGTCGGGTGCAGTTTGTTATGTACATCAAACTCCCAATCACATGTGTATATTGCTCCTGGCATACGGGTGCACCATGATTTTTATCAAGCTTTTGATTCCTATCCAGTGGTGACTTCATAGGCGAACTGTCAAATATCTCAAACTTTCTCAACACATCCTCAATGTAGTGAGACTGCGATAACACAGTTCATCAGACGTCTTAGAAATCTTTATCCCTAAGATGACATATGTAATACTCATATCCTTCATGTAGAAGCATTGTTTCAATATGTTCTTCGTCTCTAGGATCAAGCTAGAACTGCTCCATGTGATCAACATGTCATATATGTACATGCATATCATGACGAACGAGTCAGAGTTACCTTTCGTGTAGACACATTTGTCACATTCATTAATGGAGAAACCCTTCGATAGTAGAGTACTATCAAATTTTTTGTGCCATTGCTTCGGGGCCTGTTTTAGACCGTACAGAGATTTGACAAGTCGACAGACTTTCTTCTCTTGCCCTGGAACCACATACCCCTTGGGTTGTTCCATATAAATTTTTTCTTCCAAATCACCATTTAGGAAGGTTGTCTTGACATCCATTTGATGTATCTCAAGGTCACACAACGCTGCGATCGCAATGAATACTCGTATGGACGTCATTCTCGACACCGGGGAGTACGTGTCAAAATAGTCAAAGCCTTCTTTCTGTCGATAGCCCTTGACTACTAACCTG
The DNA here is from genome assembly GCA_029783415.1 of Anisodus acutangulus. NCBI lineage: Eukaryota > Viridiplantae > Streptophyta > Magnoliopsida > Solanales > Solanaceae > Anisodus > Anisodus acutangulus. The sequence continues at coordinate 42,665,396 of CM056496.1, read as the reverse complement.
GCCTTGTACTTATCTATAGACCCATCTACTTTATACTTCCGTTTGAGTATCTATTTACAACCCAACGGTTTTTTTCCAGGAGGAAGATCAACCAACTCCCAAGTATGATTATGCAGGATTGAGTCTATTTCACTCTCAATAGCTTCTTTCTGGAATGGTGCCTCTGGAGTTGACAATGCTTCAGCAATTGTCCTTGATTCGTCATTAACCATATAAGCTACAAAGTCAGGACCGAAAGATTTAAGCTTTCTTGCCCTTTTACTCGCCTTTGTTCCATCTCTGGAGTCTCAAAGTTCTGAGAATCTGGAACACTAGATTCTGGATATTCAGTCACTTCGAAGTTCACTAGATCTGAACCATCTAGATCCGGGCAGTCAACGACTCCTAGTTCATGAGAGCTTTGTTCATAACTTTGTTTGCGAGAGGTTATGTCTTTTTTCTTTCTAGGAAAAGTATCTTCAAATAATTGAGCATTCCTTGATTCCATGATTGTACCCCCGTGAATATCTAGAATATCTGACTTATACACTAAGAATCGATAAGCACTACTGTTATTTGCATATCCGATGAAAATGCAATTTACAGTCTTAGGCCCAATCTTGACCTGTTTTAACTTAGGCACTTCGACCTTTGCCAAACAACCCCACACCTTTAAATATTTATAGGTGAGTTTCTTTTCCTTCCATGATTCATATGGAGTTTTGTCCTTACCCTTATGTGGGACTCTGTTAAGAATCATATTAGCGGTAAGGACGACTTCTCCCCACATGTTTTGGGGAAGACCGGAATTGATGAGCAAGACATTCATCATTTCCTTTAACATGTGGTTCTTGCGTTCAACAACACCGTTTGACTGAGGTGAGCATGGAGCCGTCGTTTGATGAACAATGCCTGATTCAACACAATATTCCTCAAATGACGCTACGTATTCTCCCCTCAATCGCTACGAATGGATTGAATCCACATGTTTAGTTGGTTTTCAACTTCTGCTTTGTAACATCGGAACGCTTCAAAGGCTTTATCTTTACTTTTCAACAAGTAAAGGTAACAATACCTTGTGCTATCATCAATGAATGTCACAAAGTACTTTTTTCCCCTAGTTTGTGCAAACTTCAAATCACATATATCTCTGTGAATAAGTTCTAGAGGAGCGGTATTCCTTTCGACGGATCGAAAATGAATCTTTGTGAGTTTTGCCTCTATGCACACCTCACACTTATGTTGAGGGTTTACGTCGATAGACGGCAACAACTCCAACTTCACTAACCTTTGGATGGACTTGTAGTTAACATGTCCTAATCTATGATGCCATATATTAGAAGACTCAAGCAAGTAAGAATAAGCTCAATTTTATTGCTTGGACGTATTACAAACATGGCGTTAACTTTGATGAGGTCTTCACAGACGAAGCCTCTTCCCACAAAAGTTCTATTCTTGGTGATTAGAAATTTATTGGACTCAAATACTAGCCTAAAACCAGCATTAACCAATAAATGACCTAAAATTAAATTCCTCATAATCTCAGGGACATGCATCACATCCTTCAGAGTGAGCTCCTTTCCAGAAGTCATCTTCAGGACTACCTTTCCTACCCCCAACACGTCAAAGGAAGCGCTGTTACCCATGAATAATTTCTTGTCTGTAACTGGTGTATATGTGGAGAATGCATCTCTATTGAAACAGATGTGTCTGGTAGCACCCGTGTCCATCCACCATTGCATGGGATTCTCAACAAGGTTTTCTTCAAGCACCACCGCCGAGAACTCCTCAATCATGTCGTCAAGAAGCGTATCTTTGACGACGTTAGCCTATGCCTTGCCTTTGGTCTTGACCTTCTCTTGTTGCTCAGTCTTGAGCTTGCGGCAGTCCTTGATAATGTGACCAGGTTTCCCACAGTGATGACAGTTCCCCTTGAACTTCTCCGCCGCCTGGGTCTTGTCGTTTTTATGGAACTTGCGCTTCTTGCTTGGGTTCCCTTTAACCTCATCCAGATTTGCCTTTGCCTCATCGAGTTGTTTTCCCCTAGACAATGCCTTCTTATTATCTTCCCGAATCTGGAGTTTGATAATAAGTTCCTCAAAGGTCATTTCCTTCGTCTTAAGTTTTAAGTAACTCATAAACTCATTCCACGAGGGAGGTAACTTCTCAATCAGTGATGCAACCAAAAACAGCTCATCTGGTTTCATACCTTCAAAATCCACGTGATGTAGAATCATTTGGAATTCCTGGACTTAGGGCATCACAGTTTTGCTATCCACCATTTGAAATTTCAAGAATTTCCCAACGATGAATTTCTTCGTACCAGCATCTTGTGCGTTGTGCTTCTTCTGCATCTTTTCCCATAACTCTTTGGCGGTGCCTACAGCGCAATACACCGTGTAGAGTGGGTCTGACAAACAGTTCAAAATATAGTTCTTACACATGAAGTCACTATGACTCCAAGCATCAAGAACTATCTTCATGCCATTGACGACATGGATACCTTGGCCCCCTCCAGCCGTTTCATTAGTTTGAGGGTCTAATTCATCTCCAGTTTGTGGAGGATTTTTTCTGTTAGGAAATGAGCCATTCCCATAACAGTCAGATAAAACAACATCTTCTGCTGCCATCTCTTGAAGTTGGAGCCCATAAACTTCTCTGGGCGTTCATTGTGGAAATCGGAGGGTGGAGGAACATTAATGTTCCCTTAAGCAACTGGAAAGGCATTGGGTGTGCCTTGAGAAGTGGGGAAGGCAGAGGGGTTGCCTCGAGTAGTAGCAACAGCAGAATCAGAAGCGAGTTGTTCTCTTCCAGTCATCTTTCTAAGCATTTACAACAATCTTGTCTTAAAATTGTGGATTACAATAATTGCAGGAAACAAAAAGTAAGTAAATATTACAAATTGCTAGAAAGGATAAACTAAAGATTACAACAAACTGGAATCAAGAACGATATAAATTCCTTGTGATTTGCTGAGTAGAGTGATGACACTCTGTCTTTAAGACAAGATTGCCCCATATATATCCTTTTACGTTGTCGGACAATAGTCTTCCAAGATACAACAACAACTTAACAAATGATCAAACGAAACTCAAATGTTACTCTTGAAGAACTTTGAATATAGAAACTTGCTAGAGATGAAGAAGAAGATTTCAGAAAATTTCTAAGTGTGTTGAACAATTAGCCAAATGCCTCAATTTATAGTGTAAGGAAATGACCCCTCAACTAGCCAACTAATGACCTTCAATTGCCATGTAATGACACTTATTGAGGGGTTACATTCAGCCAAAGAATGGTTGAATTCATGTGCCAAATAATGGAGATTCAATGCTTCAAAACCAGCCCAAGAGTCAGAACTTTCCATCTTTCCGTCGCAACATTCTGCCTCCGAAGCGCCGCGGCTCCAGTAGCCCAACCACCAATTAGCGCCGCGATGCTGCCATGGGGGCGCCGCGGCTTCGACGGTGTTGCGTCGCAACCCTTCACAGCTCCGCGGCGATTTTCAACTCGTTTCATCTTACACTTCTTCCTTCGTTTAGCAACGTGGAATACTTGTCATTTGGCCAATAACCGTCCATCATTCTATGTCTCAAACGTATTACTTACGTACCAATATCTCTTTCACTAATGAAATTTGCGATACTTGGCACTACGTGTGCACGTGTGTGAAAACGACGTTTCGACGAGCAGGGCCCCAATTGTTCGAGTCATAAATAAGAAAATAAACTTAATTCCACATTAGTAAATTTTCAACCGTATATGCATATCACATCCAAAAGTAGGGACATATGCCCTAATGGTTGTACGCTGTAGCCACAAAACCAAAGACCAATTTCATTAACAAAGGTTTCGTATAGATAATGACAAAAGTAAAGCTCTAGTCATACAGAAAGTAATTTTCACTTTTGTTTTGCAAACATATTTCTTTTGTTGAAATGCTTCGTTTTGGAAAAAGAAAAGATTTAAAACTAGATCGACACTTCTGGAAAGAAGAAGAAGATTCATACTCACATAAATGAATTAATTAGCTTTATAGTGAAAAAAAAAACGACATGATACTGATTGAAAATAAAAAAAGCAATTGAAAACATAACGCCAAAATTATTACTACCAAAACTATAGTTTTTTTAATAAATGGGGAAATAACCTATAAAAATCAACATATAGTGGCCGGTACTATTTTATTCTTAATCAAGAGATTTTGAGTTCAAGTTCTTTAGTACGGTGTTACTATTGTTAGAGAGTGCTTTGACCCAATGCATGTATCAGATATCAAATGAAAAATAAAAAAAAATTACAATAAAAGAAATAAAAGTAAAAAATAGGAAATTCCAAATGTATTTATGGAGATCTGATAAATAAGTCTTTCTTTATTTTGTTTTGAGAAGGGTCCACATTTAGCTTTCTGACATACTAATAATTAACACCAACATCGAACCTTCAAAAAAAAGAAAAAAAGAAAAAGAAAAAGAAAAAGAGAAACTTTCTTTCATTTTCCAGAAATTTTAAATTCCATAACAGATTCCCCAAATTATTCCAAAAATTTCCCCAATTCAATGCAGGAATCGAAACCCTAGAGTTGCCATATATGAGAAACCGTATTTGCTTAGTAGGTAAAGTATAAATTTGTAATGCGTGTAGCAGTAGATCTGAATTCCTACTTGCAATTGGTATTGACGGCTATAGCCGTCGTAGTAACACTACTCTACCTCGTCAAGAGCACTGCTTCAAAGTACTTTGTCGTTGACGACGACTCTAATTTTGACTCTTCTGCGCCGACGGCGACCGCGAGGTTTGGTGATCGGAGAATGGAGCCGGAAGGTTGCGGCGTATGCGGTAATATCACCACAAAACAATGCTCTCGTTGCAAGATGGTTAAATACTGGTATGCTAATTAGCTGTTGATTATCCTTAAAACACTGATAATATTTCTGATAATAGCTTTATGTTTAATATTTAGTACTAGTATTACCTTGTAAAGTAACTTCACTGGTTTGGTGTTGACAGCTGCTATACATACACACACAGAGAACACTGCTTTATTAATTTAAAATCTGTATAACTAATACAACATCTGGTTGACGGAACAAAACTTGCAGCACTTTGATTTATCGATTTAACTCTGCATTGCTAATATTTATAGACATAATGGTAAAAAATTCACATAAACACACATGAAGTATCACTTGTTTCCGGGGTTTCTACCTAGTTTGTGTTTCCTACCTACCTGAACTATCATCGACTATATATCAAAACACATCTCGAAGCTGACTAGACCAAGTGTTTGAATACAATCTCCGAAAGGCGCGTGGCATCTTAATTTGCCCATAAAATTTCTGACTCATTAATTTTGAGGTGTGTTTTGATAAATAATTGGTGATAGTTCAGGTAGGAAACGCAAACACCGGATAATTCAGGTAGGAAACACGCAAAAAAGTGATACTGCAGGTGTTTTCTTGACCATTCTCTCTATTTTATATGGGGTAGAATATGGAATAAGAATACACGTAGTAGCTACAAGAAAATGTTAGTAGTGTTTTATTAGTCACCATATGGCAATCCTTACATTCTTATTAACTGCATAATAATTCCTATGTTACTATTAACCACATAACAATTTACCACTTTTTTCAATGTTTTTTCTTTCACACTCCACAGCAATCAATTTTGTATGAGTCTACAATTTGGTTATAAATGCATGATTATAGTTTTCTACTATATTCTTCTGTACTGGTATATAGAGTCCTAAACTTATAAAGTAACTTCTCGCCATTGTTGTCAAAAGCTCGGTTGAGGTGTGCTTAAGTCCTTAAGCTAGGTGCAACATAGGCTGTGTGCTTTAAGTGACGCTACAGCTCAGCGTGTGCCTCATACCCAGGGGATTTGTCTTGAAGAGAGTGACACTAAAACTATAAGTAATTCGTGTAATTTTAATTTGTCTCGATTCTTATTTGGCTTTATAGTTACTGTTTGAACTACATTTAGATTTTCATCATTCCTTCATTTATTTGTTAGAGCATGTGCTTTATTTGTGTTATGCGCTTAAAGCCTCAACAAACTTTAATGTTTTTTCTCTCTTTCCGCCTTTGACAACACAGCTTCTCGTGGCCCCATATACACAATCTATGATAACATCTATATACATCTATATATATACAGGAATCTAAAGCCCTGACTGAGTAACTTTTTTGTATGTTTACTGATCAAAAAAACAAGAAAGTAACATTTTTTTATGTTTACACAAATTCTACAATAATATCATTATCTACACTAAAAAATATAAATCTTGGATTCAATAAAATAACTTTGCTTCTATGGTGACAACAGTGGCCAGTTAATTTTGTCTAGTTTCCATAATTTCGCAATCTACCACAACCTGTTATACTATTGATACTTAATTGTAATATACAGAGCCCCGGACTGATAGAGTAACTTGACTTCAATCAATTGGTGTCCACAGTGGTTTCTTTGTTTTTGTGTAAAATCTACTAATTGATGGTATATATACAGTATGTGATGATTAATTGGTAGAGATTTTTCTCTAATGATGGGGTTTGAATAGACCAAAATATATGACAGATCAATTTTTTGATTACTTTTGTATCCTACCGGGGCATATTTTACCATTTTCCTTTTTTGTAATTTTATGTAACTTGTGCGCTTCACTTCAAAGAAGCGTGTGTCTACACTTCTACTTCTCGTTTTTTCGCTTAAAGCCCGATGGACCTTGTCGCTTTGCGCTTTTCACTTTTAAAACACTGCTCACGGGTGACCATAATCTTTTTCCTTTTCCTTATATTGTCTGGAGAGACATGTTAGTTAACTACTGGTTGTTTTTTCTCTCTCTCTTTCTGTCATAGCTCTGAAGCTTGCCAAAGATCTCATTGGAACTCTGTGCACAAACTAAAATGCAAGGATTTTCAGTTACCTGGGAAAGACAGTTCTTTGCAAGGGAGAACATCTTCTGCAGTTTCACTGGCTCATGCTAGTGGAACCTCTAAGATACTAGACCATTCAAAGAAGGTATACACCGTCTTAGTTAATAATGCAACTATGCGTTTATGTTATAACACCTGACCAAAGTTTGGTTTAATCATTTAGATACTTTTCCCATATGAGGAATTCTTGGAACTCTTTAACTGGGATAGCTCAGGTTTCCCACCTTGTGGGCTACTTAATTGTCGAAACAGGTACTCCCTCATTTTAGACTCTAGCAATCAAGAATTGCTTAATATGCCATCTGTTTTATTATCTACATTATAAATATATTCTTTTTTGTTCTTATGCAGTTGCTTTGCTAATGTGGTGCTACAATGTCTGACATATACTAAGCCACTTGTTGCCTACTTGTTGGAGAAAGGCCATTTGAGAGAATGTAAATGCGTTCATTAGAACAAGTATACGAACTATTCCTTCTTTTGAAGTAATTGGAACAGCTTTTTATGTTATGGATTCTTTCTTCTCTTCCATCAGGTAGGCGGAATGGTTGGTGCTTCCTTTGTGAATTTCAACACCATGTAGAACGGGCTAGTCGGAGTCAGCAGCCCTTCTCACCAATCAACATACTTTCACGGTTGCCTAATATTGGTGGTAATCTTGGGTATGGTAAACAGGAGGATGCCCATGAATTTATGAGGTATGTTTCTTTTCATAAAGTAAATTTGATGAGTATCTCAGAGGAATTCTGATGAGTATTTTCCGCTAGAGTGTTCAATGTGATATAGTCAGCCGTGGGTTGTGTCCAGAAGCATATTTTACATGAAATAACGAAAATTGCCTTCTTTTGTAGGTTTGCTATTGACACGATGCAGTCTGTGTGCCTCGATGAATTTGGTGGAGAGAAGGCTGTTCCTCCTAACACACAGGAGACAACACTTATTCAGCACATATTTGGTGGTCACCTGCAATCTCAGGTAACTTTAATTTATGATGGAGAAGATGAAGCATGCTATTATCCAAAGCAACATAATAGGACTTGAAACTTTTTCTATACTTTAAATGTTGCATTATCAAAATATTTTAGTCGAATACGTAATTATTCACCTAGACTTGGCACTGTTTATTGTGTGCACACCTAAACTATTCGTTGTCCTAATTACCCCTCTAGACTTGGCTATTTAATAGCCTTTACCCCTGGACGATCTAATCCCATGGAACACATGTGCCATTTCTTAAAAATAAGAATATTTTTTACCTTTTTAATTCATTAATTTATACAGTTGTAATAAACATTAATTGCATCTACAGAAGAGATAAAAAGAAATACACAGTTGGCGACTAGAACTTTTTTTATTTTGTTAAAAAATGATGAAGGTCCGACCAAGATTTTTTTTGACAAATTCGGCCCAAAAAAGAAGAATTACTTAGTTGGAAGAAATAGTCAATGCATCTAAAGAAGAAACAAAAAAAAATGCAAAGTTGAGGTAAATATGCTTTGTACATTAAGAAGAAGCAAGAGAGTAAATGTTCATAAATAAAGGTATGAAGAAGGTACAAGTACAGCAGACTAAACTACTGGTAGAAGCAGAAAAAGAACTACATATGTCATATCTCTTCTAAGAAATCTAAATATTCATCCATGTTTTCCATAACACTTCTTTTACACCAAAAAAACAAATTCAAAAGACATCTATTTTTTTATCCTCGATGCATGTTGTTTTTCCCTTCAAAGCAAACTCTGTTTCTTTAGCCATATTGTCCATAAGACACGGGAATTGTTCTCCATATTGGCTGCTGACTCTTAGCCATTGTCCGATGTTGCCATGTCTCCAAGTAGACTCCTTACATTTGGTGGCATAACCCAATTAATACCATACCTGTTAAGGAATAACTCCCAACACTGCCTTGCCACTTTGCAATGAATGAGAAGATGATTGACTGTTTCTAACTCTTTTTCACACATGTAGCATAAAAAGGGCAGTCCGGTGCACTAAGCTCCCGCTATGCGCGGGGTCCGGGGAAGGGCCGGACCACAAGGGTCTGTTGTTTTCACACATGTAGCATCTATTACTTAAACTAATGCCCCTCTTCTGTAAATTATCCTGTGTTAGACAAGCTTCCTTTGCTGTCACCCACCCAAAGCATGCCACTTTGACAGGTGCTTTTGTTTTCCATATTGCTTTCCATGGCCATTCTGATTCATATACCCCTTGTTGTTTCTGTAGCATGGTGTAACAACTGTTTACAGTGAATTTTCCACCATTGCTTGCTATCCAAAACATTGAATCTTTCTTGTTGTCCTCCAATTTAACACTAGTCAGCATTTATGTCAATTGAGCAAATTCATCTATTTCCCAATCATTGAGGCCCCTTTGAAGATTAGCTGCCAGCCATTATTTGAGTAGAAATCAGTTAGCTTCCCATTCTTAGTAGTGGGGCATCCAGATAGCACTGGAAATTTTGACGCGAAGCTTTCATGACCCAGCCATCTATCAGACCAGAAAAAGTATATTTCTACCATTCCCTAGCTTCTGCTTTTACAAATTGACTGTATTCATTCCACAAACTACTAACAGTGCGCTCCAGATCCCCCCCCCCCCCCCTCCGCGAAGATGATTGGACTGTACAAGGAGTCCAAAAATCTTCCCTACCATATTTGACATTTATGAGATGTTTCCATAAAGTCACTTAAATAATAGGCTTTTGTTATGTATCCTTAAATTCCTTATTCCCAGACCCCCTCCTTTTTTCCCTTTCATTATTTCATTCCATTTAAAGGTAAAGGTTTTTATTAAAACTGCACCAAGATGGTACAGACTAGAGTACGAGACGTAACACCAACTCTTATGTCAACCATATTACATGTTTTCCCCTAGTAAGTATAGTGAATCTGATCTATCCTATCTAGAATACTGCTGACACCAACCTTATAAAAAAAAGTTCTGCTATGACTCCAAAAATATAGATTCTTGATACATTTGTCTCTGCCTCTAGATATCTGCATCCTCTTCCCCTCGAAGCATACCTTGTTCCTTTCCGGCTATCTAGTCCATAGTATGCAAATAGGGATAGCCCTCTGGGATTTCCATGCCTCTGAAAGACTATTAATATTCTGTGGTGACACCCATGATATGTCCATGATGTTAAAGAAAAGTCCCAAACATTGTCTTGAAAAGCTGCAATGTGAACAAATAAACCATTGTAAATGACTACGTGGCAGTTAACAGTTGAAAAATACCCCACCTGGAAGCTGGTTTTTAAATTTTTTCTTCATTCCCACACGCCTAAAAGAGAGTGTATCCATGCTCTTTGCCATGTTAGTGTCCGGGGTAAAGGCTATTAAATAGTCAAGTCCAGGGGGTAATTAGGACTACGAATAATTTAGGCGTCCTTCGAATAAATGGTGCTAAATTTAGGGGGATAATTAGGTATTCTGCGAAATATTGTGTTTTTGGATATTTCAAGCTGCACATGTATTTTTGCTCTTGTATTATTCTGATCTCGTCTCTTTCTTTATCTGCCTAAATGAGTTGTTTCTATTTTTAGGTCATATGTACAGAATGCAGTAATGTTTCAAATCAGTTTGAAAATATGATGGATCTGACAGTAGAGATTCATGGGGATGCTGAATCTTTGGAGGAATGCCTAGATCAATTCACAGCAAGAGAATGGCTTGATGGAGATAACTTGTATAAATGTGATGGGTGAGGTTCTTCACGCTAATGATGAATTGCATTACAATCTGGAATGCCATTTTTGTTGCCTTTGAGCAATGATGTATAGTTTCATATTTACCTTACCATGCTGATTGATTCTATTCCCAGATTTCTATGTTCATCTGTATCTAATAACTTCATGAACTAATATAGACATATGACACTCCTTTGTCCTATCTCTTAGTTATCTTTTGGAAAGAATTGGACGACAATTATCACATACATCTTAAAAAGTATTTTCAAAAATTGTGGTTTGGGTAGTAATTTCGTGTCAGTTTTCAATTGATCCTATGAGTTCTTTTTTCTATTGGTTGACACAATTTATCTTGTGTGAGTTATTTACGGCTCACTGTTAAGTTGCGTTGGTTGACAACCAATACAAAAAGTCTAATTGCTGAACTTAGCCGACCCCAACTAGTTTAGATTGAGGCATAGTTGATTTGATAGTGCTACCTAGTTGTTAATCAATAACTGTGGTTGTTCTTGCAGATGCAATGACTATGTCAAGGCATGGAAGCGCCTAATGGTCAGGAAGGCACCAAATATCTTAACAATTGCCTTGAAAAGGTTTCAGGTTGGTTTTAATTTGCTTCAACCATCTAGGGTAAAGTGCAGTATAAACTTTAGCCCTTTAATAACTTTTTTCCCCAAATTTGTAAATGAATGATCCTTGCTCTCTTTCTAGGACCTATCTGTCTTTAGTTAGTGGTCAACGACCTATATCTCTAATGTGAAAAAAATGACGCGTCATGCTAGTCCTGCATGAACATGTTATCATACCAAAAATTCTTTAGAGAATTAGAAGAAAGGTTCATGTCCAATTTTCATCTCCAGAAAATCATCCCTGCATCAAGGTGATCCTCTTCTCTGGATGGGATTTTTTTGTCCATATTCCAATAAAAGATGTAGGTACTACAAATAGTGGACTGCTTTTTAACTTATCATTAAAGACAAATAGGCCACCACATTGCTACTATGTAAAAGTACTTCAAAGGAGTTGAAACATTAACGGAAGTCACTCAATCCTTCAAGTGAAAGATATAGAAAAAGAGTGAATAGTAACCAGCAACAACCAGATTCTGAATCAAAGAGTTGACCACAAGTTTAATGGAAATCAACTGCATGCTAAACTCTTCACTCCTTTTCCCCCAATGGCACCCTACTTCTTCCACGGTTCCATTTTCTAGTACTGCAATTAGAAACTGCCAAATGTAGGAACATATGAGAAATGGAAAAAATAAAGAACCTTCCTCCGTCCAGAAAGAACGTAATGGTAGGATAATAAGGGCCAAAATGTCTAATTTTTGGTCTTAATCAAGCTTCAATTCTTCAATCTTATTAGTCAAATTTACATACACAGGAACTACTTATAAAAAAGTTTTATAAAATGCAATTTCTTTTTCAACTATTAATATTTAGAAAATATTGAAAAAATTATAGTCAAAGAAAAATTGTTCGACTCTCCCATAGTAATATATGTTATTAAATGGGACAAATGAAGTATGGATGCATAACTAGAGGAGGAATGAACTCTGGGAATGAAAAGCAAGAAAATGAGCAGTGCAGTAGGAAGCCACCCTTTTTTCTTTCGAGAGTAATAAGCCCCCCCCCCCCCCCCCCCGCGCGAATAAAGTGGACAGATTCTAATGAAAGATCCGGGTTTACATGTTTTCTTTAGTTCACTTAGATGTGTATTATGCACCAGCAATAAGTTGAGGTGTAAATTGTGTACAAAATAGAGTTAACAACTTAAAATGCCTTTAAATTTAATTGTTTGTCCCCAATGATGAGAAATTAGAAAGAGAAGAGAATGTGAATTAGTGGCTTGAGGAATAGCTGTTACAGAGTGTGTAAATCTGGAAAGAAACTAATGAAATTATTACACAATCTCCTAATTGCCTAATTATAAGAATTTGAAGATATTCCCATATCTATACTATTATTACAGGGATTTGGGGATATTCTCATAGCTACCTTATTTAATTATATCACATCTGACACTCCCCTCAAACTGGAGCGTATAAGTCATATGCTCCTAGCTTGCCACAAATATAGTCCATTCTGGATCCTCGAGTGATTTTATGAAAACATCTGCTAGTCGATCTTTTGAGTTGACAAAACTCGTGGCGATGTATCCAGACTTGATCTTCTCTCGAATGAAGTGACAATCTATCTCAATGTGCTTCGTTCTTTCATGAAACACAACATTAGAAGCGATATGTAATGTATCTTGGTTATCACAAATCGATTTCATCGGTTCAACTCCTCCCATCTTCAAGAAGGAGAAGTTGTCTCAACCATATAAGCTCACACGTAGCCAATGCCATATCTCGATATTCCGCCTCTGCGTTTGATCTAGCCACAACATCTTACTTTTTACTTTTCCAGGATATTAGATTGCCTCCAATTAGAACGCACTAACCTGAAGTGGACCGCCTATCAAAAGGAGATCATGTCCAATTTGCATCAGAATACCCAACAATATGGGCGTGTCCCTTGTTTTCATACAATAAACCTTGTCTCAGAGAGCTTTTGATATATCGCAGAATGCGAATCACTGCATTCCAGTGACTATCACAAGAAATTGGATAACTACACTAATAACAAATGAGATGTCTGATCGTGTGATCGTAAGATAGTTGAGTTTGCCAACAAGTCTTCGATATCGATATCTGCTAGGATCTTTTAGAGGCTTCCCCTGTCCTGAAATAAGCTTGGTATTTGGATCCATCGGAGTGTCCACATGTTTGCAATTCAACATACCAGTGTCTTCCAAAAATGTTCAAGGCATATTTCCATTGTGTAATAGCAATACCGTTGCCAGACTGCCACTTCAATGCCTAGAAAGTATTTCAGCTTGCCTAAATCCTTAGTCTAAAAGTGACTTGAAATGTGTTGTTTGAGATGAGCAATATGATCATCACCTGTGATAACAATATCAACTTAAATAATTAAAAAGATATGTTTGTCATGAGACGAATGCCTATAAAATACGGAGTGATCAACTACAGTGGTTTTGCCTTTAGGTAAAGGAACAAGCTCCCAAGTACCATTATCTTGTAAATCAATCATCTCTTCAATCATAGCCTGACGACAACCTGGATGAACCAATGTTTTTGCTAGTCTTGGGAACTTTTTACAGTGGATAAGCTAGTAATAAAGACATGATATGAAGGTGACAGACGATGATAACTTAAACAAGTATAAATGGGAGTTTGATTGATAGTAGTTCTAGTACCTTTGCGAAGAGCAATAGGAAGATCATATGATGAGTGGTCAACTGAAGTAGGAGACATTATTGGAGCAGGTAATGAGTCACTAGGAGTGCTTTGTGTAGCTATATTAGAGTTAGAGATACTAACTGGATTAGTAGGCTCAGAAGGAGGTTGAGATCGTCGGAAATATACCTTAAGAGACAGAGGTGGAACTGGGGTTGGAACAATTGGAATTTGAAGGACTGCCGATATGACCTAATTTTCCGTATTCGAAGAAAAATATGGAAAAGTCACGAAGAAGGTAACATCTGCAGAGATCAAATACTTATTGGTAGAGGGATCAAAGCATTTGTAACCTTTTTGCGGACGAGAATACCGGAGAAAGACACATTTAAAAGCCTTGTGCCAAAGTTTGTCTTTTCCGAGGGTAAGGTTATGAACAAAATAGGTGCAATCAAATACACGTGGAGGAAGGGGAAATAAATTTTGGTCTAAATAGAGGACTTAGTGTGGACTTTTGTACTGCAAAACAGATAAAGGCATATGATTGATTAAATAACAGGCATTAATAACATCACCCTAAAAACGTAAAGGGGCATGATTGTGAGCAATGTCCGAGCTGTTTCAATTAGATGGATGTTCTTTCGCTCAGCAACTCCATTTTGTTGAGGAGTATGTGCACAAGAAGACAAGTGCAATATGCCCTGAGATGACATAAAAGAAGAGAGAGAAGTAGAGAAATAACACTACTTGGACCCCATATGTCTGAATGAACAATTTCAAACATAGAGGTGACCCTATTATTGACGCACTTTGGGAAAGAGGCATGAGTGTGCTTATCAAGTTGACACGACTCACATTCTAACAAAGATAAACTAGATAAATTAGGAATCATCTTTTGCAGTTTCAAGAGACTCGGATGACCTAGTTGACTATGGAGCAATTCAGAGGAAACAACGAAAGTGAAAGCAACATGTGGTGCTGGAATGGATAGCAAGTACAATCCTTGTGACTCATATCATTTTCCAATTATTTGTCCCGTATCCCGATCCTGCACAAGAACAGAATCATCAAGGAAGGTTACAATTTTGGTTAATTTGCTAATGGAAATAAGATTATATGGAAATTCATGTGCAAAAAGGACTGATTTTAAAGGTATAGAACACAAAGTGTGAGCTATACCTACCCCTTTTACAATAGTCTTTGATCCATTAGCCAAAGTAACAGTAGAGAAGGTAGAAGGGGTAGTAAGAGTAGAGAGAGTATTTTTGTTACCAGAAATATGGTCAGAAGCACCAAAATCAAGAATCTATTGTTCCTGAGATGAAGACTCTGCGATGTGAGCAAAGGGGTGGTTGCACTGGACAAGCAGTTGATGAAGTTGATGATTGTTGTCTTGATGCTTTGTACTGAGGGTAGTCATGATAGCATGCTCTAGTTAAAGTGATAGATGGAGATGATTCATCCCTGATATCAGGTGTAGTAATTGTAGGTGATAATGAGGAAGAGAAAGTTGGGTTTCCGATATTTTGACTTTCATTCTTTTTGGTCATTTTTTAAAAATAAATGACACACTGATTATCAACCAAATTTAATAAAACCAGAACAGAGGCAGAAAAAACAGCATAGAAATGCGGCAGAATAGAGGCTAGTAGATTACTAAGAATGTGATTGAAGGAAAAAAAAGAGGAGAGAGATCCAATAGAAATTGATACAACCTGGGAAGAGAGGAGGTCAAGTCGGCCAGAAAGGAACCTAATTTTGCCCGAAAGAGTGGCTGGAGATGAGTCACGCACGCAGATTCAACGCGTGGGATTTTCAGAGAGTGATTGTTGGATGTAGAGGAGAAAGATTATGTGGGTTGTGAGTACGGGGTTGTCGTATTTGGCTGTTAAGTTACAACCAGTTCCCAGGATTTTGTTTCTGGCAGAAACTTCTAGCCAAAAGGTGATTTTTAAGGGATAATTGAGCCCTAGGCTCTGATACCATGAGAAATTAGAAGGAGAAGAGAAGATAACGGGAATTAGTGGTTTGATAATTCCCTCAAGCTAATGAGATTATATAGCTGTTACTGAGAGTGTAAATATGGAAAGAAACTAATGAAAATATTACACAATCTCCTAATTGGCTAATTATAGGGATTTGGAGATATTCCCATATATGTACATTATTACAGGGATTTGGGGATACTCTCATATCTACCTTATTTAATTATATCATATCTAACAGGAACAATGGATTTTCTAAAGTATGCGGATATACCATACTAGAGGCTCTAGAACTTCTACATGTATTGGTGAGGCTTTTGCAATTAGTCAAATCTTTCTTTTGCCTCTTCTTTTGCTCCCCAATTTTTGCTCACTGTTTGTTGATGTTGTAATTTTCCAGCACTTCGTGCTGTTTTATCATCAATAAAATGGCACTTACGTTACCATTCATCCTCCTAAAAAAACGATGTTCTTTTATTGTTAGTGTACATTGCCTGAATTTATAGCGGGTCCTTACGAGTAGAGCATAATTGTTTATTCTTGTACCAGTTAATAATGGGATATGTGAGTGGATATTTCATGTTCAGGTCCTTCAGGATTGTTCTGGTGCTGAACAAACTGGAGTGTCACCTCAATTGTGAAAAGAGACTGTCAATGTGTATTCTGAAAATTCCAGAAAAAGGAAAATTTCTCAAAAAAGAGACTGTCAATATGTATTTCTCAAAAAGGAAAGTTTCAGCCAAAGCTTTATGGAGTCACATCAACATTGAATGTACTTAGGTTCTTAAGTCTACAAGAAAAAAAGGTGTCTGATGGAAGTCCAGCTGAAGCAAAGATGTTCAATCTAGGATGTACAGACTCCAGCTGAAAATTAACATCTAACATCAACTCTAATCTCACATAAATATTTTCTTCAGGATTGTCCAATGTTACGTAATATGTAGATTGTTTTTTTGTCCTTGAAAGGAAATGAGTTCACTCTTTGCCACCTAAAATAAAATTAATTCATCAGAGGTAGGCTCTTCATAATAAGACGAGTTTGCTTAAAGGAACATTGATAAAGAAATAATAATTTCATAAGTTAGAGGAAATTGAAATCCAAAAGATATAATAAAAGCAATTAGGAGCATGCACTTGGGGATTAAATTATCCTTTTGTTTTACAAGCTAGGGCGCATTCTTGTCTCTGCATAGAACCCAACTGAAGAAAAAAAGCAAATCCGATAATCTTTTCATAATAATGGCTTAAAATTTAAAAAGGTTATAATGAAAAGATTATTGGATTTGCTTACTTCATCAAAAAAAGATTATTGGATCTGCTTTTTTCTTCAGTTGGGTAGCTTGTAAAACAAAATGACAATTTATTCCCTAAATGTAACGTTTCTAATTTCTGTTATTATATCTTTTTAGAACTGTGAAATAGAATTTGCATTTCTCTATGGGATGGGTGAATTACAATAAACCATGGAGTGTCTTTCTCTCTATTAACATTCCTCACCCCTAAGTTCCATTTTATTCTTAGAAGCAACTCTCTGTCTGTGTTCTAAATTTCAGCTAGTTTTGTTTATTTATGTCCAAAATCTTATGCAGAGTGGTAGGTTTGGCAAATTAAATAAGAGGGTGACTTTCCCTGAAACATTGGATCTCCATTCGTACATGAGCGAAGCAGGAGACGGCAATGATAGTTACAAGTTATATGCAGTTATTGTTCATGTGGATATGTTGAATGCGTCATTTTTTGGCCATTACATATGCTATATCAAGGATTTCCGCGGAAGTTGGTACAGGATCGATGACTGCAAGGTAGAAACATCTCCCTTGCTCTACACCCTCTTGTTTATTGTTGTATGTTGTCCTAATGCACGAAATGCTTGGTTGGTTGCTGATTTGGCATGTTCGACTTTCATTTATATTGTTCTGTGCTGATAATCTATACTGTAATCTATCTATGAAGCTTGGAAATTTATATAAGTTGCTATATCCTGGCGAAATGCTATATTGGCCTTGACATTTGCTAGTAAATAGATCTGTTTGACCATAAAAATATTACTACTCCTGCTTGCAGAAGCATTTTGTGTTCTCACATATCTCAGTTATACTCCCTCTGTCTCAATTTAAGTGTCTTAGTTTGACTTGGCACGGAGTTTAAGAAACAAAGGGAGACTTTTGAATCTTGTGATCTTAAATTAAAGATGTGTGTCTCTTTTGAATCTTGTGATCTTAAATTAAAGATGTGTGTCTTTTAGATCTTGTGGTCTTAAATTTGCCTTGGGATTGGAAAACTTACTAAATATAGAAAGAGTCACTCTTTTTGATTTGTAACCAAAAAGGGAAGTAATACACTTAAAATGGGACGGAGGGAGCATCTTATTTGTTGGCTCCTTCATTTGCCTTGATGTACTTGTGTCAAATGGGTGTAACATGCTTAGGGTATTTAGCGCATGCACTAAAAATTATTAGAAATTGCTCACTCATATATACGTGTCAATTCCCAAGATAATGTACCATGAAGTATAGAATGAAGCTTTAGAAAATTTTATGCTTCTTTTTGTTTTGTGCTTGTGGAGGTTTTAAGTTAATAGATGAATACAACAACAACAACATACCCAGTGAAATCCCACCATGTGGCGTCTAAGAAGGGTAGAGTGTACGCAAACCTTACCTCTACCTTGGTAGGTAGAGCGGCTGTTTTCGGGAGACCCTCGCCTCAAGACAAAGCATAATCACAAGCAAAGGAAAGCAAGCAAAACAAGAGAAACGGTCAGACCCAGACAAGAAATTAAAGCAGTATGAACATGCTGATAACAAAATCGAATACGCCATGGTAGCACATTCTAACAAAAGGAAGTAGTAGCTAACGCAACTAATAGATGAATCTAATCTGAGAAATATAATTCTTTTATTCTTTAGGTTAAAATCTACTCCATGATTTTAGCATGTATAAAACTTGCCCTGGGTACATAATGTATATGCAAACAAATAGTATAAGAAACAGGTAATATTGGCACCTACCTTCGTTGTGCCACCTTTCAGAAATTCTCCATGTCGTCATGCTGGATGTGACACCATCTTCTCTGTTTAGTTATTGATTCTCAGCTTATGTTTGGGTTTGCAACAATGTTAAACTGAGAATATAGGCGCTGTGGGAGTTATTACGCCTGAGCCTTAGTAGTAAAAGTCATCACTTAATATTCTACCTCTAGCAGTATGGTCTCAGTACAATCAATTCCTGCGAGACACTTCTTAATTTACTTTTCCTTTTCATAGTTTTCATTCATTACTTTAAAATATTCATGCGACTTATTTTACAAATTTTGTTAGGTGGTTAGTGTTGATTTGGATGAAGTGCTTTCACAGGGAGCATACATGCTGTTATATAGCAGGTAACTTTCTTCAGACTATTATCTAATTGATCCATCATCTGTACGTATATCACTTCTATTTAACATGTTGCATTGCCTTGGACAGCAAAATAATCTTGATTTACATTTGCTTTTGACAGGATCCACCCTCGGCCAACATCCTTATTTCCTCTTGAACTTTTAAAGAAAGATGTCCAGGACACAGTTAAAGCGGAAGACAAGCACCTACTTGTTGAATGTCTCAGTGCAACAGTGTCACCTGCTACAGTTGTTGATTCTGTTTCACCACTAACTGTTAATGGTTTAGAATCTAAGATTGTTATTGGGGCCAAAGAGGAGCTATTCTCCTTGACCAACGCTGAGGAAAGAATGGAGGATCAGGAGGTAGATTTTGGGGCAAGTTCTCATGTCCAGCAGGAGTTGCAGGATGTTAAACCATACAGTGCAGCTATAGGAACTTATTGTCCTAGAGTGGTATCCAATAGTTCCTTTGGATCTAGTTCTTCAGCTGAAGTTGAGATTCAGAAATGTGAAACAAAATCCCCTGTTTCTGACCGTAAAACTGATACTGAACCATGCCAAAGAACCACTGATGAATGTCTGTTAAATTCTTCTTTTAATGAGGATTCTGTAGCCACAAATGGTGAAATGTTGGATGATGCTTCATCCTCTGCCTCAAAAGTTGGTGACATCTCACACAATGCGAAGTTACAGAAGTCCACTGAAATGCCTGACAAAGCTAACCAGAACGAAAAGATTTCATCTCACGGAATCCACAATGTGGTCCGGAAATCGGATGGAGCGAGTATTGCTGGAGCAAAGTTGAAGCCACTGTTTGCCTCTGGCTTTCTTGGGAAACGCTCTCTGAACCGATGTGCCAAGAAAGATGTCTCATGGGAAGTTTGCAATAATAGCACCCTTAATGGTCTGACAAACGCCTGTACCAAGCCTGAATTGTCTGGTGAAAACGACATTGATATGGATGAGCAAGATACTAATGTGGAAATAAAAAAATTCGGTGTCTAGTAGTAATGCATTAATTTGGCAAGCTGCAATTTCTCTTAATGAGACTTAAATCGTTTGTAAATCTGGTCAATCAAGTCTCCTTGAGAATGGAGATTCTGCTATCCCTATTGAATGTGATTGGAGCACTGATATCACAATTAGTGTTGGAAAGCCATAGGTAGTGCAGCGATCAGCTGGCTGGCTTAGATAGTGAATCTCATGAATGAGCTGAACTAGAACCTCTAAATATCGAGGAAGAAGTTATGGATAGCTCCTACAAGAAATTGGAGAAGATTACTAGTGTCTAAATTATGTGTTATGATTGTTTTCCCATTTAACCCCTATTTAAGTTTTCAAGAGATCTATTCTTCACCAAGGAGGCACTGCATAGCATTGTTGCAGAGTTTCTTCAGATGTTAACAATAAACTGGAAAAAATCATGGTCCGGGAAGCACACGTTGTTCATCCATTCAGGGGATGATATGAGGTACTAGTTCTAATCTGTGGATGTTTTGGCGATCTAACTTAAACAGAGATGGAGAATAACTGAGTAGCATATTTTTACTTGATATTATTGGTAGTCCTGTCGTCACAATAGAGCAAGCTGGGAATTTTTTCCAGGGTTTCAATATTTGAAGAAATCTTGGATAAACACTTGTATCCTTTTGGCTGGGTTCATCTAGCGAGAAGGAATTGTCCACAATACATTTGTGGGATGGATAGAAGTGCCATGACTTTGAGAAAGTTCAATTGATTGGATGCTATTGGTGCCTAAACATCTGTTGTAAATGCTAATTCTTTTGTTCCTATAGTTCAACACTGGGTGCTGTAGTTTAGAATGATAATTCTTGTTTAATTCTCATTTAGCAGCAATTTTAGAAGATTGTGGGGTGGGATGCGGTTAAGGGGGTGGAAGCGGAGTAGGCAGGTAATTTAGAAGTTGTTTGTCAGGTCTGCCATCTTTCACATCAGTTTTAGGTTCAACTTCTGTGAAACTTACTCATGTAGTCGCTTCTTCTCTTAGATTGAGAAAACACTGTTTGGTTGAATCATTTATACTAGTCCCACCATTTGGTGATCGGATCTGTATTTTCGGATCTCAAGTTTTCTGTTTGATGTGGGGATGAGGAGAGGCCTCACATGTGTGAACTTTTTTCCTTCCTTTTTCGGGGCGAGGATGGGGAATTGGATGGGTTCAAGGAGCTTACTGAGCAAGTGTGCGTTATTATGTGCTGGGCGCGTTATTATGTGCTGGGCTAGGAGCAGAGTAGGTGCTTCTGTGAGGGGCAAGGGGAGACAGCAAGTAAATCATTTTTTATGAACTCTGGATCTTCATTAACAGAATTAAAATTTATTGCGCAATTATTGGAATTTGAAATAAGTGCTGCACATTGGTCCTAGAATAATTCTTTGATCTACTTCTTTTGTTTACTTAGTTCACTACAGCACAATCTTTTCAAATTTCACCAAGATTTCCAGTTTTGACCCCGAGCCTTTCAAGCTGTCATGGCAGCAACGAAAACCCTTTCAAAAGCTGTCTTGTTTGATGCAAAGATATTCACTATTCTCCTTGATCCCCTTTTAGTAAACAGTGTCTGGTCTGATGTGAACAGCCCTTTTCCCCTCTGAAGGTTTATGTAATGTGTTATCGAACACTTGAGGCATGTCTGGATCCAATGGGATGACTACTCCCGAAGGTGCATTTTGTGGGCACCTTTCTTGGAGTTCCTTAGCATAGGCTGCATCAATTGTTGGATCAACCTTGTGTTGCTGTTAAAGTTGTATATCCTGCTTGAGAACTTGTTGCAATGTGAAAATCCTAGCGTATGTGCTCCTGCATAAAACTCCAGCTCGAGTGATTTTTCCTCGATGGACATATCTAATTTCAAATTGAAGTATTCAAATTTCTCTCTAAAAATTTGATAATTTATGTTGCATGTTTTACCAATGAAAAAAGAAAAATATTGTAAATACATGAAGAAGAAATTGGAAGAGTGGTAATTAATGTACCCGAGGGGGCAATCAAATGTCTCAGAGAGAAACCACGAGAGGCAAACATAGGAAGGAGCTTCTTCAAATGAAAGTCTTGAGTGAGGTAAATTGTCGGGTACGCTATTTTGTGAAGAAATTGTGCCGTCCCCTCTTCCCAATTCAATATCATACTGTGGTCCTCCTGCCTACACATCCAATGCTTATAACTATCACAAATTCTTAATCCTCATCACCAGAACAAGTGATGATAACAATTACAGTATTTGATAATAATTATCATAAAAGATTTAACGAGAATACTAAGAAAAAGTATGATCGTAACTTTAAAGTTTTAACTAGATTATTCGTCATCAAGTATTGTCACATCTAAAGGTACACAGAAACGTGCCTGTCTCATATTATACATGGTTGACCTATGATTTAAATTAAAAGGGTGTTTGTTCTTAATTGTAAATGGTGTTCGGTTACCATATTGAGCAATCATATTATGATATTAACAACCGTTATCTTTCAATGAAGAAACTATCTTGATATAAATAAGTATATTAACGATCAAATACACAAAAACTTAAGGCATGTCAATTCATAGAGAAGTTAGAAAGAGTAATTGTTTTTGTTTACCAATGCAACAACATCTCTAGCAGCCATGGCCAAGATATCAGCACATGAGACTTTGTTCTTGCAAGCAGGGACATCATCAACTACAGCTTTGGCTTTAATAACAATGTCAGATCCATCTCCGGCGAGTGATATATTGTCTGGATGATCCTTTTCTGCTGTGTTATTTCCTGAGGATCCAAGTATGATGGAAGCATAACAACCCTGACAATGTCATTTACAGTACCATTAATTCAGAATACATTGAATATTGAGTGCATTTTCTATTCACTAATGACCTACAGAGTGTTCGTTATGAGTAGGTTTTATCAAGTCTGGACGATCATATAATTGTGATTATTGTAAACGTGTACAAGTATTACACTACAATCCCTACCCATTATTAGATTATGATTCCTCTTGTATTGTGATTAGGATCAGTAGCTTCCAACACTTAAGATTGACTTCCTCAAGTGCCAGTTATGAATGTTTTCTGAATTTCATACGGGACTACTTACTTACCTACGTGTACAAGTAACACTACAATCCCTACCCATTATTAGATTATGATTCCTCTTGTATTGTGATTAGGATTGTATATTGTACACTATATATATTGATATCATTGAGAAAGAATCCCTAAGGGGGATTGATATCATCTTACATGGTATCAAGAGCCAAAATCCTAATCTAGAAAAATTCCTACCTTGCCGCCCCCCCCCCCTCTTGGCCGACGGCAACATTGTTTTTCTTCTTTTCTTTCTTCCTAAATTTCCACCATTCTAATGGAAAATTTGGCTACTCCCACCTCTTCCGATGCTTCCGCTTTTAACGCAGTCGTCATTCAACCACCCACTACCTTCCCATCACCATCTTTCCATCCGGCTCTCGCCGTTGCCAACATCAAGAATTTTATCCCTATAATTCTTGATCAGGAAAATAGCCAATATTGGTCATGGGTGGAACTATTTCGTATCCATGCATGTGTATATCATGTGCTTGATCATATAGACGACTCTTTCCCTCGTCCTCCCGATATGGACGACACATGGCGTCGCCTCGATGCCGTAGTCAAACAGTGGATATATGACACTATATACAAGGATTTACTATATACAATCATAAAAACGGGTGCCTCTACACGTGATCTATGGACACGTTTGGAAGAAATCTTTCAAGACAACAAGAACACTCGCGCGGTGTACTTGGAAGAACAGTTCAACAACACCCGTCTTGAAAACTTCTCTACTATGTCAGAAAATTGCAAGCAGTTGAAACTGGTGGCAGACCAACTGTCCAATGTTGGTACGCCCGTGTCCGAAACAAAAATGGTGTTACAATTAGTTGCAGGCCTCCCGAAGGGTGAATATGACACCCTAGCCACGATGATACAACAGGCTGACCCTCTACCAAGCTTCAACAAAGCACGCTCGCAATTGTTATTGGAGGAGACACGACGTGCGAAGCAGGACGAGCATAACCAGAAGGCATTAGCAGTTGAAACGCCCGCACAACCTCAGGCCACCGCCGGCCAACAACCTCCGCCGAAAAATATCCAACCGCGGCAAAACCGCGGCGGCAGGGGTGGCAAGGGCCGCGTAAAAGGCCGAGGACAACAACCACATTAGATCAGCAATAACGCTTCATAGGCTGGCCCAATCTCTGGCTACCCAAATCAGAATTGGGCCACGATTTTCGGCTTTCATCCAGCCCAATACCCTTTTCAGCAACAAGGGTTACTGGGCCAGGCTCCAGTTCCGCGCCCACCAGTGTTCCAGCAACATTAGGCCCACGTCGTGCAGGCCCAGTTCCCACGACAACCCTTAAATCAAATCCCCACCCACTTGGGTCAGGCATTCAGTGGTATGAGTTTGCAACAACCCGACAAAAATTGGTATATGGACTCCGGAGCCTCCTCTCACCTCACCCGGTTCACATGTAATCTTTCCCAATTATTTCGTTTAAAGTCTCCACAATTTATTACAGTTGGCAATGGTCATCACATTCTAATTCAGGGCTATGGTCACACTCACACTCCGAAACCTCACCCACCATTCTTCATAAATAACGTCCTGCATGCCCCCCACATCATAAAAAATTTAATATCCATTAGGAAATTTACTCGTAATAATTTTATGTCGGTTGATTTTAATAGCTTTGGTTTTACTATGAAGGATCTACGTACGGAGACCCTCTAACGAGATGCAATAGCACAGGGGACCTCTATCCATTCACATCCTCGTCCGCTGCTGGTTCCCGCCCACACACTACCCTAGCTGCTCTGTCTCCGTCAATTTGGCACAATAGGCTCGGACACCCAGGAGCTCATGTCTTTCATTTTCTTAGAAGTAATAATTTTATTTAATGTAATGAGAAACTTGCCCACACCTACATTTCCTGTCAATTAGGCAAACATGTTCGTCTTCCATTTAATTCCTCAATTAGTATTACGTTTGCTCCATTTGATATCATTCATGCTGATTTGTGGACTTCTCCCGTTACCAGCTCCCTAGGTCATAAATATTATCTCTTGTTATTAGATGACTACTCTCACTTTCTTTGGATCTACCCATTACAATTTAAGTCCGAAGTTTTTGCCAAATTTCTTGAATTTTGCACATTTATCAAAACGCAATTCGAATGCGCCATTAAATCTTTCTAATGTGACAATGGCCGTGAATTTAACAACTCCGTATTTCAAAAATTCTGCAACAATAATGGTATGGTCTTTCAATTTTCGTGTCCCCACACGTTCCCTCAAAATGGCAAAGTCGAGCGTCTCATCCGTACAATAAATAACATGGTCCGCACTTTTTTGTTTCATGCCTCCCTCCCTCCATCCTTTTGGGTTTATGCGGTCAAAATGGTAGAATAAGTCCTTAATATTTTACCCACTAGTACCCTCCATAACATGACTCCAACCGAAATCTTACACCGTAGGGTTCCCTCATATGATCACCTACAAATATTTGGTTGCCTATGTTTCCCTAATCTCTCTTCCACAACCTCTCACAAATTAGCTCCCCGCACCACTCCGTGTGTCTTCTTAGGTTTCCCGTCGAACCATAGGGGTTATCTGTGCTATGACTTATCCACTCGTCAAATTCACGTCTCGCGTCACATTACTTTTGACGAGACGCAATTCCCCTTTTCCAACATCCAAAAATTTCAAAAACCGAATAACGAATTTTTAGATGAATCAACTCTCTCCTGTCCACCTTCGGGAATTGTGCCCGACTGACACCACTGCACGACCTCCATCTGCCACCATACATCACATGCCGTCGGTATCCCTGCCACCGACGTCCCCCCCATCGCCGCTTCTTTCCACCTCTAGCACAACTCTGCCTCCAGGTTCCACCAACTCACCGATCACCGTCCCATCCACTGTGCCATCCCAACAGTCTCACCACCATGCAGACCACAGTCCGACCATCAACCACCACCCAGAAAACCTAGATACCGGACCTAATACACCACCGACATCGTACCCTACCCTACAAACCTCCTCCCTTTCCGGCATACCGAGAATCCCCACAACTCCCTACCATAGTTCACCGGCAACCAACGACCAAACCCACTCTACTCCAACCCCAAACACCGTCACTGTTTCTCACCACCCGACAACCACCCTCGACAGAAACCCAGTCCCGACAACACAACATGCACCATACCCGAATCTGTCATCACCAGTCCACCCAACCAGTCGACCAATACCCTTACCCAGCCAGCGCCCACACACCGGATGGAAACCCGTGCCCAACACGGGATTTTCAAACCCAAAGTCTAATTTAACCTGTCCACCCAAACAATTTTACCTATACCAAAAAGCCCTAAATTAGCCAAACTAGACCCAAATTGGAATGCGGCAATGTGTGAGGAGTTTAATGCTTTAACGAAACAACATACTTGGGACTTGGTTCCTCGACCAGAGGGGGTGAATGTGATCCATTGCATGTGGCTTTTTCGTCACAAGTTCAGGGATAGTGGTGACTTAGAAAGATATAAGGCAAGACTAGTGGCAAATGATACTAACCAGCAGGAGGGCATTGATTGCGGTGAGACATTCAGTCCGGTTGTTAAACCGGCCACCATTCGCACAGTTCTAAGCATTGACCTATTCATCAGCTAGATGTGAAGAATGCATTTCTTCATGGAGATTTACGAGAAACTGTCTACATGCACCAGTCGCCTGGTTTTGTCCACCCAGCAGCCCCACATTATGTGTGCCATCTCCGTAAGTTACTCTATGACTTAAAACAGGCCCCAGAGCATAGTATGATCATTTTGCACAGTTCATTATACATCTCGGGTTTACATGCAACATATGTGATACCTCTCTCTTTACTTTACATCGAGGCTGTGATACTGCTTATTTACTGTTATATGTGGATGACATTGTTCTTACTGCCTCTATTGCTGTGTTGAAAGATGAGATTATTGCACGGGTCAAGTCTGAATTTGCCATAACTGATTTGGGAAAGTTAAGCTATTTTTTGGGGATATCAGTCACTAGATCCGCTGATTGTATGTTTCTTTGCCAGCGTAAGTATGCAGAGGAGATCGTGCATAGGGCTAAGATGGACAATTGCAAAATTATGGCCACTCCAGTTGATTCTAAATCCAAACTTAGTGCAATGGTCGGTACTCCAGTGACTGGTGCACTTCAGTATCTCACCTTCACCAGGCCTGACATTGCCTATGCTGTCCAGCAGGTATGCTTATTTATGCATGCCCCAGGGAACCTCATTTTACTGCCCTCAAACGTATCATTCGGTATGTTAAGGGCACACTGGATTATGGACTATACTTATACCCCTCCGCACCGAACTCACTATTATCCTACACCGATGCAGATTGGGCAGGCTGTCCAGACACCCGCCGCTCTACATCCGGCTACTGTGTGTTTTCGGGTGAGAATCTCATCTCTTGGTCTGCCAAACGACAAGCCACATTATCCCGTTCGAGTGCAGAACCTGAGTATAGAGGAGTTGCTAATGTTGTTGCTGAGATTTGTTGGCTCCGAAACCTTCTCTTGGAGCTTCAATGTCCTTTAAGTAAAACGTCTCTGGTCTACTGTGATAACATATCCGCCATATACCTGTCTCACAATCCGGTTCAGCATCAGCGAACCAAGCATGTTGAGATGGACATCCACTTTATTCGCGAGAAGGTTGCTCTCAGGCATATTAAGGTATTGCACGTGCCTTCCTCATATCAATACGCGGATATTTTCACGAAGGGTCTCCCAAGACAGTTGTTCCTTGATTTCAGATCCAGTCTTAGCGTTAGGCCTCCTCCCGCTCCGACTGAGGGTGTGTGTAAACGTGTACAAGTATAACACTACAATCTCTACCCATTATTAGATTAAGATTCCTCTTGTATTGTGATTATAATTCCTCTTTCCTCTTGTATTAATATTATATATTGTACACTATATATATTGATATCAATGAGAAAGAATTCCTAAGTGATATTAATATCATCTTACAATTATGATAATTAACATCAAACAGACCATCCAAAGAGGATTATCCAACAATGAATGGACTACTATCCATCACCTACACCTTTCACTTTTCCCATTAAATGCACAATGTATGCATGAATTTTGAAAATCTACCTACGGAAAGTGAAAGAACCTTTTAGCCTAAAAAATGAAGTATGAGATAGAACACAGTGACATGACTACTAAATCACGCATAAGATGAATTTGTCTAAAGGCGTGTAGTAAAATATTTGTCTGAAGTCGAGGGTCTATCGAAAACAACCTCCCTACCTCCCAAGGTAGGGGTAAGGTCTGCGTACACTCTACCCTCCTCAGACCTCACTTTGTGGGAATATACTGAGTATGTTGTTGTTGTTGCTGCTGCTGCAGTTGCGTGTAGTAAATATACAAACTACTATAGAATTTAACGTATATACAATGTAATTAATTTTTTGCATTATACATGCATTTTAAATTGTTAACAAGTTATTTTACTTTATTTTTATCTTACCAAGTTAGGCTTATTATATACTGAATTAACAGTTGGTGCAAGTGTTGGAAATTTACTAATGTGGAATTAAGTTTATCCCATTATTTATGACTCGAACAGTTGGGGCCCCGCACGTCGAAAATGTTGTTTCCACACACGTGCAATTTTAGTGCCAAGTATCGTAATTTTCGTTAATGAAAGAGATATTGGTCCGTAAGTGAAATGTTTGAGACATAGAATGATGGACGGTTATTGGCTAAATAACAAGTGTTCCACGTTGGTAAACGAATGAAGGATTGTGCGAAGTGTAAGAAGGTACGGGTCGGAAAAGGGCCGCTGAGCCGAGAAGGGCCGGGGCGCCTCCCGGACTGGGCCGCGACGCCCCCTTGCAACGCCTGATTGGCAATGAGCATCGTGAGTTTCTGGCTGAATTAGCGCCGCGACACTAATGTGGCAGAGCCGCGACGCTTCATTGGCAGTGACTGCTTGACGGAATCCCAAAGGTTTGACTGTTGAGGTGGTTTCAATGACATTGAATCCACCCAATAATGGCCATTACTTGGACCATTACGTTGTTGCATTACTTGGGGGTTAAATGACATCCACTACATGACAGTTGAATGCCATTATGAGGCATTTGAAAGACCATCTTGCACACCTATAAATTGAGGCCTTTGGATTAATTCTATAGATGAACAAAAATGAAGAAGTGAACATACTTGCAAGTTAACAATACCACAAAGAGATCAGTTTTTCTGATAAACAATCCTTCTCTTAACAATCTTCATTATTCGCGTTCTTCGCTGGGATAATTTGTGTAGGCTTTGCATATTTGATAGTTTGATGTTTCATCTTGGGAGACTATTGTCCACACTTCCGTAAAGCCTATATACAGTGCAATCTTGTCTTAAAGACAGAGAGTCATCTCTCGACTCAGCCGGTGGTGTTGTGATTATCTAATTGGTTGCTAAGTGTTTCAGGTGTGAACTTGAATCTTAAAGGACTCTAACCGTTCGGATTCTCAGCGGTTCTACAAGCCACAAGTGTAGCAGTTCATGTTCTTGTATTTCTGAATACAAGATCCAGATTTGGAGTTCTAATTCAAGATCAAGAGATTGACAACTTGTTGTTGTAATATTTGTTGTTTATCCTTTCGATCACAGTAATAGTTATTTACTAATCCCGTACGTGCTTTACATATCCAACGGCAAGTCACATATATCATCCTGATGGTATAAAAAAGTCATATTCACCGTTTTACCCTTCACGGACAAATATGTATATATAAAATGGATCAACTTAATTAGAGAAAAGATGCAAAAAGAATATATACCTGAATAAAGCAATCATGGAAGAAGAGTTTAAGTGTTGCTGCTGCTGCTGTAACAATGGTTTGTCTGTACTTCTCTTCAACTGCTGATCGAACAATGGATTCCAATTTTGGACACGAATTTCGATAAAAGTTGCGATGGAGTTTAGCAGAACTTGTGAAAATGACAGAGAGAAGAAGCACTAAGTGAAGAAACTGGCTACAACTAAAGCTATGCATTATTTCTTGTAATTTACTATTTGGAAAGGTTTAGTGGGACTTTATAGTAGGAGTGGCGGTGGTCGGGCTCAATGCAGCGGTTTGGAGTGCAGCGGGGTCGGGGTCGGGGCGGGACGGGAGAAGGGGCGGGGGTCGGGTCTGGCGGGCTCTGGCGGGCTCTGGCGGGGTCGGGTCTGGCGGGACTGGAGCAAGTCCCGTCCCGATCCCGATCCCGTCGGGCTCGGGTCGGGGCGGGCTCGGGTCGGGGTCGGGCTCGGGTCGGGATACGGCGGGTTTTCATTTTTTTTTTTTAAATAACATATGTATAAAAAAACTCAATAAACAAAACAAGATAGTGTAATAAAAACATCCCAAGGCTGTTTTTGTGCCTCTTATATTATTTAATAGACATATGATTTTTTTGTAATACAAATACAATTGTCTAAAATCTAAATTGCAACTTTGTGGTGTTGTCCAAAAGTTACAAATTACATAATAAAATTACAATTAAAAAAATTACATTCTCAAAAAAACCTGTTCTAATTGCTTGATGATTTCATGTGGTTCTTCGGTTGGAATTGGTATTTGTTGGTCAAATTGATCCACGTCGCTTCCACTACCTTCGGTTAAGATTTCGTTGTAGTTTTCATCATCTTCTTCGTTGATCTCCGGTTGACCGCACCTTCTCCGCTCCGCTCGTATCCAATCTCCGAATAATACTGCAATTTCCAAGCTGTCTCCGGCTAATGAGTGTCTGTGGTCTCCTATTTGATATCTCGTCACAGAAAAGCGCTTTCAGACGCAGCTTGACGACGCTTGAATGTTCAAAACATCTCGAGCCATCATTGAAAGTGTCGGAAAGGTCTTCTCATTCCCTCCAAAGATTTCAAAGAAGTCTTCATGTCCATCTTCATTGATAACTTCTTGATACAGTACAGAACCCTGCAAAACAAAAATATCCAACTCGCTAATTTGGTTAGTAGTAGAGGTACGACCGCCCATTCTATTTCTGAGGCTTTCAATACTAGCCGTAGAAACAACATGTCTTTTGTGAGGTTGTATTGAAGATGAAGAAGATGGTATGGAAGCTGGTAAGTTACTAGCATTTTCTTGTTGATAAAATCTATATATATTTTTGCATTGGTGTTCTACGCTAGACAATACTTCTTCTTTAGTTTGTTCAATAGGTGGTGGGTGATTTAGATTTTTGGGACTTGGAGGTGGTAGCACTTCTATACAATCGTAAATAGTTTCAATTAGTGATTTAGTACCGTCTATTTTAATAGTAAGATTTAATACAGAACCAATAATATAAATAGAGGGAATAGGAATACAATATTTTTTTATTTTGAGAAATATTTTTTAATAGCTGCCTTATAAGCTGGTTTTTCCATATATTCACTAAGTAATAAAAATATTAGAGTTATATAAAATAACATAGTTGAAATAGTAGGATAATATATACCGGAAAATTCTTTTGTTGCTTGAAAAAATTTCTCTAAAAATACAATAAGTTCGAAATTTTTTTCCCAATCACTATCTAAAATCATATCAGCTGGCTTTTTATTATGAGAGTTAAAAAATAAAGTTATTGGTAATTTATAGTCATAAGCAACAAGTAGTTGCTCGTATAAAGAATTCCACCTAGTGGATACTTCTTGTAGAATTTTTCTAAAAGGTAGTCCACAATCATGACAAATATTTTTATATTCTTTTCTACGTTGTACTTTATTACTTTTAAAAATAAAGTTTATAGCAAATTGTATTTTACTAAGAATGTCTTCAAAAAGTGATAGACCATCCTTTACAATTAAGTTATATATATGGCACACACATTTTATATGAAAATGGTCTGGAAAAGACGGAGTTAAACTATTTTTTAAAATTGTAATTGCGTAATTGTTATTAGAAGCGTTATCTAATGTAATAGTCATAATTTTATCGGTAATTCCGTAATAATCGCACACTTGATAAATATTTTCTGCAATAAAAGTACCAGTGTGCCTATCATCTATATATCTATACGCTAAAATACGTTTTTGCATAGACCATTTATAATCTATCCAATGACAAGTTACAATTAAATAATCATGGCCGTTAGTACTACGACCTATATCAGACGTGATGGATACTTTGCCATTAAAATGATATAATGAAAAACGTAAATATTGTTGATATTCATGCGCGAATTTAAATACATCTCTCTTAACAGTTGATCTAGGAAAACCGTTAAAAGCAGGATTATATATATCTCTAATGTAATGAATAAAATCGGGAGATGAAGGAAATGAAAAAGGCAAACCCTCCACAACAACTAATTTTGATATTGCTTCCCTATCTCTATGTTTATTGTATTTAGGGCCTACAATTCCCCCCGTCATAGGGTTAATTTGACCTTGTACTTGGTCCGGGACAATATTAGTATGTGAACCTTGTCCTGATGGAGCGGGCGTTTGCGCACCCGGTTTTGAAGCCTGGTATTGGGCATACCTAGCTGGATGAGCACTTACTACGTGTCTAATTAAACCCCCCGTCCCACCGTGACCTTTTCCAGTTTTAAATTTTAAAACATTTTTACAAATTTTACATATGGCTACTTGATTCTCTACGTCCCTATCAAAAAATGTCCATGCATCTGATTTTAATGGTCGTTTTGCTGGACCTCGTCTCATACTAGGGGAATAAGAGGTATTTCAGTTGAAGGTGCACTAGTGGGTGTGTTGTCATCAACATTAGTGGGTATATCATCTAGATCATCGTCTAAATTAAAGTCTTCTTGAGTTCCAGAAAATAGCTCCTGGTCTAAATCTAATGGTATTGTAGGAAAATGTTGAGTATCAACAAAATCATCCTGTGTAGGAATAAGATGACTAGAAGAAGTACCCTTGCCCTGGTTGCCCCTACTAGAAGAAGCACCCTTACCTTACCCTTAAACATACCTTCTAATCCTTCCATCTTAATTATGATAATAAATAAATAAATAAATAATTAAAGACAATAAAATTAAGTGATCTAAACTAAATAAACAGACAATAATAATTTAATGAAGGAACAAATGTACCCAAAGCACGTAACGTCGACGTGTAATCGAGAGGTTGAAAATTGAAACTTTGCTCGATGGAAGATCCTCAAGCTAGTTGCCAACTTCACTATCAATTCCCAAATGAATAAATAAAATTGAATATTTAGCAAACAATGTAGACTTGTAGAGAGATATATTGAGAAATTAGAGAGATTGTAGGAAGATTTGTGAGAAAGATGAAGAGAAAATGAGTTATTTATAGTTGAAAAATTGGGTTAAAGTGTAAATATAATAACTTATGGGTTAAAAATAAATATTAAGGGGTAGGGGGTTGGGGGAGGGGGGGCTAAAATGGCCGTTGGTGCAACGGCCATTTTTGCAAAGGGGCGGGCTCGGGGTCGGGGTTGGGGCGGGCTCGGGGCGGGCTCGGGTCTCGCGGGCCTGGGGCGGGCTCGGGTCTCGCGGGACGAGACATCGTCCCGTCCCGAGTTCGAGTCCCGCCCCCGTAAATTTTTTTTTTTTTTGGCGGGGTCGGGGCGGGAACGGGGCGGGCTCGGGACGGGCTCGGGTCGGGGTCGGGCTGTCCCGGCCCACTGGCCAGCCATACTTTATAGTGTAGTTATTTCACTTCACTGTTTCAAATGGACTTATCTTAAGCTGGTTCGACATTTTGAAGTGATTAATATATTTTCTTAGAGGATTCCTTTATATACATTTATTTCGTTGTGTATGTGATTTTGTGTAACCAGTTACAATTTAAATAAACGAAAATGACCTTAGATAGAATAATTTCATGTATTTTGTTTAATTACCGGTCTTCTATGTTATCGATCTCATGTGAAATGGCCATATAACTAAAAACATTTGAAGATGTTTCATCCCAATAAGCAAATAGTATTTTAAGATACCTAAGGAGCTTTCTAAAAGTAAAAATTCTCTAAATTTGGTATTTATTACCGTTGAAGTGTATGATCGTCCACTGCTAGAAATAGAGGTTTTTTCCA
This sequence comes from Anisodus acutangulus, assembly GCA_029783415.1. Lineage (NCBI taxonomy): Eukaryota > Viridiplantae > Streptophyta > Magnoliopsida > Solanales > Solanaceae > Anisodus > Anisodus acutangulus. The sequence continues at coordinate 42,631,072 of CM056496.1, read as the reverse complement.
TCGACATTTAGTGGAAAATTGTGCTATAAAATGTGATTTTCCACCTAATTTCCACCGAACTAACTCACTGGGAAAATACATGATGAAAAAACATGTTCCATTAAAATGCCGGGAAACTTCTTAAATTATCCGTGTGAAAACACTACTATTATTTACATTTTTTCCACGCGCATTTAGTAAGAAATAACCCTTGAATATTTTTTATTGAGAAATTTAGTGAAAAAATAGAATTTTTTAAATAGTGGTCTCATCTAAAATTTTAAGGGAGAACACATATTTTTTTACTTAATTAACGATTCGACATTCATGCAAATCTTTAATTAACAAAATTTCTCTGATGAAGCAAATATGAATTGGGACTGTTATAAAGACAACAAAAAATAAACTTTAGTATATACATTTAATTTGACACCCAAAAAAGAAAAAAAACTACTAAATGGCAAAAACAAATATAGAATGTTGACTCTTGGGTGGATGAGAAGGATTTGAGCAAGAAGACACTAAAGATGTCACATGCACAACTTCAATAAAGACATCAAATGACAGTTTCTTTCCTCTCATCTTTGTCTAACACTTATTTAGCAAATGATTTTGACATCTTTTTCTTTTTAAAATTCTGGGAGAATCTTAGATAAGATTGAGAAGTAGTAATAATTAGAAGAAATTCATATTAGAAAAGGACATAAGGAAGGTTTGATATATTTCTTTGTACACACATACAATATTTCTTAACCTTTTTAAATTTTATGAGAAAGCTCGGAATATAAGTAAAAGGAAGGAAATTATCTAGCAAGACAGCAGTTTTAGGTCTAGACTTACACAAATATTTGTCACTGTTTTTTCATTGATTAAATTAAAATGTTATCATGTTTCATTTATTTTTCTTTTCAAGTTTGCAGTTAAAGTGATTACTTTTGTGAGAAAATACTTTATGAAATGAAAATTAAGTTTAACATTCAGAGTATCTTTCTTTTAGTATTCATGGTTCCGTCCTTTGTTTTCTTCTGCTGAAACTATTATTGACAACATTTATGTGTCAAGGGATATTGGATTCGGCATTTGATTTGTTAGATTTTAATACTAATTCTTATATGGCACATCAAACTAATTAATCTTGTCAAACCGTACTTATTTTTTAATGAGATTATTATTTAATCCTATGAGGTACAAATTTGTGACCAATATCCTGAATTTAAAAGATGCTCTATTATTGTTAAACAAATGTAATATATCTGTGATATACACTGAATATACAGCAGTATATATCACAGGTATACAAAACAGTTCAGGCCCAACACCCAGCAGTGACGGCCCACTGGCCAGTGGCCCAACATCAACAGCTCCAGCAGCTACGGCCCAGCTCCATCACGGACAGGAATTCTTGGGCCCCGACCTCCGCAAGCCCATCATGCAGCAGGCCCCACTCAAACCGATATTGAGGCCGCGATGCACACGTTGGGGTTGACTCAACCGGACCCAAATTGGTATATGGACACCGGTGCCACTACTCACATGACTTCCGAATCAGGTACTCTCTCATCTTATTCCAATTTGAGCACCCATCGGGGGATAATTCTTGGTAATGACAGTTCTATTCCAATTCTAGGGTATGGTCAGAAAACGTTGTCTCCCCCCAATCCACCCATTCTCTTGAAAAATACTTTACATGCTCCTAAATTGATTAAAAATTTAGTGTCTGTCCGAAAGTTCACTACTGACAATTCCGTTTCCGTTGAATTTGATTCTTTTGGTTTCTCTGTGAAGGATATCAAGACGGGGAGTCATCTCATGAGGTGTGATAGTAGGGGGGATCTGTATCCTATCATGCCTGATTTCAGTCAATCGAGTCAAGCCTTGCCATCAGCTTTTGCAGCCATCTCTCATTCCATGTGGCATGCTCGTCTGGGTCATCCGAGATCTTCTATTTTATCAGTTTTAGATAAAAATAGCTTTATTTCTTGTAAGGGTACGAGTCGTACTCCACTTTGTCAGTCTTGCTCATTAGGAAAAATTGTTAAGTTGCCATTTGTAGACTCTAATTCTCATACTTCAATGCCATTTGATATTATTCATAGCGACTTATGGACGTCTCCTGTTCTTAGTTCATTGGGTCATCGATATTATGTTCTCTTTTTAGATGATTATTCTAGATTTTTGTGGACGTTTCCAATTGCGAATAAATCACAAGTGTTTTCCGTCTTCATCAAATTTAGAGCGTTCATTCGTACTCAATTCGAGAGAGAAATAAAAAATATTCAATGTGATAATGGGAAAGAGTATGACAATAGGGAGTTTCGGGAATTCTGTGCTAATAATGAGATCAATTTTCATTTTTCGTGTCCTCATACATCTTCACAAAATGGGAAAGCCGAACGCAAAATTCGTTCCATAAATAACATTGTCCGAACTCTCTTAATTCATGCCTCCATACCTCCATATTTTTGGCATCATGCTCTACAAATGGCCACATATCTTCTTAACATAATTCTTTCTAAAGGTCTGACATATTCTTTCCCCCTAAAAATCCTATATAATAAGAACCCTTCTTATTCTCATCTTCAGATTTTTGGGTGCTTGTGTTATCCGTTATTCCCATCCACCACAATCAACAAACTTCAGGCTCGATCTACCCCGTGTGTATTTTTGGGTTATCCGTCGAATCATCGTTGTTATAAATGTTTTGATTTATCCTCCAAGAAAATCATAATTAATCGCCATGTCATTTTTGATGAAACCCAATTTCCTTTTACGAAAGTTCATACTCCCGAGCCTAGGTCGTATAATTTTTTGGATGACCAAATATCCCCGTATATTATTCGGAATTTTTCGGACATATCCCGCACCCAAAATCCTCCAATGGCCCATCGCCTACTGGATCCACCGTATCGCGTGCACTATTCGATTCTTTGGATCAGCCCCAAAGAATTGGGCTACCCACCAATTTTGGAACTGGTCCATATATTGATTCCAGTTACCGATTTGGGCCAGCAGGCCCACTGCCTGCTGGCCAGTCCGTCCCGAGCCCAGAAAATTTCCAAAATTCCTTCGATTCTTCTTTGAGTCATAGACCGGTCACTCGTAGTTAGCGGGGTATTTTTACACCTAAAAGTCATTTTAATTTACATTCTGATGTCTCTAAATCCCTCTTACCCCGCAATCCTGTGTCCGCATTAAATGACCATAATTGGAAAATTGCTATGACTGATGAATATAATGCTTTTATTGATAATAAGACATGGGAGTTAGTGTCCCGTCCATATGGTATTAATATAATCAGTTCTATGTGGATTTTTGCTCATAAGGAGAATTCAGATGGGTCATTTGCTCGACATAAGGCACGACTTGTTGGTGATGGTAAGACTCAGCAGGTTGTGATAGATTGTGGTGAGACATTTAGCCCGGTGGTCAAATCGGCTACCATTCGCACTATGCTTAGCTTGGCTCTTTCCAAGACTTGACCAATTCATCAGTTGGATGTCAAGAATGCTTTCCTACATGGTGATCTCAAGGAAACAATCTATATGCATCAGCCGTTGGGTTTCAGGGATCCAAATCGCCCTCATCATGTATGCTTGTTGAAGAAGTCCTTATATGGGCTTAAGCAGTCTCCAAGGGCCTGATACACGAGGTTTGCTGACTTTGTTTCAACTATTGGGTTCACTCACAGCAGGTCAGATAATTCTTTGTTCATCTACCGCCGTGGTTCGTCCTTGGCCTACATTCTGTTGTATGTGGATGATATCATCTTGACTGCCTCTTCTGATGCCTTGCGCCAGTCTATCATGACCATGCTCAGTTCTGAGTTTGCTATGAAAGACTTAGGGCTTTTGAGTTATTTTTTGGGGATTGCCGTCAAGCGTCATTCAGGTGGCTTATTTTTGTCTCAACGAAAGTATGCTGCTGAGATCATAGAGAAGGCTGGGATGTCATCTTGTAAGTCCACTTCCACGCCAGTTGATGCAAACCCCAAGCTGAGTGCCGCAGCAGGTGCACCATACGAGGACCCGACCGGCTATCGCAGTCTTGCAGGGACCCTCCAATATCTTACCTTTACCAGACCGGATATTACGTATGCGGTTCAGCAGGTGTGTTTATTCATGCATGATCCAGAGTTGAGCACATGAATGCAATCAAACGCATCATTCGGTATATTCAGGGGACACTGGACTATGGGTTGCACTTGTACCCTTCATCTACATCCATACTTGTCTCTTACACGGATGCTGATTGGGGTGGTTGTCCCGACACCAGACGGTCGACTTCTGGCTACTGTATGTTCCTTGGCAACAACTTGGTCTCCTGGTCGGCAAAGCGCCAGGCAACTCTTTCACGCTCAAGTGCAGAGGCAGAATATCAAGGGGTAGCGAATGTGGTTTCCGAATCATGTTGGCTACGTAATTTGCTTTTGGAGCTTCATTGTCCCATTCAGAAGGCAACCTTGGTATATTGCGATAACATTAGTGCCATCTACCTTTCAGGTAACCCAGTTCAACACCAACGCACTAAGCATATCGAAATGGACATTCACTTTGTCCGTGAAAAGGTTGCAAAGGGTCACGTTCGCGTATGTCATGTCCCGTCTCGTTATCAAATTGCAGACATCTTTACAAAGGGTCTACCAAATGGTTCTCTTTGAAGATTTTAGGGACAGCCTGTGTCAAGACCGCCCGCTATGATCAAGGGGTGTGTTAAACAAAGGTAATATACATGTGATATACACTAATATACAACAAGATATATCACGGTATACAAAGCGATGACTCAAAGAAGAAAGTAGTGGATGACCAAAGAACTGGTGGGTAGTGGCCCAAATCGCTGAGGCCCATCAAGGGATTTGGTCAGCAAAGCAGTGGACAGATTTGTATATTAAGAAAAATATATTTTGTGTATATTGTAGTGTATTTGTTACCTAGATTAGGATATACACTTACCATAATTAGGATATACACTTACCATAATTAGGATATACACTTACCATAATTGTATAGCTAGAATTATGGTAGAATAAGGTTTTAAGAATAGAATAGGAATAGGATTCTCCAATTTTATAACTTGTATATATATATATCTATTCAATCAATGAAAATAATGAAGGGGATTATTTCTTTCAATTATTAATTAACTCAATTCACAATCTTGTTAGGGACTATTTCTTCATTATAATTCATGATTGTTATTATAATCCACGTTCATTCTGTCAGTGAACAATATATTATTCAATGTAATAATAATAATATTAGTAATAATTTGTCTTTTCTTAAAACTAACAGTAACATTTACAAACACCTACTTTGCCCATCCTTTCCCATCCCCACCTTCTCATTCCCAAGTAATTGGGAGTCAGGAGATAGAATGGAGGAGATAAAAGAATTTTTTAAAACTTAATAGTGTAAAATAACTTTACGCTATTCAGATTATTTTAAGATAATTACAGGTAAACGTTCATAAAAAATGGATTAGTAACATGAAAAATAGGGCAAATTGCTTGCTCGAACAAGTTAAATTACACCAATACTATAAAAATAAGAAAAAATAAAATAAATTATTAACCAAAAAATCAAACAAAGGGGAGGGGATGAAGTCCCAACAGGTTGAAATGGTGAGGCACACATGCATATAGTTTGTCCTCTGCCTTTTTTTTTCCCATTCTATTATCTCATTTTCATGACCTTGTTTGGCTGACAAAGTAAACAATAAATATCAATCACTAGTGTGAGAATCTCTAAGAGTGATCTTTAATGTGCTACATGTGTGATGTGACCACCATAACACACAAATTAAGTATAACCAACAGGGATCTTAGTTACAAGTCGGCAATTTTTGTAAGGAAATGACAGCAAATTTAGCATTCAATAGCTGGTTTGTGCGATTCCACCTTGAGACATTGATACTCCTAAGTCCTAACACGTTTTTTGTTTATTGGAGAAAAAATGTTAACAAATGAAACATCCAAGAGAAAATATGACTGTGAGTTGCACCAAAAATATGTATCACATCTTTATTAGTATATGAAATGAGCATATTATCAATTAAAAGAAACAAAATGTCTTAACTTTACTAGTTTTAACTACCTTTAACCCCACTTTTTTTGCTATCACCTCCATAATTAACCACATCAAATAAATCTTTCCTAAATGAATTAACTTTTGGCTTTGAGTTGGACCCAATGTCTATTTCTTATCATGATATGAGAGCCATAACCATTTCAATTCATGATTTACTCGATGTTAGGCCCCCACATTATATTGTCCACACTCCAAATGTCTAGTCCCAGAGGGGGAGGGGGAGGGGGAGGGGGAGGGGAGGTTGAGTTTTCACATCAATAGGTAAGAGGTTGTAATCTCCTCATTTGATCTTGGACAATCATCACATCATGAGCTAACTTGGAATTGAATTAGCCCCAAAGTCCATTTTTATCGACAATAAAAGAAGAAAGGAGCCAGAATACAGAAGCCTATGGCGTTACTGATTTTCTCTTCAATAATATTATGTCAATTTCTCAAGTGAAAGGACCAAAAGTTACTCATCTTATAATATCAAGTTAAAGGTGTGTTGAACATCATTATAACCTAGGGAGTAAACAATTTAACAACTGACTTTAGGGAAATGAAACGAAAATCCAGATGGGTAGTACTGCCAAGTTGTGGAAGTTGAAACAATTAACTGATCTTTTATTATTTCATTAATTATAAATAATCTTGAGCTAGCAAAGGCACAAAATGTTACAAAGAGAACATACACTCCCTCTAAATCAAACTCATATAGCAAGAAAATTGGACAATAGAGAAATAACATAGTGAAATTCTATCAAGCTCACATCGACTAATCTTCAAAGTTCACTCGAAAATCTCCTCCATACACGAATTCCTTTTATGATCCGGCAAGCTTTTACCTCTTCTCTCCACACAGGCATCTACCGGCTTGCAGAGCAAAATAGGTCAAAATGATGTCAGCACCAGCTCGTCGAAGGCACATCAATGATTCCATCATAACCCTTTCTTCATCAATCATTTTCAGAACCCCACCCGCTTTAATCATCGAGTATTCACCTGAAACCTGTTACAATAGCTAGTGTTCAGGGGCGGCTCAACGAGATGGGTGGTCTAAAGCCAAACTTTTATAAGAGGCCTTAATTAGATTTATTTAAATAAAATTTTATATTTTGTAGGAACCACCTTGTATGTATCTTTATTACGTGCTAGCTTTCACCATTAAAGATATTTAGTAACTCTACTCGATAAAATTTAATAATATTTATATAAAAAAAACATATATGAATGGTTTAGATAATATTTTTATAAAGGGCAGCCCGGTGCACTAAGCTCCCGCTATGAGCGGGATTCGGGGAAGTATCGGACCACCAGAGTAAATTCTCATAATCAAATAATCTCAATTTTGTATCAACAGATGACAAATAATTTCATACGTTTACAATAATTCAAGTCTATTTTAACATAAAAAATTTGGGGCCTTCAACTTGGGGGGTGCTAAAGCCATTGCTTTAGTGGCTTCCCCCTCCAGCCGGCCATGCTAGTGTTGAAAGATATTGGAGATAAATAACGCTCTGCTAATAGAAACTGTAATCGAGGAGATGCGAATCTGTCGCACAGCAGCATTGAAAACCTTGAGTGAACTTGTCAGATTTCTTATTAGTGCAACTCATCTAAATGACAATGCTTAATATGAAGAAACTCTTCTTAAGCACAAACTCAAAGACAAATGCTCTAAAGTTACATAGCAAACTCAGATATTTTGTTTTAGCTCCTCTAAGGCCTTCAATAGCCTACGACTTCATCATTTAGAGTCATAATGTTGGCAACAATTAGACCATTGACTTTGACAAGTATGAAGATTGAACATCAGCTAATGTTCAATGAAATTATTGAACGATGACAAACAAGCTAAATGAACATCTGAATACCTGATAGGCAGCAATGGGCAAAGGAGATTTATCCCGAAGAAGCCTTATAATATCCAAATAAGGTAAACCTGGTTTAACCTGATATGCAAAAAGAAAAAAACAACTTTAGAAGAACAATATATTTCCACATTTCTGCAGAACAACAAAAGCGATACTAACAAGAAGAATATCAGCTCCTTCAGACTCATCTGCTTGCAGCTCAACTAATGCTTCTCTGTAATTTGCAGGGTTCATCTGATAACTGCATGTGAAAAAACAAGTCATGCACAAGTAAACTCATTATAAATATAAAATGAATGATATAATTGATAAAAGGATTATTAGTTTCAGTTTGTTGTTCATTACGTTTTCTTGTCTCCAAAACGTGGATTTGAATCCAAAGCCTCTCTGAAAGGTCCATAAAATGAGCTTGCATACCTGCAATACGATTCAAGCTAATAAGAGTCGAGAAAGAGATGGAACTCGAGTTTCAATATCAAAGAAGCCATAAAAGGAAAAACTAAAATAAACAAAAAGAAAAGAGCGATGCATTCTAAGTTACTAGACCACCAGTGCCCAGAACCATCGGAGTGACTGACTATCAAGTTCTCTAACATGAAAAGAACCAGATCTTAAGCTGCCAGTGAGTGCTTATGTTAGACAATAACATGATCAAGTTACTACATGATGTTGTTAATCCCTTTACGCTTGAAGACCTAAGCCATACTGCTCAATATATAATAGGGGAAAAGGGCAAAACATAAGAAAAATACCTCATTGAATACTGAATCAGTATGCAAACAGCTAAATATTTCCAGGATTAATATATAATATCTGCATTAACAGTCTCATGAGTTTAAACAATTACTTTGCTGTATAGGACATGATAGACACATGGTGAAAACCTTCGGCATCAAGAGCTGTTCGAATTGCTCCAACACGACCGTCCATCATGTCACTTGGACTGACAACATCTGCTCCCGCTCGTGCCTAACGTAAAAGAAGAGGAAAATAACATGATCGGAAACTGCATTTTAGTCAAAAGTTGTCAACAAAAAGCATGCAAAGGATTACAAATAGACACCTGATGCATATACGTTTTAGTTTTTGAAAAGCATTATATGCTCAAGGGGAAACAGAGTACAAGAGCATCATCGATTCGAACTTGGAAGGATTACTGAACCAATCATATTGTAGGATATTTTATTCAACGTTGCATGTTGACTTCCACTTTTTTTTTTGGTAAGGTAAGGTAAGCATGTTGACTTTTACTGCTTTTCTGTTAAGTTACTTCTGGCAGTGTTCTTTTCACGGCTAGTTCCTTCTTTTCTGTTGTTCTGAACTCCTATTAGGCTTCTATGCTAATCTATCGAACTTGCAAGTTGTGGTTCAAGCACAAAATCCTTGTAAATTAAGGGGGGGGGGGGGGAATCTATGCTTCCCAGGTCGATAACTAAGCCTGCAATTCATTATAGAATTTATGTTCAAGTAACACAAAAGCTGGTTCAACTCAAGGTAAAAACTGAAATGTTTACATTTAAGTGAAACTGAAACAGAAGCTTGTATGTGAGTGAAGAAACATTATCATATGAAATAGAAGATAACCTGGGCAACTGCCTGCTTGCACAACTGATGCACAGTCTCATCATTCATGATAACTCCTGCAAGCCATTACAGTTGACAAAATAGTTCATAATCCATACCTTAATCAAACCTAAATATTCAACAAGTCAATATCATGTACATTTGGGGTAATTTCTTTTTTATATTTTTGTCCTAATTCATAGCTAACACACACACCCATGTTGGGTGTTCTTCATTTGTGGTAATTCAAGTTTAAGAAACCACATAAAGGCAAATACTGTAGTGCTTTTTTGACTTATAACTTTTTGTCTTGCCTCGGTCCTATTAACAAGGAAATTAGTCCAATTTTGTTCCTTCAATGGAAGAGGAAATATCATTGATGGAAGCACGGAGGATACACATGTTTCCCAACAAAATTTTGACAATCATTCACCAGTGAGGCCATGCTATAGCTATCAACTGTTGAAAGCCTTTTTTCAAAAACATAATAACTGCAGTATAAGAAACCTTGAATGAGAGAGTAGGGCTGTTACCAAAAGACCGCAAAATCGAACCAAACCGACAAAAAAACCTTGTCTTTTGACTTGGTTCTTTTTGGTATTAATAAAAAAAACAGGTAATGTTTAGTTTGGTTTGGACATTGGTATTAGAAAAAAATCAAACCGATTACATATATGTATCAGTTTAGAAATTTCTATATACATAAATATAGATATTATAGAGAAAAAAAGTTTAGCGATAATAAAGTTGTCTGAACATGTTATTGATGCTTGCTTGAATTTTCTATTTCTATGTATTGAAGTTATTTAGGAGTGATTTGTATATTGTTTTAATCATTAAGGTTAGTAAGTTTGACAGCATACATGGATGTAAAATTGTTCCTTTTTTTTCTCTATGAAAGTGAATAGTTATCGTGTCTCAAGATGAACTTCTCACACATCGATGTTTCTCATCTATCTGATTGATTATTGCTAAACATATATTGACATGTGATAGTTTTATCTTTAGCTGTGTTGGGAATTTGCATTCCATGACACTGAAAAAAATAAAAAGAACCCGGAAAATTGAAAAAAAAAACAATTTTATTTGGTTTGGTTTGTATATTTACCAAATCGACATAGTTGGTCGAGAAGATTTGGCAAGGAGGCCACTCTTAAACTTGAATTGGCGAACAAGCCACTCAATTTTTTTTTGATTTATTTTTGTGGATTAGGGTTTTGAATATGTGAGTCCGGGGTCACTTTACAATTTTTAAAAGTTTGGAGTTTTAAACTTCTACACTTAAGTCTCTTTGACTTGTATTAAAATATACAAAAGCCCACTCTCTTTTCTCCTCAAGTATGAATAAGTCTCCCTCTCTCTTCCTCGTTTCTATCAAAATTTCAATTTCTCCATTCGATTTTTCTTCTCTCCAGAGCTCGAAAGCTCTCCAATTGTTGTTTTCGAGCATGTTAATTAATTTTGCATCAGTTCCGGAGCATTTTGAGCTCCATATTTCCTATATAAAAGTAACTATTTATTTCGAACTTGATAAATCCTAGTGTTCATAAAGTTCTGGGTTTTTTCAAATTTTTGGAACTTTAGCCTTTTTTTCTGTTTTTTTTTACAAATTCATCTTGATCTATTACTAGACTTGAAACTTTAGCCTTTTTTGTTGGTCGAAATATGTGTTGTTTCTATTTATTTTGCTTGTTTCTGTATTGCTTTTTATGTTTCTTCAAATTTATCACGGTCAATTAATAGACTTGTTGTAACAAAAGCTGTGGTTTGTCAGTCGAAATAAAGCTAAGTGTGTTGGGTCAATTATAAGTCAAACCTAAAATAAACCACCTTGCTCTATAATAACTCACTGCTTAAGACACCATTTTGGTCGATGATAAACTAGAGAAATAAAGGCAACTGTTGGAATGTAAAGCATGTTGAATCTGCATTAGTCTAACGGAATTTTTTTAAAAAAAAATGAAATTCAAACTCAAATCCCAACCCCAAACGCCCAAACCTTAACCCCCAACCTCAAATTGCACAAATATAAGGGATCGTGGATAGGTATACCATAAACCGACCGTCGTCAATAGCTAACAGTTATCATTTAGGCTCGACTTCACACATGGTCAATAATTATCCACATGTTATATATAGACCAAGGACAATATTTGTCTAAAAAGACATAATAAAAACAAACGGACATGCCACCATTTAAACATTATAATAACACTTTAATACATCATATGAGAGTCTCCATCCATTAAACACATGATCAAAAGAGTTTTAGGACAAGTAGTGGTACTTAAAAGGCCAATATTTATTTTAAAATCCATAAATAAACAAACAGAACCGCAAACACCCTAATTGAGAGAGTATATACCCAAAAAAGATTTTTTTTTTAAAAAGAGCAGCTAAGGTGCTTTAGGAATCCTACAGCAAGTAAGCAAAGATTTCTATTATGCAAACAGGAATTAAAGCATATCCATTTTATCCAAATATAGGCCATTCTTCTCTATATCTTTATTTGAAAATAAGATATAGAAAGAGAAAACAAGTAAAAAGATTTAAGAAGATTTATCCATCAAAGGTGTATAGCATAAATTATCTGATCTTAACAAAACAATACAAGATACTTGCTCATTACGTTCAGTGCTAATATTTTCAGTAAGATTATTGGCTATAATAGATAGAGCTGTAACTCTTTTTTGATAAATAAAAGTTGCATGTAGATTTTGGATCGCCATCCAGGGGAGCATCCTATATTAAGATGATGTGTATTAAAAATCAAAAAGTTTCACAAAGCCATCAGCTATAATCTTAGAAATAGCAGTCAAAAACAATATGTATGAACTTATTATCTGAAAATTCCTGATCAAAAGACACCTAATCATAAATTTTTCTCGTTCATACAATAACTCGAGAAACTAAAGACTGAAGTACACCATAAACAAGAAAGAATATATCTCACTGCATCAGCACTAATTCAAAGTTAACTAAGACAATAAACATAAGCTACACTAATAGGATGAGCTATATGAGAAAGAATTCACGGAATATATCACTAAGAATTGATTCCACAGGTTCATGAGTACTATATCTATTAGAACATTTTAAAAATTTCTTTTTGATGTAATAATTCAGCAATAAATGGTTTTCCTTTTAGGCTGGTATCAATGGAGAATTGTGTCTTACCATCTTCCCTGACGATGCCATCATGCCCATCAGATGAATATGGATCCAAAGCAACATCAGTGTAAATAACCTATCGACAACACATCAAACATCAGAAGAAGTGCCAGAGTTTTCCACAGAAAAATGTAGCTGCTTAAGAAGATAAAAAGAAACCATGTAATATGTAACTACGTACAAGATCAGGGTATTTTTCTTTCAGCAAACGTATTGATCGAGGCACTAATCCGTTTTCATTGTAAGCTTCATCTCCTGTAGATGTCTGAAGTTACAAGAAACAAGTTATATAATATGAAGTCAGATGGTACATAGAAATTTATGCTGGTAGAAGAGGACCTTTAAAGAGTCTGGAACTTTTGGGAAGAGCACAATGCTGTTGACGCCAACATCCCTGGCCTTTGCGACCTGCATAAGAAAAATAACTCTAATTGCTTCAAGAAATGCACAGAAGTATTACAAAGGCACTATGATGGCAGTTGAATCTCTATTGATGATACTATATGTATCTTTTACCAAGCCATATTTGTTAAGTATCATGTGTAGCAGACTGCAAGACTGAAACCGAAACATTGACAAGATTTATACTGGCCCTATAAAAGCATATGACAGTAAGTGTCAAGAAAGGTGATATTCTGGAAGCTAGTTAAATTATAGAAATGTTCCAAGTTCCATTTGGTTTTTTACTTCTCAATCAGAGGCGGCAAGCGCTGATCAGCAATTAATTGCAGCCTACAAACTCATCTATTACCTATCCAGTTATCGCCCACTGGATTTTAGCCTGCCCTTTCTTTACCCTTTCTAGCACCTCAATTCTATTAGGCAGAGCCCAGGTTTGTTACTACAGATTTACAGTAACTAATTTTATCGTCCAAGTACTAGGTTTTATTTCTGTTCTAGCAAATGTAGGTTTTAAATATTGTACACGAGAGAGAGATTATGGACAGTAAAAAGTGTATAGTACCAATTATTGCCAAACGTAGTTCTTAGTCTCCAAGGTGATACCCTCCATTAGGAGGGTCCTCCTACACATTCTTAATATTAGCAAATGTTAAGTATCTACATGGTAGCATGTCTGACCCCCCATTTTTGCTTGGGATTGAGGCATAGTTATAGTTATTGTTGCATGTGTTTCTTTGATTCTCTGTTTATTACTCTTTTCCTTTTTCCTGATATCTGCACTTAATCCTGCACCTAGGACCGCAAAGATTTCCTTTCTACCAAAACAGTACTTAATTATCCTCTTCCAGTGAATAATCAATCTTTCGTTCTTTGTAAAAAAAAAATAGATGTCTTTCATCCTGCCCAACCTGTTAAAGTGAAAATGAATATCCAGACCTGAATCCCGATTTAAACATTGTTCTGGTAGCTGAACTCAAAAGTCTTATATAAATCTAAAATACTGAATAACATGTCCAGCACGCACGCTATCCTAATCATTGTAGGACAATTGTTACACACGGGAAGTGCCTTCGAAGAATCTGACAGCAGAATTCTTGACAGCTTTATTTTTTATTATTTTTGCCAAACAAGAGCACGGTCTGTATAATTCACATAACTATTTCATCAAGTATATGAATATGGAATAGAAACAGAATCTAGACAAGCATGTCTGTTGACACTCCTAACAAGAGTGAGTAATACCCAAAAAGGATCAGTCTTTATTTAACCTACGTTCCAAGTCTATGTGCAACACCCTCAGTTCCTAACAGATCAGATGATTTATCTGCCCGACCCAAAAATAAAACTTCTTTTTTTTATAACTAGAAATCCCGCCGAGCCCCTGGCACACGGTTCAAAACTCGGTGGATGAGGTCGGTGAATAGTGGGATCGCCCCTCTACCCTTCTTCAAGAAAATAAAACTAATAAAACCTTACAACAAATTACAAGGATAGCATTTTGTTAATCTAATGCTATGGTGAAAATTTTATCAATAATACTAGCAATATTGTAATGATAGTGGTTTTAGTCATAATAACAGACAACGGAAAACAAATGGACAATGGAAAGCAAATTACCATCAAGATTTAGCAAAATCATAGCAACATGACCAATGCAGCACATCATCATCAATTAGACACTATGAACCAATACAAAGCATGGCTACAAGGTCAATCATATCAAAATTAATTGAGGAGAGATCTGCTTATGGGCCAACGTGGAGGTCCGGTGGTTAGGCATCCCTAGACAAAAGGTGATCTTTCAGGAGTGGTCATCGTGTCTCGCCACCTCCCACCTATTCTAAACATTAGATACTTGATGGAGCACATTTGCTTGCTATTTACGTGATCTAATGCATCAGGTACTTCATTTTTCACCAGCTAAAATTTGTAAGAAGGGGGAGCAGGATTATATGACAAGATCAATTAGGGAGAGAATAATTGAATTAAGGAATCAAAATTGCAAAGCCATTATGGAGGATGAAGAATCCTAGGAATAGCCCACCAACCTCTTCAACAAGACCATGCCTCCATCCAAGCCTATAACATCCAGGCATTGCTCCAATAGGTGTGTCCTCTTCACCTGCAAGTGCTCAATTTGTTGAAAATAGATTGACAGAGGTTATAAGCAGAGAAGGAAGTAACTAACAGAAGTACTCACCCTCATGAATAAATAGTGGATATACAAGATTCGCTGGGCTTATATTTGTTTCCTGGAATGCAGCTCTTACTGCTGGCGACCTACGATTACGGCGTGGTCGCCTATTAATTGGCTGTGCAAGCAAAATCTGATCATTAGCTACAGGCGCATAGCAAATTGATTGTATCAACTTCTGATGCAGTATTGAGTCTATATTAATGCATTATCACCAAAAAATCACAATACAGTCCGATAATTCAACCAAGATGCTATCATTTATACAAACTAAAAGAGTTAATATTCTTATTTACGAAATAATAAATGTGGTGCACTCTTTCAGCCTACTAGAAGAGTAGATGTTGAAGCAATTTTTTTCTAGAAGTTGAAGGATAAAACATTAATTACACCATCTTCAGAGTCAAGTATTCATAGGGATGTACCACAAAGATCGCCGACCACCCTGTGTAAATGGAATTAAGACCTTTGATGTTTCTAGAATTACCAGAAATACCCTACAGATAAATCTCATGTAATTTGCAAGTATCAAATTGAACATTCTGCATCCTCCATCCAAATAAGAATAGTCAAAGATGTTCAAAGAAATTGTTGTTAGACCTCATCTGTAAATTTCAAGATTTTATAATCCAGTGTAATTTTTTCAATGTATGGTTACTTTCCTTTATAAGGCTTTCTGTAACTGGAACTCTTGAAAATGTTTTAAAGAATCTTGAATTCAAAATGTAATAACACCCATCAGCATTAGTTACACAGTCTTCCAACACAGTACTATCATATATGAAATTTTTGACTCAATTCAGTAGATGAATCCAGTTTTTATATCCTAAGCCAGCTATCATGTATTGAGATGCCTATACTCAATTGTGACTAAGTTGTCACAGCATATTTGTTCTCTACATCTTCTGCTATTCTCACAGTTGGTAGGTTTCTTGCCATTTAGAAACAATGCATCTTACATATAATTACACCATAGTCAACCAACTTACATCAGGCTAGTTCAATTAAAAACAAATCAAACACTCCGGACACATGAAATATCTAATTCAGGTAACAATTTGACGCAGAAATTAGAAATGACTTTCAGCAGCATAGAAAATATGCCACCATAACCAAAACCTTCTAACGCAATCAAAACACTCCTCCAGAACTAATGAAAAAGATGGACGATTTAGATCCTCACAATTTCCAAAATGGCAAATCAACATAATTACAAATAACGATAAGTCTCAAACTAACCAGTGAAGACACAATAGGGGTACCGGCAGGTGCAGCGGGCTTTGGTGGAACCGGAGGAGCTTCAGGCACTTTTCCGGCAACTATAGCAGCCTCACACTCCTCATCTGTCAAGCCCATCTTTCTTAAGGGCCCTGAACCAGACTCATTATCATGCCCTTCCTTGCTAGCCCTAATGGTCAACACTCTCCTCCGATTCAACCTAATAGAAGAAGGCCGTGCACACAACAAACTGGGCGATGACTTCACTTTCACCTCAAACTTCACAGCTCCAATATGACAAGGTGAGTTCAACATTGCCGCGGAAGCCATTATTGCTCAAATAAGCAGCACTACAATTATGATGGAAAATGCATAAATTACAATTCATAATACCATAACATGAAGACCCAAAAAAGTTACATTATACAAATGGAATTTTGAGCTCTATAAAGCATAATTCAAAAGCATCATTTTACTGCAGCAAATCCACAAAAGCCGAAAAACAATACATCACACAATTGGAATTTGAGCATTCCAAAACACAATTGAGCATAAGATGTGATTAACTTGAAAATTTAGGCAAAACCCAGAAATTTTCTAATGATTTTGTTAGTAAAACCAATAACAAGAAGAACCTAGAAAAAGTTTCATTACAACACTAGAAAGTTTATCATTTATAAGAACAATGGAGATGAATATGTGATTTCTTGAGTTATTTGGAGAAAACCCAAAAAAGATAGGAACTTTCAAATTCATATATCCAACTGAAGCAAATCCAATAACAGCAACACCCACCCACAAAAAAAAACAACAAGAAAAGACTGCATTACAAGAATTAATTTTGAGAATTCCAAACCATAATTAAGCTTAAGATATGATTTTTACCTGAGAATGGAGGAAGAGAGGGAGAAACAGAGTTTCAAGAATCTTATCAATTGATTTTTTTTTATATCCAGTTTTCCGAGTAAACTAGATATGCTATCAGTTATCACCTATACGTTCTAGCCTAAAAAAAGCTGACCCTCCAGCCCGTGGACCAATTGGCCTTCTTTCTTGATATGTGAAGATAGATTTCACTTGGCCTTTTCCATGTACATAATCTATTCTATTGTTGGGGCCCTGTCTGGTTAGTTCGTTACCAACCCCGTAGCTACTTTATCACCATCATTATTTTAAAAGTTATCTTCAATTTGGTGTAAATTTCCACTATAATTGTTTCCAAATTATTTACCAAAACAGTATCGTAGCTTTTTCCTTATTCTTTCCGAGGGTAAAATTGCTCTAAATCGAGTAATGGAAAGATAAAGTTGTTTAAATTAAATAGCAGAGGATAAATTTGATCAAAATGCCGAAAGAAAATAATTAAGAAAGATTATTTTCACGTGGAAAAATTATCAGTGTTTTTTTCAAGTTGGAAGACCATTAGTTAAAAGAATATGTCGTGGGCTTCTTTTGTCCAGATAGTATAATAAAGGGTCAAATTAATCATTTGCAAATACGAAGAGGTATGTTTGACCCTTTAACCAAAATTTTATAGTTTAGGGAGCTAAAACTATTTCACAATAAAATAATTTCAAAGTCACTATAAACTATTTAATGATTTAATAAAAGCATTTGTCATAAATGGCATTTAAAATAAGGTAGTGTATTTAAGACAACACCGTTTATTAATTATAAATGACTTTTTTAGATATATCTACAATCTTTGCTTTTTAGGACTTTAAAGGCACGCACATTTCACTAAAAGTGGCTCAATTAGTACAATTTCATTCCAAAGGGTTACTTGGTTTTAATCAATTCAAGGTCACAATGTGTTTTTCGTGCTTGGGAAGTTGTACGCGAGGCTGTGGAAGTGGAATGTACCCGTTGGAAAGTTATTTAAGTACACATTTTGCCAATACATTAGTTTTTCTTATTACTTTTTGAGTCCTTCGGGAGTTAGTTAAGCACAATGGCCAGCTCGTCCTCTTTCATTCTCCCCCTTCTTTCACTTTACAACCGAAATAAGGATCCTTGGAACCATATTGAGTTACCCCAATGGGGCACGAACCGCTAATGCCGAGTTGACTCGTACACGCTAGCTATGTCCTGCTTGGTCTCCCTCCTCCGGCACTATGGAGGTTCTGTAGCATGACATGGCTTAGCCGGGTAGCTTACTATATCCTTGTAATTCATTCTTAGAAAAACCTGAGCTTATTGCTTAAAATGTCACATATTTACAAGTGAATAAATGAAAAGTGAACCACAAAATGTACAAGAACAAGCAAAAGGAGAAACAAATGTTAGAATCACCCATCCAGATGAAATTGTACAGTAAGGAAACCATTCAGCTTCCCCACATCTGGAATTTTGGTGTCTAAAATTATTTTTATGTTTTTGTTGAAGCTGGTGCTTAAATTGTTTTGAACTAAGATGGTGCTGTTGTTAGCTCAGATGAAGCTGCAGCCTTGCAGATTGGGCACCAATTCTTGAGCTTTAACCAGTGTTGTACACATTCCATATGATAACAATGCTTGCACTCCAACTTTCCAATTTCATCTCCAACCACATACTCCTCCTGCAAAACAAAAAGTAATTATGTGCTTAGTCACAAAAAATATGTGGTCATCTAGATATAGCAGTGGCAGAGACAGGAGTTCTAGCAAGGGGTCCAAGAAATGCTAAAATGCAACATTTACCACTTGTGGAGGGAATTCAACAATGTATAGCTATACAAAAAGGAATATTTTAACCCTATTTATGCAGTATAAGTTTTCAACAAAGGGATTCAATTTCAACAAAGGGATTCAATTTGAACCCCTTTCCCAATAGGTAGCTCCGCCACTGAATATAGTATCCTAAAAGCTTAAGAAACAATGTCAAGGACCACTTAAGCCTTGCCAAGATTAGGCCACAAAAAATGGAGAGGGACTTCAGTAGATAAAAAAATGGTTGATGTACCTGACAAATACTACATTTAATCTCATCTTCATCCCCATCATCTCCAAATGCCCCTAGTTCCGAGTGCATGCCTTGATAAATGCTTCTTTGAAGGCACTTTGATAATGCTTCCTCTGGCAGAGCTGTGCTAACAATGCCCATCCTCTCCTCAAGAGCTAGTAATTCCTGTTAACAAGCAATAAATCATGACGCGGAAGCTGTAGAATCATACTATACCAGAAGGAATTATCTTTTGTGACCAAGAGAAAGCTATTCTTTTGCTTCAGAGATTCTTTCAGAGATTGTTGCTATAAGAATGAATATTATTTACATAGTACTCGTAAAATATCAAAACTACAAAACATACCTCATAGGACATGCTATCTATATCCAGTCTCATGTCCCTATGCTGGTCATAAAAGTTAAGGCCGCTAAGCAACAAGTTCGTCTCCAATGAAAGAAGCTGCTGTAGACAGAAAACAATAGTTTCATTGAAAACATCCAGATAGGACATTGTACGGCGGTCAGAAGTACTAAAATATACCTCATATGTCAACTCTTCATCTTGTTCGATTCTCTCTAGTGCCAATAATACCTGTAAAGTGAAGCAGTAAGCAAATTAAAACTCTTATATAAAAATCATGTACATTTTGAGAAACAGAATAATCTAGATTCAAATGGTAAATACCTGAGCAACTCCATCCATGTTATATCGCTGCAAGGCTTGGCAGTTCATTAATCTGTTAATGCCTAGTTCCGCAGAAGTGAAGGGCACTACACTGGGTAAATCATCAATATCATTTCCAGGAAAACTATAAGCACTAGAATCACTTGAAGAGCCATCTGTGAACAATTGACTTGACGACTGCAGATTGAGATGTGGCGTTTCAGGCCGACGTAAATTTTGGACTAAGCCAGAGGACTCAGTGTGCAATGACTCCCGTACACGCCTAAACCTAGAATTCACATTCGTTGACCTGGGAGTCTGAACTGACACAGCATGATTATTCACGCTATAATCCAAATTTCTGCCACTTCTTGACTCAGAGATGGAGATTCCAAGGGTTGGACGAGTGACATGTCTTTCTCTTAGTGATGCCTCAGTCATTTTCTTCCCTTTAACAGATGAACTGCTTTCACCTTCTGTGTTTCTCCTTTTTACGATGTCCCTTCTACTAAATTTTGCTTCTGACGTTGAACAATTATGTGGGAGGACATCCAATGTGGAGTTACATTTTAGATTTCTAAACCCATATCCAGCCCCACTGCTACAGGGCCGTTTTTCACAACCAATGGCTTTAGACTTGTGATTAACTATTTTACGAGGTCTACTGCTGGATGTTCCACTACAGCAGCCTGCTTCTGTGGATCCAGTATCTCTGGCAGCTGAACTAATTTTGAGTTGATACTCTGGTGATGACTGAATTTGTTCTGCAACTTCTGGCACACAATCCAAAGAGAGAATTTCTGATTGATCATTTCCAACTTGAGAGAGAGATTTTATGCAAGATTCCTCGCGTGCCTTTCTTGCATTAGTTAGCACTGAAGATGTCCTAGATGAACTCCCAACAACATCCTTCCGATTTGAAGAATTAAAAGTAGGTCTACATGATTTGGGTTTCTCTTTAGTTCCAACGCAGCTGCTCTTCGAATGGTTGAGCTGGCCACTGCATCCAAGCCGTGAGCAGAGCTGAACATTTTCATCCCTGTTATCAGCAGTATCCCTTAAGCCTCTTCTGGGTATGTGCCCATTTATAGCTCTTTTGCCAGAATATACATCCATTAGTTACACTAACCACCAAATTCTGTCAAACCATATACTAATATTTAGAATCAACTAGGCCATATCATGAAGAAGTTAAAAGATAGAAAATCATTTATCTCTTCAGCAAGTCAAATTAGAACTTTAACGCTGTTTTTCAAACATACGAAGACAATATCCAAAGTTTCAAGAACAGTTAAGTTTAAAACTTCTGCCCCATATTCATTTCACATGTGGTTTCTAGGAAATCAACTTCTAGAAATTTCAAGAATAATTGACTTGCCGATTTCCAAAAGATCATTGACAGCTAAAACTACCTGTACCTCATATAAACCACTAAAACTGACACACAAGAGTAATCTATCAAAGTTCATTAACTTCCCCTTGCAAGAAAAATAGTGCTGACTTCTGATAGTAAGAAAACCATTGACAAATTTAGCAATTTGTAACTATTATCTTTTGCATCTAAACCCCAAAACAAAATCATTCATCCTTCAAAATGTCATAGATTTTCAGAAGATAAACATATGCTAAATATTAAAATAAAAGAAAATTTTCCCATACATAGATAACATCAATAACTAGGCAGTTCGCCCAACTGTTGCACAAAAACATATAACCAACAAAACTGATCATACACGGGAAAAAAAATTATAACTGTGGTGTGGGTCAGCTTGCGTGCACCTCGACTAATTCCACAGGTAATTACTACCTCCCACCAGGTACCACATATCTATCTACCAAGTCATAACAAGAAACAATCAAGAGTTCAAAAACTAAGAATTTTTTTTAAAAAAAATTACCTTGATAGTTAATCAGAAAACTCAAAGGCCATAAAAACAAACAAACAACAAGGATGAAAACCCATATCAGGAAAAAAAGATTGAATTAGAGTTGACTAAGATTATTCTAAGTTTCAATATTTATATCACTACTTCTCAAACCCATATCAAGAAATAACACGAAAAATGAATTAAACAGTTGACTTAATAATCAGTGGACCAAAACAAAAAAAGAAGATTAAAATCCTTTTATTTACTCATATCAAGAAATTTCTAATACATAATTGACAATTTCACTAATCAGTCGAAACAATTAATTAACATAAAATTTAAGATAATTTTGATTGTTCCATTACCTTCTTCTTCTTGTTCTTCTTCTTTTAGCCAAAAAAGAAAAGTATAGTTCAAATAATAAAATGGTGGAAAGAAAAAAACCTTTTAGAGACGCGTTAAGTATGATGGAAAGGGAGACTATAATGAGAGATGTTAGCCGTTGGATCAGTCTATTGGTTAAGGAAAGTCAAAGATCGACGGCTGTTAATTCAATGATACCGTCCATACGTCATGTTCCAGTACAAGTAAAACTAACTCCCTTACTTTTATAAAGGGTTAGTTAGTTGTAAAGATAAAGGGATAATAATTCGGCGTTTGTTAAAAAAAGTTTAGTCTAGTACAAGTCATTTTAAGATTATTTGTATTATAATTGCAGTATTATACCACGTCAATTAGGGCCACTCATCGTGGCATAATCATGTTTAACAGTTTGATTTATGAGTTATCGATTTTTAAATATAGTAATCGATTAAATCTAAAAGATAATGAAAATTCACAACATGTAATTCAGCTTCTGTTAAAAATTTAACCATGTGGGATTAATTTTTTTTCGTCTTTAGTGACTTAAACACGTCTCACTCGACCTTATATCCTTATCACTTGTATCATAAAGTACATGTAGATGAGTGGTGTGAGTAAATAGATTAAATAAATGATATAACATAAATCATAATTTGGCCATGTACTTATTTTAAACCATGCTCAATTGTGATATTACATTTCCGAACTGAAAATATATAGCAGTGCTTGAAAATACAAATGATCGAAACGTTAAATTCTTAGCTCAAAAACTTCAAAAAATCACAGTTTTACTACCCATATTTTATTAAACAGAAGACAATTAAAAAAATAAATGAAACGGACAAAAAAGAAGAAAAATTGATTAGCCGATGCCAAAAATTCAACTTCCGGTTATTCGTGACTTTTAAACAATTAATACGTAGTTCAAACTCAATTACTTTAATTAATGGGATAAAAACTTTAATGTTATAATGGATATTATTGATTCCTTGTGGACCATGATAATTTTGTTGTTATAATAATAGGTAAAGTATAATTACTTCCATATGACAAAAAATAATCTTACGTCTTTACCATGATATAGAGTAAAATTAACCTTGTAATTATTTACTTTTGACCATGATTTATGGAGCTAGAGAACCATGGAGAGCAATATGCCTTGTTTCCCACAATTTTAGGCAGTCCACAATTTATGCATTAAATATAACAACCAAACTTTAAAAAATGCTCAACTTTTTTTCTCCTTCCTTTCTTTCATATCCTTCCTTGTTTTAAGCTCGTTTGCTCCCAAATACCTGAGTTTGTTTTCCCTAACAATAAAATGATGAAGGCTTTCATAATCTCCTTTCATTCAATAAGGTGTGTTTTCCTAGCTCTAACTTAATGTTTTCTCCTTGCTTTTCGAATTCCTTATGCATTTTGTTTCATGAAATGAATAACCAATTGTTTAATGCGTACAACTTTTCTTCAAATTTATGTCTAAAGTGTATTACAAGCTTTTTGAAACTAATACTTGTATTTGTAATGTGCACAAGCAAATATATAGTAATTACTTAGCATGTCCACTTTTGTAACCGTACTGCTTTCAATTTTTAGCTCTATTTTAGGTCAAACAGCAAAAACAAGATTTTTTCTCTAATAACAGGCAAAGATGCTTAATTTCAGATATTACATGAGCTAATTTGACATTTTCTCTTCTTTTAATTTTACTTCCTCATGGCTTTGTCTACACACAAAGCTCAAACTTACGCTATTGGGCAGCAATATATACACAAGAAAAACTCTTACTCTCTAATACATCATTGAGGATTTGTTGAGATTAAAAAGTAACAAAAGAAATTTGATAAGTTCACAAAGCACTCATGATAATAAGTAGAGATGTGCCACTTCATTAGTAGCTTGGCAACGTACGCGTACTTAAGCTATTTCAAAGACTTTGCCTCACGTGTCTAAAAGATACTGTTTAGCTCGAGTTCAGGTGTCCAATAAGTACAACCCGTACAGGCTTTAGTTCAGGTATCAAAATGAAAAATCTTGTGTTTAAGGGGGTCGTGTACATATTCAACCAATTATCTTCTAGGTTATTTGATCGTGTAACCGTTATTGATAAAACTTAAAACTCTTTTGCACTCATCTATGATTTGTTTTGCAGATATAAAATCTAGCCAAAGGCAAAAGAATGGCAACAAGGACAAGAGACACAGCTCCTTCTCCTGCAGGGAAGGAGAAGAGAGGGACATCACCAATACATCACCAGAGAAGCACAGCAAACACATCAAAAACAACATCAAAAACAACCTCCCCTCCCCGAAAACAAGTTGATCCAACATTAACAACTGGTTCCTTAAACAAGAACCCTCCCAGCAACCTCAAACCAACAATTACTCAAGCCAAGAAGTCTGCATCCTCAAGTGACCTGCACAACACTCACAGTACCAAAACTTCTAATCTAACTCGAAGAAGATCATTCGATAATAAGCCTCCCCTCCCTTCTTCCTCTCCTAAAACTCGAGTTTCCCCTAGTCCTAGGGAGAGAATTCCTCGGTCATCGTCCTCTTTATCAGCCAAGACTTCCACTTCCCATAGACCCCTTCCGGATAAATCCTCAAAAACTACTACTAGTAAGGATGCCAATGGGAATCAACGCGGTCCTGGCCTAAATTCTAGGCCAGTGACCAAAAAAAAGACTACCACAACCACAACTACGACCAGGAAGCATGATAGTGCTAATGGTTCAACTACAAAAGCATCAGTAACAACAAATTATCCAGATATAGCTCATGAGAATGTCACTTCTCAGGGTGAACAGTCAGAGCCAGAGGATCATCAAGAATTAACTATTCATGAAACTGAAAAGGAAACTATCATAAGTGACAACGAAATGATTGCTGATTCTGACGCAGGGGAGAATGAGAATGATTCAGCCACGGAGGATCACATTGAAGAGCTTAGTAATGAAAATGTAAACAATGTTGAATTGGAGGGCATCAAGGCTGCAGCTGAACTAGTGGAAAATGAAGAAATCAAAATTGAAGAACCGGAAGAAATCAACAATGAGCCTAATGAACCTGATTCATCAGAGAAGGAAAAAGAAGAAACCATTATAAATGCATCATCAGAGGAGAATCAAGAATCAAAAGAGGAGGACGAAGGAACAAACCAAGAAAAAGAAACTCCCATGGTAGAAGAAACCGAAAGTCTCAGTCCCAAGCAAGTTGAGGTCGGGGTAGAAGAAAATACCAAAGCAGAGCCAGCGAAAAGTACGAATGTGGCATCATCAAAGTCTCAACATCAAGTGGTGCAAGGCAAGAACACAGAATCAGTGGTTTCAAATAATGTGATTGAAGAGACTGCAAGCAAACTAAGGGAGCAAAGGAAAAACAAAGTGAGAGCATTGGCTGGTGCTTTTGAAACAGTCATCTCCCTGCAAGAGCACAAATGAGTGCAAATTCTATTCGTAAGTTTGTGAATCGTCCCTTGTTGTATGCTTATAGTTTTCCAAAAGTAATATGTACTACTTTCAAGTCTTTAAGTGGGATTTGTAATTGTTTTTCATACATTATGTGAAATAGTGGGCAATAATTGTTTTTATGCTACTTGTCTAACTTCAAACCCATTTATATACATGTTTATGACAAAATAGGGGAGCGAGAGGAACATGCTAAGTGGAATCAATAACTTGAAAAATAAGAAATATAACATATTGTAACAAGACAATGAAGTGGAACTTCTCGCAAATAGTTTTATAAATTCGCCTAATGGTGAAGGCATAAGCAAAAGTGTTATCACAAGTGGTCTTTGTTGGAAATTTACTAATGTGGAATTAAGTATATCCCATTAATTTATGACTCGAACAATTGGGGCTCGCACGTCGGAAACGTCTTTTCCACACACGTGTACACATAGTGCCAAGTATCGCAAATTTCATTAGTGAAAGTGATATTGGTACGCATGTAATACGTTTGAGAAATAGAATTATGGACGGTTATTGGCCAAATGACAAAGTATTCCACGTTGGTAAAAGAAAGAAGAAGTGTACGAAGTGTAAGATGAAACGTCTCGGAAATCGCCGCGAAGCCTCCCAGGCAGCGCTGCGGCGCTAATTGGTTGGCCAGTCACTGGAGCAGCTGCGCTAATTCACAGAGTCGCGACGCTTAGGAGGCAGAATGTTGCGACGGGAAGTTGGAAAGATCTGACCTTTGGGATGGTTTTGGAGCATTGATTCTCCATTACTTGACACATGAATTCAGCCATTATTTGGTTGAATGTAACCCCTCAATCAAGTGTCATTACATGGCTATTGAAGGCCATTAGTTGGCTAGTTGAGGGGACTTTTCCTTACACTATAAATTGAGGCCTTTGGCTCAATTGAAGAACACTACACAACACTTAGAAAAGATTCCAGATTTTCTGAATTCATCTTCTTCCTCTCTAGCAAAGTTACTATACTCAACGTTCTTCAAGAGTAACACTTGAGTTTCTTTTGCTCAATTGTTAAGTTGTTGTTGTATCTTGGGAGACTATTGCCCGATAACGTAAAAAGAGATATACGGGGCAATCTTGTCTTAAAGACAGAGTGCCATCACTCGACTCAGCAAATCACACAAGCAATTTATTAAGTTCTTGTTTTTCAGTTTATTGTAATATTTGGTTTATCCTTTCTACCATTCTAATAGTTACTTACTTATTGTTTCCTGCAACAATTGTATCCCAAAAGTTTTTCTGTAATATGTATTGTTTTAAAAATACAAAATCGTGCATGAAAAGAAAGAAGAAAGATATAAAAGGGAGATAGGGTGAACAAGTTGAATTTTCTAATGTTAGAAGTATTTTCCATTTTCAAATTATATACTTCGATGGTTGTTCTGATATCATAGTGAACTTTGTGATAGTTTCATTTAAAAAGCTAGTAGTTAGTAGGGGTGGCCAGTAGGGATCTTGGGGGACGGGCTTTGGCGGGACGGGGGTGGCTGTGATTGGGATCCGGCGGGACTGGCGGGCAGGGATAGGCGGGACAGGAAGAGGTCTTGTCCAGTCCCACGAGGAGTCGGGATTTGGAGGGACGGGACGAGTCGGGTCAGGTTGCGGGATTTGGGGAATTTTTTTTAGAATCTTAATTTTTTTAAATATATATATATTTAAACACTTAAATAATTGAACAAGATATTGAATAAAAACATCTCAACGCTGTCTTTGTGCCTCTTATATTATTTAATAGAAATATGATTTTTTGTAATACAATTTCAAAATTACAACTTTGTTTCGTAGTTCAAAAGTTGCAAATCACGTAGTAAAATTGCCATTAAAAAAATTACATAGTCAACCATACTTTTTCTAATTTCCTCACAATCTCTTGAGGATCTTCTGTCAGAATTGGATGTTGTTGGTCAAATTATTCGACGTCCCTTTTTGCTTCCCCGGATAAGATTTCGTTGTAGTTGTAGTCGACTTCTTCGTTGATCTCTGGTTGACCGCACCTTCTACGCTCTGCTCTAATCCAATTTCTGAATAAAACTGTAATCTCCAAGCTGTCTCCCACCAGTGAGTGTCTATGCTCTCCTATTTGAAACCTTCCAGCAGAAAAAGTGCTTTCCTAAGCTGTTGATGACAGTTGAATATTCAACACATCTTGAGCCATCTTTGCTAGTGTCGGAAATGTCTTCTCATTCTCCCTCCAGTATCTCAGCAAGTCTTCACATCCATCTTCATTGACAATTGTTTCGTACGGTACAACACCCTGCAAGACATAAACATCAAACTCGCTAATTTGTGAAGAAGTTGAACCAATATACATTCTATTTCTAAGGCATTGAATACTTGATGCAGAAACACCATGTCTTTTATAAGGTTGCAGCGAAGTAGAATAAGATGATATAGAAGTTGGTTGATTATTTGCACTTTGTTCTTGGTAATATATATATATATATATATATATATATATATTTGCATTTAGTGTGGTATGCTAGACATAACTTCTTCTCTAATTGGTTTGTAAGTTGGTTCTTTATTTGAGTCTGTTGGACTTGGAGGTGAAAATATTTCTATACTTTCATAAATCGTTTCAACAGGTGTTTTACAACCGTCTACTTTAATAATCGAATTTAATACAACACCAATAATATAAATAGTGAGAATTGGAAAAAAGTATTATTTTTATTTTATAAATATGTTTTTAATAGATGGAGCGTAAGGTGGTTTTTGCATATATTCACTAAGTAACAAAAATATTAGAGCTATATAAAATAACATAGTTGAAATAATATGATAATAAATACCAGAAAATTCTTTAGTAGCTAGAAAAAATTTCTCTAAAAATCCAATAAGTTCTAAATTCCCCTCAATCATTATCTACAAGCATATCTCTTGAATTTTGATTATGAATGTTAAATTTAAATAATAAAGTTATAAGTCTTCTATACTCGTGAGCAACAAGTAGTTGTTCATACAGAGAATTCCACATAGTCGCTACTTCTTCTGAAAATTTTTCTATAAGGTAATCCACAATCATGACAAGTTTTTTTTATACTATTTGCGTCTTTGTATTTTATTACCTTTAAAAATAAAGTTTATAGCAAATTGTACTTTATCAAGAATGTTTTCAAAAAAATTTAGACCATCATTTACAACTAAGTTATAAATATGGCATGCACATCTTATATGAAAATTATCAGGAAAAGATGGAGTTAATCGAGTTTTTAAAAAGTTTACAACATAATCATTAGAAGTAACATTATCTAATGTAACAATCATAATTTTATTAGTTATTCCATAATATTCACAAATTTCATGAATATTTCTTGCAATAAAAGATCCATTGTGCCTATCATCAATATCTCTATATGTTAAAATACGTTTTTGCATAGACCAATTCTGATCTATCCAATGACATGTTACAGTTAAATAATCATTAACTTTAGTACTACGACCTATATCAGAAGTGATAGTCACTTTGTCATTAAAATGATATAATGCATAACATAATTATTGTTGATATTCATGTGCAAATTTTAAAACGTCTCTTCTAACAGTTGATTTAGGAAAACCGTTAAAAGCAGAATTATACATTTCTCTAATGTAATGAATAATACCAGGAGAGGAAGGAAATGAAAAAGACACCCTCCACCGCAACTAATTTTGCTATATTTTCCCTATCTTTGTGTTTATCATATTTAGGACCTATAATTCCCCCGTCATCGGGTTAATTCGACATTGTACTTGGTTAGGGACACTATATGAACCATGTCCCGAATCAGAAGGCATTGACACACCCAATTTTCAGTCAGGTATTGGTTATACCGTGCTTTGTGAGAGTTTTCTACCAGTCTCATTAAACCTCCCGTCCCACCTTGACCTTTTCCGATTTTAAATTTATAAACTTCTTGACAAATTTTACATCTAGCTAGTTGATTATCAATGTCCCTATAAAAAAAATCACCTGCATGTGATTTTAATTTTTGTTGTCTTGAGCCTCGACTCATATTAGGGGGAATAAGAGTGTTAAATAAGGCAATATACACACAATATACATGTGTATATTGCCTTACTTAGCAGCTCGGATTCTGCCCAAGATTGGGGCTCTCGATTTTGTTAATTTATGGTAAATAGACAATGTAAGAATATTGTATATTAGGAAAATATATGTGTAGTATATTGTGATGTATTTGTTACCTAAATTAGGATTATACACTACCATAATTGTAGAGTTAGAATTATGGTAGAATAAGATTTTAGGAATAGGATTCTCCTATTTTGTAACTTGTATATATACCTATTCTATTAATGAAAATTATCAAGGGGATTATTTCTTTCATGGTATCAAGAGACTAGGTCTAAACAAAAGTTTTTCTCTCCCAACTTTTGTCATCTCTTTCTGCCGAGACACCCCCCTCGGGTTTCTTTTCCGAAAATTAGTCTTTCGCTCTCAAAATCTCTCTTACTTTTCCCAAATTTCCCCTCCTTCTTTGTTCATTCAATATGTCTAAGAACAATTATCATCATGCCCTCATGGTTTCCAATGTCAAAAACAGTATCACTATTGTGCTTGAAATGGAAAACGTCCAATATGCGACGTGGGCAGAGTTGTTTAAGATTCACGATGTCTCTCATCAAGTTATCCATCACATAATTCCTCCTGCTACACCTCTTCCCGCGGAGGATCCTCAGCTATGGATTACACTTGATGCTACCATTCTCCAGTGGATCTATTCCACTATTTCGGTTGACCTTATACAAACGATTATTGAGCCGGATACCACGGCTATGGCTACTTGGAATAGATTGCGTGACATATTCCAAGATAACCAACACTCACGTGCCGTCACACTTGAGCAGGAATTCTGCCTCGTTCGCATGGAAGAATTTCCTAACGTATCTGCCTATTGCAAGAAACTTAAGGAGTTGGCAGATCAACTCCGTAATGTGGGCGCACCTATCACCAATAATCGTTTGGTTCTACAATTGGTTGCCGGCCTTTCGGAGGCCTATAATGGCGTTGGAACTCTCTTACGTCAAAGCAACCCTCTTCCCGCCTTTTATCAAGCCCGCTCCATGCTTACTTTGGAAGAAGTCGGTTTGGCTAAAAAGGCGGCTACCGGAGCAAGCCCCGTCGTCATGGTGGCGTCCTCCCCAAGTTCTTTGGGTTTTGTTAATAATTCGGGCCAAAACCATAATCATGGTGGCGGCAAGAATAATCGCAAGAATAATAACAAAAATCGCGGGGGCAAACGCGGCGGTTCCGGTGGCGATTCTGGTGGTCAGCAAGCAGGCAGTGGGCCCCGTCCAGTGAACAGTGGCCCACCGTCCCCCTGGTCCCAGCAATGGGGCCCATGGCAGTGGACCGTGGGCCAGCAGCCCTTATTGCCCAACGACTCCAATTCAGCTGGTGGTGGCCACCTTTTCAGGCCCAACACCTGTGGCCAGGCCATCGCTGGCCCGAAGCTAGCCCAGCGGCTACGGCCCAACTCAGACTCGTTCGGGAATACTTGGGCCCCGACCTCCGTAAGCCCATCATGCAGCAGGCCCCACTCAGACCGATATCGAGGCCGCGATGCACACGTTGGGGTTGACTCAACCGAACCCAAATTGGTATATGGACACCAGTGCCACTACTCACATGACTTCCGAATCAGGTACTCTCTCATCTTATTCCAATTTGAGCACCCCTCGGGGTATAATTGTTGGTAATGGCAACTCTATTCCAATTCAGGGTTATGGTCAGAAAACGTTGTCTCCCCCCAATCCACCCCTTATCTTGAAAAATACTTTACATGCTCCTAAATTGATTAAAAATTTAGTGTCTGTCCGAAAGTTCACCACTGACAATTTAGTTTCTGTTAAATTCGATCCTTTTGGTTTCTCTGTGAAGGATTTCAAGACGGGGAGTCATCTCATGAGATGTGATAGTAGGGGGGACCTTTATCTTATCATGCCTGGTTTCAGTCCATCGAGTCAAGCCTTGCCGTCAGTTTTTGCAGCCATTTCTCCTTCCATGTGGCATGCTCGCCTTGGACATCCGGGATCGTCTATTTTATCAGTTTTAGATAATAAAAAAATAGCTTTATTTCTTGTAAGGGTACGAGTAGTACTCAAATTTGTTAATCTTGTTCGTTAGGAAAAATTGTTAAGTTGCCATTTGTCGACTCAAATTCTCATACTTCACAGCCTTTTGATATTATTCATAGCGATCTATGGATGTCTCCTGTTCTAATTCGTTAGGTCGTCAATATTATGTTCTGTTTCTGGATGATTATTCTAAATTTTTGTGTACGTTTCCAATTGCCAATAAATCTCAAGTGTTTCTGTCTTCATAAAATTTAGAGTATTCATTAGAACACAATTCGAAAGAGAAATAAAAAATATTCAGTGTGATAATGGGAAAGAGTATGACAATAGGGTGTTTCAGGAGTTCTGTGAAAATAGTGGAATAAATTTTCGGTTTTCGTGCCCTCATACATCGTCTCAAAATGGGAAAGCCGAATGCAAAATTCGTTCCATAAATAACATTGTCCGCACTCTCTTACTTCATGCTTCCGTACCCCCGTATTTTTGGCATCATGCTCTGCAAATGACAACATATCTCCTAAACATAATTCCGTCCAAAGGTCTGACATATTCCTCCCCCCTCCAAATCTTATATAATAAGAACCCTTCTTATTCTCATCTTCGGATTTTTGGGTGCCTGTGTTTTCCGTTATTCCCATCCACCACAATTAACAAACTTCGTGCTCGCCTACCTGCAGTGTGTATTTCTGGGTTATCCGTCTAATCATCGTGGTTATAAATGTTTTGATTTATCCTCCAAGAAAATCATAATTAATCGCCACATCATTTTTTATGAAACCCAATTTCCTTTTGCGAAAGTTCATACTCCCGAGCCTCGGTCGTATAATTTTTTGGATGAACAAATATCCCCGTATATTATTCGGCATTTTTCGGACATCTCCCGCACTCCAAAATCCTCCAATGCCCATCGCCCATCGGACCCATTGTACCGCCCCCTGCTTCGATCGGATCGGGCCCCAAAGAATGGGCTACCCACCAATTCTAGAACCGGTCCAGATGACGCCCAGCTATCCGATTTGGGCCAAGAGCCCACCTCGGCCGCCACCCGTCCCGAGCCCAGAAAATTTCCAAAATTCCCTCAATTCTTCCTCGGGTCATAGACCGGTCACTCGTAGTCAGCGGGGTATTTTTACATCTAAAAGATATTTTAATTTACATTCTGATCTCTCTAAATCCCCCATGCCCCGAAATCCTGTGTCCGCATTAAATGGCCCTAATTGGAAAATTGCTATGACTGATGAATATAATGCTCTTATTGATAATAAGACGTGGGAGTTGGTGCCCCGTCCATTTGGTATTAATGTTATCAGATCTATGCGGATTTTTGCTCATAAAGAGAATTCTGATGGTTCATTTGCTCGACATAAAGTGCGGCTTGTGGGTGATGGTAAGACTCAGCAGGTTGGGATAGATTGTGGGAGAAGTTTAGCCCGGTAGTCAAGCCGGCTACTATTCGCAATGTGCTTAGCTTGGCTATTTCAAAGACTTGGCCTATTCATCAGTTGGATGTCAAGAATGCTTTCCTACACGGTGACCTCAAAGAAACAATTTATATGCATCAGCCGTTGGGTTTCAGGGATCCTAACCGTCCGCATCATGTCTGTTTATTGAAAAAGTCATTATATGGGCTTAAGCAGTCTCCAAGGGCCTAGTATACGAGGTTTGCTGACTTTGTTTCGACTATTGGGTTCACTCACAGCAGGTCAGATAATTCCTTGTTCATCTACCGTCGTGGCTCATCCTTGGCCTACATCCTGCTATATGTAGATGATATCATTTTGACTGCCTCTTCCGATGCATTACGCCAGTCTATCATGGCCATGCTCAGCTCTGAGTTTGCTATGAAAGACTTAGGGCCCTTGAGTTACTTTTTGGGGATTGCCGTCAAGCATCATTCAGGTGGTTTGTTTTTGTCCCAAAGAAAGTATGCGGCTGAAATCATTGAGAGGGCTGTGATGTCATCCTGTAAGTCCACTTCCACTCCAGTTGATGCAAAGCCCAAGCTTAGTGCCGCGGCAGGTGCACCATACGAGGACCCGACCCGCTATCGCAGTCTTGCAGGGGCCCTCCAGTATCTTACCTTTACCAGACCGGATATTACGTATGTTGTTCAGCATGTGTGTTTATTCATGCATAATCCCAGAGTTGAGCACACGAATGCAATCAAACGCATCATTTGGTATATTCAGGGGACACTGAACTATGGGTTGCACTTGTATCCTTCATCTACATCCACACTTGTCTCGTACACAGATGCGGATTGGAGTAGTTGTCCGGACACCAGACGATCTACGCCAGGATATTGTATGTTCCTTGGCAACAACTTGGTCTCCTGGTCTGCAAAGCGTCAGGCGACTCTATCCCGCTCAAGTGCAGAGGCAGAATATCGAGGGGTAGCTAATGTGGTCTCAGAATCATGTTGGTTACGTAATTTGCTTTTAGAGCTTCATTGCCCCATTCAGAAGGCGACATTAGTATATTGTGATAATGTTAGTGTCATCTACCTCTCAGGTAATCTGGTTCAGCACCAACGCACCAAACATATCAAAATGGACATTCACTTTGTCCGTGAAAAGGTTGCTTAGGGGCAGTTACGCGTATGTCATGTCCCGTCAAGATATTAAGTTGCAAACGTCTTTACAAAGGGTCTTCCCTCGATACTCTTTGAAGATTTTAGGGACAGTCTCAGCATTCGAAGACCGCCCGCTATGACTGTGGGGTGTGTTAAATAAGGCAATATACACACAATATACATGTGTATATTGCCTTACTTAGCAGCTCGAATTCTACCCAAGATTGGGGCTCTCGGTTTTGTTAATTTATGGTAAATAGACAATGTAAGAATATTGTATATTAGAAAAATATATGTGTAGTGTATTGTGATATATTTGTTATCTAAATTAGGATTATACACTACCATAATTGTAGAGTCGGAATTATGATAGAATACGATTTTAGGAATAGGATTCTCTTATTTTGTAACTTGTATATATACATATTCTATTAATGAAAATAATCAAGGGGATTATTTCTTTCAAAGAGACATTCCAGTTTGATTTTCAGTATGAGCCTGAGGTGCACTAATGGGTGTGTTATCTAAATAATCTTCTAATTTATTTTCTAAATTAAAGTCTGATTCAGATGCATAATATACCTCATGATCTAATGGTATATTAATATTAACATTAAAAAAATCAGTTTCATCTACATGAGTGAAATCATCGTAATTAGGATTACTAGAAGATGCACCCTTACCCCTGTTACCTCTAGTACCTCTACCAGAAATAAAACTTAAGGTTACAAATAAATATTAAGGGGTAGTGGAGTTTATGGGGGCAGGACGAGCCCTAGTCCCGTCCCGAGTTCGAACCCCGCTACCGTTCTTTTAAGAGGGATCGGGCAGGTCGGGTCTGTAAGCAGGCCGAGCTAGGATCGGGCCGACTCGGCCCACTGGACAGCTAGTGATGCAATGAGGAACCTTTTTTACATTAATGCTGGTCCAGTCGAAGCTCATCCATGCCTACAGACTAAAACATTTATTTATTGAACTGTCACAACAACTCCAAAGTTCCCATATACCGTGAACACATCTGTTAAAATCCCAGCACCTACATTGTATATAGTTGAACAGATAATCGAACCATTCAAAGTCGATAGAATTGCAATCTAGCACGCGATAGTGACACATGAACCCAGCAGCCCAAAAGAAATGATAGCCTACTCTACAATGGAAAAAGAATAAGCTCATGCAAAATTCTTTTCTCGAGGTATGCTATCTACAAATTTCAATAGGTTCTCTACAGACAGAAGAATTTTGAAGGCTTAGCTCTGATGAAGATGGAGCAAGCTTATATAGCTGTTCAGATGTAAAAACTCCGACAGCTCTTACATTAGAGCTGTAAAACATTCCGCGCACATTTTCATATTTTGCAACAATAACCATCTTGTACCTCTTCTCTAGCATTAGATCAATAACGCGACCAATGGATGTTGAGGTTGTCACAGAAGGAGGTGGACTTCTCATCATGGCTGAAAGTGGCGCATCCAGCTACAACAATAGGCATCAGAAAGCATTAGAAGAATTCCACAACCCAGGCTTGTCAGTGTTCTAGTTCTAATTCAGTCTCTGAGCAATAGACAACCAAATTAAATATTCAATAAGACAGTGAAAGTGAACTTAGAATGTTAGCTTCTGTTTTTATTTAATTCTTCTTTTACACTCCATAAAGAACTCAAGCAGTTTTTCTCAGAGAAGTTCTTATCAATTTCATGTGAACAGTAAACAGAATGAAAGATGAGAAATAGTCCATGCAGCCTGAACTTAGCGAAGGCGTGGAGGAGCTGAGGAGATGACAACCACTTAGCAGTGTCTTTGCTCTAGGATTTCTGTCTTTCTATTTATCTCCTAGTAGTCTGATGGTCATTGGCCAGAGGTGGATCCCGGATTTGAGGTTCTAGATTCTAGGACAACGACCTCAAGTGTTAGTAATTGGGTTCTGAATTTATGTTTTGCACATAATTAGTTGATCTCTCTAACACAGATGGAGTTTGTGCAAAGCTACTTAGTTTTGCCGAACCCACATGTTAAAAGCCTACCTCCACCTTGTCATTGACAGCTTTCCTTCCTCTCGGTCCCACCAAAACATACTAGAACTCTATTATCTTCACAATGGTCAGGCTATAGAACCATCAAGGATGCTTACTGACATGACTATGAACAGGTTTTCAAACAACATGATAGAGGACCCTAGGTCATCCACCATACCTTTCAGTTGTATCTAACCATTATTGAGCCCCGATACTCAGAATGATCAGCACTCAACTTTGTGTTCCTTCCAGTCTTTCAACACTAATCCCCTAAATCTCCCATCATATGTAAACATAGGCATCATGCATTCTCCTTTAACTAACGGGATGTAAATAGGGCAGGGCAAGCCTTAATCTGCCCTGCCCTGACACATTTAGCATCTTTCCTTTGCTTAAGCCCTGCCTTATCCGACCCAGCTACACTAGCCCTGCCCTGTTTAATATGTCAATTATTTACCTAGGGTCCAGATACTGAAAACTATTGATGCGACAATCATGATTAGAATAAAAAAGTAATCAAAAGATGAAATCATATTACAGATATTTAGTCCTATGTACACCTGAAAGGCCCAGTAGCATATAAAGTGATAAAGATTTTCTTTTTCAATTGCTCACCATTAGAAACTCTATATTCTCAAGGATATATGATCTTATTATCACCACACATGAAGAGTGTTAGTAATTAGATTTCCATATCAGGGATAAAATTCACAAGCTGCTATTAGATGAACAATCTCTACAAGCACCTCAAACATACAATGTCAATATAACCGAATGCTAAAGTTATTTATGAAGGTGGAGATTGTAGCTGTAGAAGAGTGTATTAATGTTTCAGAAGCACACTGAGACAAACTAGAGAATAATGTCATGCAGCGAACAAAGATAACCAAATAGATTATACAGGTCATACATAAAGTACCTCGTTGCAGTCTTCACAATGCAGTATTCCAACACAACTTCCCCAATCATCTATGACTGGAACAGTGGAATCCTTAAAGAAGCGCATGACCACTTGCTTCAGTTTCAAGGTAGCTTGCAGTGGCCGTGCTTCAGAAAATGGCACCATGATATGCTCAATAGTATCACGTACCGACACCTGTACCAGGGAAAAGAATAAATTACCCTATCAATAGTTTATATACATATAAACTAAACAATACCAAACAATACTACCAACAGACTGAACATGGCCAATTTCTATTATCTTTAAAGCACTGTATGGCACAAACTCAACTTCTATAATTGTCCACACAAGCTCGGTCTCGGAGCAGAAAAGAAAATATTACAGATACCACAGTGATGAGTATTTGAAACAGAAAAGGTAAAAAAAGCTCATCTCTACCTTAAGTAAAGATACAGTGCTTGCCTGGCAAACAAGGGAATTAGTTGACATCAATGGTTCGGAGAGTGCAAAATGGGATTGCATACCTGTGGCAGTATGCAAGGACTAAATATAGAAACACTGGAACCAAGTAATGCTTCAATTCGCAGAGCAACCTGCAATAGTATTAAACTGTAATATAAGTAGGTGGCGTGAAAGATATGAAACAGATGTCAATAGGAAGTCCAAGGATCATCACTAGTACCATGTGAAACATACAGAAGGAAAATCAGAAACTAAAGGGGAAAAAAGAACAAGATAAAAACTATTCATTGTCTAAGCTTCTGTTTGCCTGATTTGCTTGAAATCTTTACATTCTTACCCTAGTTTATGTGAATAAATCTTATGGATCCTAAGTTACTGCATAAGATGAAAGATTAAAAAACACTCATCTCTGATCCAATTCATACATCTCTATACCTAGGAATGACAGGAAAAGTAATCGCTCAAAAGAATATGACGAAGACAATAATTCAATGTTGGAAACCTATGTGTTTATGAAATAAAAGTTTTTAATCCTAAACTACCTGAGAGCAGTAGAAACTACACCTTGAATGAGGAGAAGGTATTGTGTATCTAGCACTTCAACGTATCTCAGCTCCTTTTATGAGATTGAGAAGAACTTGAAAGTCTTAGACTCCTAGTCTTCCCAGTAAATGTATAGGGATAGTCGTTTCTGATCATGACTTAATCCTACGTGAACTTCGTGAACCTCCATATGCTAGATTTCTCTTCTCTGTTTCAAGATGTGGATCCAGGCAGAGGGATGGAGAACCTGTTGCACAGTGGTGGACTTCTTACAGTTTGCTGGGAACCCCAATTTCATACTGGCCCAAGACATAGATTTGTTAGAGGATCTAGACTCTAGAAAATGGAAGAACTCATGTTTCGGGGCTTATTGATGGCACAAGGTCACAACATTAGAAAGAAACCAAAAATAAAAGAGACAAGACTCACTGGAGGAGAACATGCCGTCTAATGAGGAATTCTGCAAGGAAGGACAAGACGGAATCGGGCAATGTTCCTGAGTATTCCATAAAATTGGATACTCAAAGAGATGCGATATCATCAAACAGCTTCTGATCATTGACAGTTTGCTTAAATATGATTGCAAGATTGGGAAAAGCATTGGTTAGTTCTATCAATTTCACAAAGAACAAGAGAAAGAATGACCTAAGGATGGATATTTCTTTCTTAACAAGCTTGAGTTTGTTCTCTAAAGATGAAGTGGTGACAGCCAAAAGTATTCCAAGGGAATAAAGTTCCTGCTCGAACAGATCCATTGTGTTTTTTTTTATTTTTAATTTCTTTTCTCCGTGTGGACAAGTGTCAAGGATGACATGTAGAATCCATCTACCACTTTATAGATATGACATGCATGGATAAATTCTCGGTGCAATTTCTAGAGCCCTTATTTTGGAAAGGTTGGCACTAACATGTGTCCCATGAAGTTGAAAACGGCTAAACTTAAGCACACATTAAATCTAGCATATCATAAAGGAGCCAAGTAATTTTATTATTTGGAACACAAATAATGAAATTATTAGAGACTAAGGCTTACCATTCCACCTCGACTAGCCCACGGTATCTGCTTCCATTTCTCAATATTTCCTTTCATGTACTGTAGGGCCAAATCCAACTGAAGAAAGTACAGTTATGCAAAAATTAGCATAGGTACTCATAAAATAAAATAAAAATTAGCATAGGCATTTATAAAAAAAAGGCAAGCTCGGTGCACTTAGCTCCCGCTATGCGAGGGGTCCGGGGAAGGGCCGGACCACAAGGGTCTATTGTACGTAGCCTTACCTCACATTTTTGCAAGAGGTTGTTTCCACGGCTTGAACCCATGACCTCCTGGTCACAGCGGGACCAGCAAGATGAACATTCGGACCAAGCAAGCTATTAAGCCAACTAACAAAGCCACAAGCCGTTTATCATTACGATAGGTGTCAAGTGGAAGTGCAGTGATGTATGCAGCACATGGTAGCAACTTTAGTAAGGCTCCCCTTCCGCATAGGCATTTATGTCCATAAATTATATACAACATGGTGGATTCAAGACTCGAGAAGGGCTCTTTTGAAACATATTTATACTTAAAAGATAAGATATAACAAGGAGTAAGAGACCAATCATCACTCCCATAGAAATCTAGGTCAATTGGTCAATCCTGCCACCTCAGACTACTATTTCCCCTAACGAGTCAACAAGCAAGCAGGTTGGGTGTTCTGCCTTAACGTGGTAGGATCTCAAAGCCTGCTTTCATCCATGTGTATGGCTCTTACTTTCATTTTCCCCCTCGTATGTAGGAGCATATCTTGTTTTCAAAGATGAGTTCCAGATGAGTCGATTCCCGTGGAAGGTACTTTTCATGAACTTGTTATGGTCCCAAGTTCTCATAGGAACTCAACTCTCCGTTAGGAAGTTGATCAATATTTTTCTGTAACTGAGATTTTGGCAATTGAACCTCAAGGAAATCAGTATTAAACAATAAAGACTATTATAATGGACAGATCGTTGGCGGTTGAACTCGAAAGGGGGTTCAATGCAAAACTTGTCTTGGGAACAATACCTTGGCAGTTGGGCCTGAGCTGTGACATGTGGTATCAGAGCCAGTACCTCCCCTAGTACGGTAGTGGGGAAAACCACAGTGAAATGTTGATTCCCTAAGCGGGTTGAGTGCAACAGTCCACGGACCACTGGCGGTTGAACTCAAAAGGAGGTTCATTGTGAAATTGCCTTAGGAAAACTCCACATGAAAATTAGTAGACATATGAACGCGAGCTTAGGATTTAATTGTCAAAGCGTCTTTTGGGTTAAAGCCTAAGAGGACAAAACCGTGAGGCCTTGAGGTGGCCCAAAGAGGTTGGGTCAAAGCAGACTATCTTTTCAGTTGAGTTTGGACCGTGACATAATTTCAATGAAAAAGTTTTCATATAATTCATCTTCAACTTGTTGCGACTGTTTCCACGAGGGGTTACCCTCCTTTCACCTCCACTGCATTCGATATCTCCAAATTATTTTGTCCAGAACACTAAGTGAAACCTCTTTACATAAATCAAGAACAGTGTCTATGAAACAGTGTACAATTGTAAGATAATTTCCACGGAAACTGGAACATATATAACAGTCTAGACTTACCTGAGCTGGTGTATAAGAACTTCAAGACTAAGACCAGTTGTATGCAGAAAGTACCTGCCCATTGTTCAATGCTGCCTCCATTAGGAGATGATCAGCCTCTTCTTGAACTTTTGAGGTGATTGTTCCAGATGAATCCGGCCACATGCGTCCATGCAGCTTTTTAACCATTTCATGCTCTCCTCTAACAGCAAAAGTGCGCATCAAAGCAAGGAAGAGATGAGGCTTTGGCCTCAAGGTAGAATCTTGTCCGGCTCTCTTTACTAGTTCGCCATATACAGTCAGAGCGCCTAACATATTGTGTATAACCATTCAATATGCAAAGTGACAATGGAGGTAGCAGACAACCATCAACACTGTTTTAACATTTTCTTGAGAATAATCAACACAATTATAACTTACATACTCTTTTCTTTGATTGGTTAAATTTTACACACTAAAACGATGACATCAAAAGTTTGACAGTACAAGAGAAATATTGCTCAAGTTGCACTCTAAATCTATTTTCTTTCAAAATGAATATATGTGTATCCATAAATGATGATAGATCTTAATGGACTGCATCTATTTGCAGTATGAGAGGTATTACCAGAGTTACCCACTATTGTCAAGAGTTTTTCCATTTTACGAGGCACTTTATGA
Source organism: Anisodus acutangulus (assembly GCA_029783415.1). Taxonomy (NCBI): domain Eukaryota; kingdom Viridiplantae; phylum Streptophyta; class Magnoliopsida; order Solanales; family Solanaceae; genus Anisodus; species Anisodus acutangulus. Next base: position 42,589,480 of record CM056496.1, on the reverse strand, counting down.
AGGTGTTAATTAGCCTTCAGTTAACTTATTAATGTGGAATAGTCCCTAAATATCAGCCTGCCAACGGAACGAACTGTGGTCGAAACTTATTAATACCTCCTTCTGTATAAAGTAACGGTTGACCTGTGACAGCCAGGAGGCCTAGCAACAAACACCATTTACTATGTTTGATACATTGTTGTGTGAGGTGATACTCTCAATTTCAGCCCAAATTCCAATTGGGCTCACAGTTTTGTTATTGAAAGCACAACCCTGATACAGATGGAAGCCTCACTGACATAAAAGCTTTAGACTTGTCAAGAAGCTAATCATTGTGGAAAGAATCTTGACAACAACACTTACCAATGTTTTCTAAACACTAGCAAGTTTTTCATACTTGTCAAAACCTTAGCACAGTTGCTTTTACTCTATTACTGAATGAACTAGAAATATGAAATCTCCTACTGATCACCAAATAAACAGTAGATCTATTGTCTATCCGTATTTCTTAAGCGACGTATGTTATATGAAGTTTGCATTTTTAATGGAACATTGGAGTTTGTCTAACCTTTCTTCTGAAGGTTCTTAAGAGCTAAGATGCCATTTCCTGTTTCCTGATCTGCCAGCAATCAGTTGTTTAGCTACTTTATTCTTAACCTGAAAGCTCATCATTACTTTTCCATACTGATAGATAGATCTGAAATCTATACCACTAAACCTCTCAGGTTTTGAATTTTAGAAACTTTGAAACTTAAATGTGGTCTGCTCGTCCGAAAATCAAATAGAAACGACAATGCTGAAAAGGTGTCATTTTTCAAGGATTTTTTTATGAAACCATTTTCTAAAGACTTAAAAGTTAAAACATAGACCAGGGAAGCACTGAAACCACTCTTCTTTCTTCTATCAGTTGTATTTTACATTTTTTTTATAATTATTTTTCGCTTGTCATTAGGGGTGGGCGTATATCGGTTCATATCGGTTTTGTATCCGAAAAATATGAACCGAATAAAAATCGTTTTTTTTTTTAAAACGAATCCAACTTTTTTTTAAAAAAAAACCGATATGTTCGGTTTATATCGCCGAACGTATCGGATTATATTGGTTTTTTCTAGTGGGCCGGGGCGGGGCGGGTCAGGGAATTTTTTATTTTTTTTTAATTGAATTTCCAACACTTAAATTGGCATTCACACCTACATTACCACGAAATTTCGACGTTGGAATATATTGTATATCGTGAGATGTTTACTAAAGAAAAAGGAAAATTAGAAACCGATTTGGGGGAAAACACAAATTGATTGGGAAAACGGACGTTTTCGTAAAAATTGGCAAGGCGGTTTGGCCGGCCACGTCTCGAAAAAATACGCAAAATCAAAAAAAAATCGGGTAAAACGGACATCCGAGCGCAGAGTTATGACCATTTAAAGTTTTACCAATTTACAACTACTTTCTCTCCTTACATTTTATGTCAATGCTTCCGTGATATGTTAATCAAGTTCATGCCGCATTCGACTTCCATAAAAGCTTCATAGATTGACTTCGATGGCTATGATTCAAGAGATAGTAGTAGCCTAAAATAAAAAATAAGATTAATTACATATTTAATTCGGTTTTTCGGTTCGGTTCGTATCCAAAATTTAAAAACCGAACCGAATCACTAAATCCTGATTCGGTTCGGTTTTTCAAAAAATTGATTTTTTTTTTAAAAAAACGAATAAAAACCGAACCGAACAGCCTGTTCGGTTCGGTTTTTTCGGTTCTCCGGATTTTTTGCCCACCCCTACTTGTCATAGAGACAATGTGTTTTTGATAACAACTTAAGAATACTCACTATTTTAATTGACCCACTTACAATCTGAAAGGTGAAGAAAAATTCTCTTCTACCACGAACTTTTCAAATAGTTCATGAAAGCTTGTCAGTACTAAAACTTGCGCTAATAGAACTTTGTACATGATTTCTATAGAAACTAGACTACTACGCCTCGGTCTCCACAAAGTTGGGGTCGGCTATATGAATTTCTGTAACCATTCCGCCTTGTTTTAAGGTAAATAAATTTCAGCCATTCCTCCTTATCGATTGCCATATTGCAATATTACTTTGGTTATAAATAATTTCAGGCAAATCAGGGAATTTCTAAAAAGGAAGGGCAGCCCGGTGCACTAAGCTCCCGCTATGCGCGGGGTCTGGGGAAGGGCCGGATCACAAGGGTTTATTGTACGCAGCCTTACCTCACATTTCTACAAGAGGTTGTTTCCACGGCTTGAACCCATGACCTCCTGGTTACATGGCAGCAATTTTACCAGTTACTCCAAGGCTCCCCTGCTAAAAAGGATGTTCACTAAATCTCACACTTATCTCTACATTGGCATACGGTCCCCAATAAGTTTATATGTCTTCTAAATCTATAAATTTTGTTTCAAAAAGACATACCGATTAACATCTAAAGTTGATTTCCAAACTGATCAGTTTGGTCTTTGTGACCTGAATCAGTTTATCAAATGGTGAGTGGAGGAACTCAAAGCAAGCAGATATACTTGCACGTATAAAGAAGAATTGACATCACATACAGGGAACTCATTGAAGCAATTTGCCTCAATTCCATGACTTGTAGACCCTTTTCTGTAGATGTTAAGATTCAATATGTACGATTTTGTGTTAGATGTTACTAAAGTTTCACCAGTGATAGCCACCATACACTTATTACAATTGGAATTGGCATGATTTATTTAAGTATACCTTCATAACCCTGAGTTGTAGAAGTTTCAGTAATATCTTCATAAAATAATACCTTTTATTGTCCCACAATTCAAGAAGGCATCAATGATTGCAGTGTAAGCAACACGATCAATATGCAAGTTGTTGGATGATTTCATTTCTGTAACAATCTTTTGAACTGAAAGAAGATCCTGGGCATGACCAAAACCCTACAAAAAGGAGCAGAAACTCTAAACACTAACAAGAAATGACTGCAGAAAACCTAATTCACCAATATCAAATGTAAGATTGTACACAGGTTTCTGGCAAGCTTCAATTGAGTCTTTTACGTTAAAACCATATACTTATATGGTGAAAGAATTACTACATTGTGAATTTAATAGAAAAGGTAGTATATGTGAAGATATCTAACTTCGTAAGAATAAAATGGAATTAAGATCAACATCTCAGATTCTCAACTATTGTTCACTTTATCTGACACCTATTTATCTCATTTCCATAGTAGGAGCTCCAAAAGAATGATTTTTAACTGTATTTAAAAGGTATCATGCACACACACCTTTAGCAATGTAGTGTAGGTGACTACATCCGGCAAAATGTCAGCATCATCAACAGTTTGTGTTCTGTTCTGCACCAGTAAAATATACACTTTTTCAGGTAATAATAACGTGTGCAACATAATCTGAGAAAATAATGAGGCTCTAAACTGGCCTTCTGAGTTCAGAGATGAAACCTTCATTCCCTCAAAGAACTGCATTGCAACATCCAACTTTCCAGTCTCCACACATGCTAGGATTAGTGTATTATATGTGAGCTTATCCAGCTTCAGTCCATGTCTTAGTATTTCATCATGCAAACTTAATGCTGCCTCAGGATAACCTGTGCTTATGTACCCCTGAAATATTGGAAATGGCTCTGAGAAATAATTCGATGTATGAATATTTTTACAAAGAATGATAAAAGCAGAGATCCAACAAATCGGGAAGTTAAGATTGTGGGTAAGCAGAAGACCTTCATCAATAAGTTGTAGACCAAGACGGATCCGCCCTCGTGAAGTACAAAACGGTATCGTGCAAGAAGACCATTAGCACGGCGTAGATCCCCTGCACTAGAAAGGTAGAAGTAAAGGAGGTATATTAAGTAAGCCAAGAAATTAACCTTGACATGAGCAACTATATCCAATAATAAAGCACCACCTTACATTTGTGTGGAAACATTCAAGAAAAAAGAAGGGAAAATAACTAGTAAAGAAACATGAAAAAGTGCCTCTCCTCGTTTTTTGTTTTCTTCCACAAACTCATCAGTCATCTCATTCTGGAAAAGGCCCCGCATGATACATGATGCTACAGCGAGGCTAGTGGTAGAAAAACTATCTCAGATTGTTGCATAAAAAGGTCACGTAGCTATATTAAATGGTTACAGTTAGATGAAATACTGTATTGTACTTATTCATGTATGTTACCGGATAAATTAACTATATGTATATTGTAGATAATGCTTATAAAATATTCAAGCGTCATTTCATTTTCTCGGTTTCTTATCTTCCTTCTTATTTCTCACATGGTATAAGAGCTAAGATGAAAAATAAATCTTAATATCAAATTTGTTTTTCATTATTTACACGGGTGTTGTGCATATACCAACACAAGTACAAGGAGTAAAACTATAGTGTAGGCATAAACTTAGAAGCCACGTTCTAATCAGAGCCTCTTGCACACCCTCAAGGCCGCCCAAACAGGAAGAGCCTGACATGACAAGCCCCTACATGCCGACATGTGACACATTTTTTTTGGCCGCCTTCCACTTCCAGTGACCTCTTTGTTCCTTGGAAATCGAAGTATCACTCCAACTGTACTTACCAGGTTCCAGGCCGTTCTGACTGCTAGAACCCTTGTTCAAATGATTCCAAAATCCATTTTCCTGTGACAATTTTTGTTTTTCCTGTTTTTGGACACATTATCGTCATAGTTTCTGGCTCCCTGGGAGTCGATTCATATAGGCAACTGTACCCAGCTAATTTTCAGAATATCTGGTGAGATTCCAGAGTTACCGATGACCCAGAAAATATTCCAGTAAGATCCCTAGATTTCTCACCTTCCAGCCATCTTGTTCCATGTTTCGGACACCCTAGCCTGTGATCTTAGCCAGCATGTTTCAGGATCTTCAGCAAATAGCTGTTGAGTTTTTCAACAAAATGTCACATCCCACGGACTTCTCGGCGACCTTTATTGGCAAGTTCTTTGTGAACTTTTTCCATTAAGTTCTATTTGGTCCTAGTTCAGTCTGTGATTAGGTCTTCCATAGACTCCGTTTCTTTTGTCGATACGCGAATAGAGCTCTCTTTATGGCAGTCATTATGAAATGAACACAAGGCGAACAGAGGATAAGAAAATCACTTTTAACTCTTGGAGAGCATAAGTGTACTGCTTGCAAGAAACCAAAATGAGGGGAAGGGAAACAAATTCTGTCCGTCTTGGGGTAATAGATATGTTGGATTCTAGGACTAGTAGCAGAGGGTGGGAGTTTAGGAACAATCATACTTTTCGACAATAGAGATTGGGAAGTGAGGAGGTTCACAAAGGGAGTTGTCTTTATCCGTCAAATTAAAATACACAATGACTGGGTTTAGGTGGGCCTTTTCTGGAGAATTTATGGCCCGAGTAATGAACAGAAGAGGATGGACCTATGGAATGAGCTAGCAACTATAAGGGAACTACAGGGAGGAGCATGCGTAGTTTGCGGAGATTTCCACGTAACAGACATTAATGTACGGGATTTCTAGTGCAACATCCAATAATTGCATAAGGGGTTTACCAAGTTTACACAAGAGATGGAACTTGTGGATCCCCCTCTCTATGGGGGATAATTCAAATGGGTGAAGGAGAACAATTTAAGTATTGCATCTAGGATCAATAGGTTTTTGTACTCGCCAGAGTGGGATGACAACTTCAAATTCATCCAAGAATCAATATTGCCAAAGATCCAGTCTACCCACTATTACTACGATGTGGACAACGGCGAAAGAGGTAGTTCTTACTTCAAGTTTGAGAACATTTTGCGCGGATCAGAAGGATTTGTAGATCTAGTGAAGTGGTGGAGGGACTCTTACCACATCAATGAGAGACCTGATTTCATTTTGGCCAAAAGGTCAGCATTGTTAAAAAGGACTTGAAAGAATGGAATGACAAGACCTTTGTGAATCTTCAAGAAAAAAAAAAGAAGAATAACACTCTTCAAGCGTTACTAGATTTAAATAGGCTGGAAGAACATAGAGAATTGACGGAAGAAGAACTCCCAAAGACCAGGGGTAGTGATGGAGTTACATGAGATGCAAAAATGTGAAGAAATCTCCTGAAGAGAAAAAAACAAAGTGTCTTCGGATAAAGCAAGGTGACAGAAATATTGTTTCTTTCAGAAGATGGCCAATATCCAGAGAAGATACAACCACATTTACAAACTAAAAATGGCAGGGTGGAAGACGTCCTAGAAGTCATAGAGCATATCCTATAATTTTTTATGAATTTGTACAAGGAGCCAGAGATAAAAAGACCAACTTTCAAGACCCCAAATCTTCCTCATATTTTAGAAGAGGAAAATTTTGGTGCAAACTGCGGAATGTTCATAAGCTATTTCTTTTTCTAAGGCTCCTGACGTAACCACAGCACAATTTTTGCGCTTCTTTATTTCAATAAAATGAATGCTTACTTGTCAAAAAAATTCAATCACAATGTCTTGGCAGCTTTGTTTGGAAAATCTAACAATTAGAAAGAACAAGAAAAAACATTGGTTCAGAAACATTTAATATGGTAATACAGATTCTCAGATGTCTTGGAATTACTATCCTGCTTTAAGTAGTGCACATCCGATATGGATGGTTAATCCTACACCCTCCAAATTTTGCACCAGCAATATAGATCTCAGATAACAATAAAGCATGTAATGAAATTCCATTTACTCCAAGAAAAACTAACCTGCTTCAATTAGAGAATTCAGCAGACTGCTGACAAGGGGTGGCGAAAGTTTTGGACTTCCAACAGCAGTACCTTGTTCAACAGCTTCAAGTAATTGAAATGCTTGATCAATTCTTCGGGCATCACCCAAGCCCTTCCAGGAAAAATAGTAAGCATGCTTAGATATGTCCAACACTTCAATTGCCACTATTCCAGACTATAACCTCTCATGGGATACAGTTTTTCAATATAATATGATAGGGAAATCCCTGTGCACCAAATACCTTTAGAAGTGTAGCATAACTGACATTATCAACACCACAATCCTCTGGGCCTGACATTTCATCAAAGACCCTTAAGGCCGATTCTATATCAGCACAATGAACACAAGCCTGCATCACTGCATTCATCACAATGGTGTTCAACTGCCCGTGTCGTTTCTTCGCAATCTCAATTTCCACAAAAATCTACAGATGAATGAGAAACATTGAAAGTTAAAACAAGTTGTAAAACAACCAACTGTTTCAAAATTAACAGTTCAATTTAATTTTATACTACTGCATTGTTTTACATTCTCTTGGTCACTAGTCAGTACAAAAAGGTGCTTCCAACACAAGGAGACAATAACGATGCTTCATAAAAAATTTCAAAACATTCAAGCTACAAATATTGTATAATTTATACCCAAGATTATGCTGCAGGTTATAAGTCCGAATGCCAATAAAGTGTTCGCCTAATGATTAAAAAGTTGAGGTAAAGATGCTAAGACCACTAACATTTTAAAAGACAATGTTAGATCTCGCCTTAGTGTAACGCAGGCTCTAAACCTTCTAAGTCGATTATGGGGCAAAAAACTAAACCTTTGATAGATTTTCATGCACGTTTTATGCAATGGATGTCTGTCCGGAAAACTTAAAAATGCCTTGGGACGTCTTACACGTCACTGTCGAAATTATCAGCTGAGTGGCACTTGAGAATCTTCCACCTCTAGAATTGAAATGTTTGTAGTAGTAGAAGATAGTTTAATGTTATGTGCTACAAAAAGTAGGCATAATTATAGGAGAAGGAATGGTCATTAGCTGTTGTTTTCATGCCATGGACTGATTGTCAAAGTTTCTATAACAGGGTAGCACTTCACCACAACAATGATAAGTCTTATTAATGCTAGCTTTAAGAAGTGCTTCTACTGTGCAAGCATTTCTTTTTAGTACTTGGACTAACCGTATATCCGCTCTTTGAAAGAAGCAAATATTTTGATCATAACTCATATGTTGAGATTCAGTCAAAAATTCAAATTTATGTAGTATGCCTAGACATTTCACCTCGAATCAATCATTTTTCTCGATCTGTACGACGAGAAAGCTTCTGGTTCTATCGGTGCTTGAAACAATTTTGTCTTCTCCATATTACTATATCTCTAGAGTCAATAATTTTATATGAGGAACTACTGAACTGCATGATAGACATCAGTACTCCAGTTCATTTCTCCGTCTGAATCAGAATAAATATGTTTCCGAAGCTTCTCATCAAAATTCAAATTGGATATTCCTTAATTTGTACCTTGTTTGAAACTCATAATTTTTTTATGTAGTCTCCTAATTTTTCATGCTTTCATTTATATAAATTTCTTTAGCTTCCTACCATTCCCGTTCGCTAAAAGTTAAAGGCATTTCTTCAATTAAAGCAATAAGAGCAGATATTGAGGGAAATAACCTATGTACTAATTGGTAGAGATAATGAGAGACCTGGTGGAGTTGCCTTCTGCGAGTGAGCTCAACAATGCGGGAAGTGAGTGGTTTTAGATTAGGTTCAGAACGGAAGCGTCTTTTGAATTTGCCCAAATAATACCTTCTCGACTGACCGCGAGACACTGGCAAGGAAGAACACGACGATATCACCGGTAAGACAAAAGGTTCTAAAGGATTTTGTTTCCTTTTCTCCCAGCATTTTCTCGAAGGAAACAGCACCGCCATATCGCCATGAATATGAGCAGGTAAGGCGTGAAATTGATTCATCTTTGTACGAATTTGGTTCGTAGAAAGACTAACCATTGCTCCACATTTGATCGGTTGCTGCAATTCTGGGGGAAATTGGAGGTTGGGTTGGTATCTTAGTGCTTTATGAGAGTGGAGCTGTTACAAGGAATTCGTTATTAATGGATAATGTGGAAGACACAAGGACAATATCATCTACATATCCATTACTTTTTCTTTTTTTTAGTCAAGTATTAGTAATATATTTGCAGAGATTTATTTATTATTTTATATAGAGATTAGTTGTTTATTTATATTAGTTATTTGTGTATTAGTATTAGTTATTCTATTTTTTAACCTACATAAAATAATACATAACTTATACATGTATTATTTATGCGTGTTTCTAAATTTCAAACCAAACAATATATTGAATGTGTTAAATTTTATACATAGTAAAAGAATACTACCAAACATAATATTATTTATATATGATTTACATAAATAACTTAGCTCATAATTAGCTATTAAATGACCCCTTATAGTTTTCCTATTTTACGATATTTAATTGGATACATACTTTAATATATGATCACTTAACTCATGAGATATATTAATAAAATTCAAAAATATTAAACTAATGATAAATGTAGTTTAAAGCTGAAAAGTTTATTGAATTTGAATCTTTAAAAATGGTGAAGGGCAACTTTTAGACCTTTTTTGTCTTGTTTTACATTTGCAATCCTTCTCAAGTCCTGCAACACAGAACAAATTACGTAAATACTACAAAAAAATAAAATGTTGGGTTGCCTCCCAATCAGCACTTGATTTAATGTCGCAACACGACTATTTTTGATTTTTTTCTTCTTTTTCTCTTTTTTTGCTTGTTTTCCTTATTTTGTATTACAAAAACTCGGGTTGCCTCTCGAGAAACGTTTGATTTAATGTCGCGACACGATGCATACCCTCTTAAGCCTCCATGAGATCAACTAAGGTCTTCTCGCGATCAATGACATCTCCAAAATACTGCTTCACTCGCTGCCCATTCACCAAGAAGGTCTCGTCAAAATTCAGTGGTTTCAGCTCAACCGATGCATCGGCAGTCACACGAACTATCTCAAATGGTCCCAACCACTTACTCTTCATCTTTCGTCCGAACAACTTGAGCCTTGAATTGTACAACAATGCTAGTTATCTAGGCTCAAAGTCACGATGTCGAATATGCTTGTCATGCATTCTCTTGGTCCTCTCCTTGTAAAGCTTCTCATTCATGTATACATGAAAACAGAACTCATTAATCTCATGAAGTTGCCACAACCGTTTTTCACTAGTTGTCTCCATATCCAAATTCAGTTTCTTTATCGCCCAATACGCGTTATGCTCAAGCTCAAAAGGGAGATGACATGCCCTACAAAAACCCAACCTATATGGAGAGGTTCCAATATGAGTTTTGTAGGCAGTCCTATATGCCCAAAGAGTGTTGTCTAGTTTCAGCGACCAATCTTTTCTGTTAATGTTCACCGTCTTCTCTAGAATTCTTTTGATTTCTCGATTCGCCACCTCCACTTGACCACTAATTTGAGGATAATATGTGGTCGTCACCTTATGTTTCACCCATACTTAGCTAACAATTTATCAAAGAGCCGGTTGCAAAAGTGCGTACCTTGATCGTTGATAATAGCCCTTGGAGTGCTGAAACGTGTGAAGATGTTTTTTTTCAAGAGTCTGGCCACCACACTCGCATCATTGGTAGGGAGCGGAACTGTTTCCACCCACTTTGAAACATAATCCATTGCGACAAGAATGTACTTGTTCCCCCTTGACTGTATAAAAGGGCCCCATGAAGTCGATACTCCAACAATCAAATATCTCGATCTCAAAGATACTATTCAAGGACATTTCATGACGCTTCGAGATATTACTAGCGCTCTGACACCTATCACACGCCCTCACAAAAGCATGAGCGTATTTAAATAATGTTGGCCAACGAAACCCGATTGGAGTACCTTAGTTGTCGTTCTGTCACTACTGTGATAACCCCCATAAGGTGAAGAGTGACAACTCTCAAGAATTGTATTTACTTCCTCTGTTGGAACGCATCTCCTCATCAATTGATCTAGCCTAATCTTGTAGAGGTACAACTAATCCCAAATATAGAATCTACTATCGTGCTTCTTTCTCTCATGATTAGATTCGGGGGGATACATGTAACGACCCACTCGATCATTTTAAGAATTTGTATTCCGTTTGGCGTTTCATAAGCTTCAAAAGCCCCATTATATTATTTTTGACTTGCTTGCAAAATTTGAGGTTATTCAGACGTCATTTTGTTGACTTTTGATGAAGATTTCATTTTGAAAATGATATTGTATTATTCGAGATTTTGAGGTCTTATTGGGAAAACGTCCTCCGGTTGGTCATTGGAAGGTTCCGTTAGGTTCGAATTATCATTTGTGATCCGTGTGAACTTTGGGAAATAATTTATAGTCTAAGGGGTGTCTTGACAAACTAAAGTTTCAAATGAGCGCGCCTAATTCTTGAGTGTAGTGCTCAATCTATAATGAATTTGGAAAAGTGTGAAATATGAAAGTTGTAGCCCTTTGAGTCTAGTTTCAACACATTAAACCGTGCATCAATTCGAATTTTGTACAAAAAGTTGTGAAAGATTTACTAAAATGTTTCTGGCAGAGACCTTAATTCTTGTTAAACGCTCTCTAAAAACCTAAGCCTAAAACCTATTTCTAAGCCAAAAACAACCGCCGCCGCCAGCCAATATTGTCACCGCGGCCGGTGGACAGCCTCCACCAGAGACTGTTTCACCATTACCTCCTTTTATATCTCAACCTACTCCATATGAATCCAATTTTCCACCATTATTTCCTCCCATAACTCAACCTAATGCGATTGTTTCAACCATCTTACAAACACAAACCCAAGATACAACTAGTTCCCAAGCCCAAAACGTACCTACCAATACTGTCCACAAAATCATAGGGGATATAAATGTTTTGATTTGACGAATGGAAAATAAATATCTCTCATCATGTGATTTTTGATGAGTCAACATTCCCGTTTGTTAAGCCTCATGCGGCATCCTCACCTTCATATGAATTTTTGAATAACGGAATACATCTCATGTTACACCACCATTTTAATACCCAAACACAAGTGGAACCACCTAAAAACATAACCAACACCTTTCGGCCCATTCACAAAATGAGACTGGACTAGAGACCACAGCCTCATCGTCGGGGGTCTCGTCCCAGTCCCATTCTCCTGGCAGACCAACTCAAGTGGGGGATCCCACTACTCCCTTACCAACACCCACAAACTAGCCCGCTACCGGATACCAACCCAACACCGATCTCCACATACCCCATCGGCCCATTACCAATACTATCCAGCCTCGGACCATTGAAACTCGTGCAATGCACAGAATATTTAGGCCCAAACGTCAGTTTAAACTTCTCTCCACAGAACAACCTTTACATATACCAAAAAATCCCAAAGCTGCCTTGTCCGACTCGAATTGGAAAGTTGCTATGTTAGACGAATTTAATGCTCTTATTAAAAATAAGACGTGGGAATTAGTACCACACCCGTCTAATGTGAATGTCATTCGATTTCTGTGGGTGTTTTGTCATAAGAAAAATTATGACAGTTCTTTTGCGAGGTACAAAGCTCATCTTGTTGGTGATGACAGGTTTCAGCAGGTTGGGGTCGATTGTGGTGAAACATTCAGTCCGGTAGTTTAGCCGGCGACTATCAGGACGGTTCTTAGTCTGGCTCTCTCCAAATCCTGGTCTATTCATCAGTTGTATGTTAAAAATACATTCTTACATGGCTACTTACAGGAAACAGTGTACATGCATCAGCCGGTGGGGTTTCAAGATTATCCATGTCCAGATCATGTTTGTTTGTTGAAAAAATCCTTATATGAACCGTTTTGCAGGGTTTGTTTCCAAGTTGGGCTTTTCTCACAGCAAGTCTGATCAGTCATTGTTCATTTACCAGAAGGGCGCTGACATGGCCTATATACTTCTGTATGTTGATGATATTATTTTCACAACATCATCCATTTCACTTCGCCAGTCTATCATGTCTCTTATTGCAATAGAATTTGCAATGAAGGACTTGAGTCCATTGAATTATTTTCTTGGCATTGCAGTAACCCAATATGCAGGTGGTCTCTTTCTTAGCCAAAAGAAATATGCCGAAGAAATAATTGAAAAAGTTGGGATGTCTTCCTGCAAACCATCACATACTCCAGTTGACACAAAGGCGAAGTTGAGCAATATAGCAGGTAATCCATACAATGATCCGACACATTACCGAAGTCTAGCAGGAGCCTTGCAGTATCTAACCTTTACAAGACCATATATTTCCTATGCGGTTCAGCAAGTTTGTTTACACATGCATGATCCGATGGAGGAACATATGGGGGACTATAAAAAGGATCATGGGGTATGTGAAGGGTACTCTCTATTTTGGGCTTCATTTGTATAAATCCTCTGTCACGCATCTTTCAGCCTACACAGATGCAGATTGGGGTGGCTGCCCGGACACACGTCGTTCCACTTCTGGTTATTGTGTGTGTTTTTGGGGACAATCTCATTTCCTGGTCGTCCAAACGACAATCCACATTGTCTCGGTCAAGTGCTGAGGCAGAATACCGAGGCGTAGCCGACGTAGTTGCTGAATCATGTTGGCTTCGTAATCTACTATTAGAGTTGCATTGTCCAATTGAAAAGGCAACGATAGTTTATTGTGACAATGTGAGTGCGATATACTTATTTGGCAATCCTGTTCAGCATTAGCGCACGAAACACATTGAAATAGATATACTATTTGTCCGAGAAAAGGTTGCCCGTGGACAAATCCGTGTTCTTCATGTACCGTCCCGCTACCAAATTGCATATATCTTCACAAAAAGGCTTCGCGCGTACTTTTTGATGATTTCCGGGACAATCTCAGCATCTGTGAACCTCCCGCTAAGACTGCGGGGGACTGTTAGCATACAATAATTATTTGAGAAATCCCATATTATCATCCTCCACCATAAATCATGTAATTATAATCAATTAGTAATATTGTAATCAATTAGGTAGTAATTAGCATCTCATATTTTAGGTAACCTAGATTATTACTACATACCATGATTGTATATATATTCTATGGATGTAATGAAATACTCAAGGGATTCAATTCTTACAGTCTCAACTATCTAAAAATATGTTTCTTTTCGTATGCCCCGCTCCGGGACTTGCCCAAAAACTCTTTTGAAAACAATGTTTGAGACTTAGTTAGCAAATAGTAACATCATATGAACTGTAATGTAAATATTAACATTTTTATAAATTCGAATTTAAACTAAAAGAATTATCCAAAATATTTTTTAATAAAAGGTGATTGGCCCGGCCAAGCCCGCAGCCCACGTAGTAATGGGTTGGGTTAAGGCCCATAAAAATATGGGCCAGCAGGGCTGGCCCGTCAAATTCCAAAGCCTGCGTGGGCTTGTCCGAATGGGCTGGGCCAATATGTTTTGACAGCTCTAGTCTCAACGACTAACTTTTGACCGTTGCAACGCTCGCTACTGATTTCGCCCTAATTATTCTAATTTTTTTTCAAATTTCATTCCACTTTCAAACACTCATTTTACTTCCAAACATAACTTATATACATTGAAAATTATTTTATCCATAATAGGGGACACTACAAAAAACACACGCTTTAGCCATGGTCACAACCGTGGATAAATGGTACCAAAACCGTGGCTAAGTAGTGTTAGCCACGGTTTGGTGTAAATTTAGCCACGGTCATTCCATGGGTAATTTGACTGCAGAACTAATTCATCATTCAGAATTAGCCGCGGTTAAACCGTGGCAAAAAAATACAAAATTTTCCCTGCATTTTTCTGGTATCAATACATAATCAATAAGCATTCACGAATACACTGATCATATACACAAACCAGTGCTATAATGATCAAAGTTTCACTATTAAGGCATAAAAGAAAATCAAGAAAGTATCTAGCCATGTCACCAGTTCTAGAGTGTGTGTTTTCATGGAAACTTCAATATTGAGATCAGTGTAAATTCCGTATGGAAAAGAGTTCTCTGGACTTGTTGATTCTACCTGCAGCAGCAGTCGTAAACCTTTGTATCATCCAAGAGTAGGTGTAATCCTGCCTCTATTTTCTGCATTTTTTGGCAAAAACAAAAGGCACATGAATATTAGCGGCGGATTCAACTATGGGTTCACAAGTTCAGCAAACTCGGACCATAATTCATATATGTATGTGCGGAACAAAAATAAGGTTACTCTATCAAATAAGTACTTACAATGTTTAAATTCTATGAACAGAAAGAAATGATCAAGTCTACAAGCATAACCAAGTCAAGAACACATATTCATCAAATATTTCACAAGAAGAATGAAAGAAATGCAGCAGCCAAGAAAGAGACATGGAAAAATGGCAAATCTTGACCTCCACATAAAATAAGATTCTGTTTCTTTTTTCTTATTCATTCATTCCTTTAAATAAGTAACTAAAAACCTTAAAGTTGTAAAAAAAGAAAAAGTAACTAAAAACCTTGAAGTTGCTGAGGTACAACAGAGAGGAAACTCACTGGACTTCATAAAAACTTAACCTCAAAAACTAGTGCCCTCTTATATGAAAATCAGAGTATAGCCAAGGGTATCATAAATCTATTGACAGCAATGTTAACCACCACTGTTAATCTAATGTACAATATGCAGCAATGTTAATCGTCCACTCAAATACTAGGATTTGGATTCTGAAGAAGCAATGGTACAGTTAAAGTGATCCAATTAGTCCACAAACAAAGCATTGTAACCAAATTAGATGACTAACACCACCATCATTACTAGTACTAATAAGTTTTCATAAATCAAGACCAAAATACACAATGCTTACAAGAGCACAACAAATAGAAATTCCTAGAGCCATATCTATCAAATCTTACCAATCAAAGAAACTAGAAGTTCATATATTAGAGAAGCTAGTGCTATTTTTAAAAATCTATTCTTTATCAGTGAGACAAACACTATCTAAAAGGATCTTGTTTCTCAAAAGGAAATCTAATGGCTTTAATCTATTGCTTCTAAATTTTAAAGAACGCCATTACGTTATTTCTCTCTGTTTTCCAACAACCCAAATAGAAGAGCTAGTAGAAGTTACTCGTTAAGTACAACCACTGGAACTGGTAAGTACTAGTTCTTCCACCACGATAATATACAAAACACCAATGTAATACCAAGTACTAAAACTCGAAATGAGTAACTTTCAGGAAAAATACCCTTACAATACAGGAAAAATCATTGTCCCTACCCGTCTGTTTCAAAATCCTTTGACTGTACACGAGGAAGACAGTCGCTACCAGGAAGAAAATTAAGACATGTAGTACTGGTCCAACCATTTATAGCATAAATTCAAGGCAAAAGTGCTCCTTCTTTTATGAAAATGGACAAGTGTCTGGGACTTACAGCTAAAATCTTCCCTTCTTCGTTCACATAATTGCCAAACTTTTTCAGTAAAGTTGACAAAACCACCTCACTTCGGCAAACAGGTCTTCCCAATTTTTGTTCCTATCATTAATCAGGTATAATACTAGTAGTAATTACTACTACTATTTTACCTTTGATTTTGGAACTCTCTCCCTGTAGTATCAAATCCAGCCTATATATACAACAACAACATACCCAGTAAAATATCACAATGTGGGGTCTGGGGAGGGTAGAGTGTACACAGAACTTACCTTCACCTTGGTCGGTAGAGCGGTTGTTTCCGGAAGACACTCGGCTCGAATCCAGCCTATATATGCATTAATTAAAATATTTCCATAGACGATGAATTCAATTCTTTTGTTAACAACAATAGACGATGAAGAGTTAGCGTCTATATTTCACACAAACACATGTATTCCATTGCTAAACAAGAACAAGTACAAGCAAACACAAGCACTTCCAATAAATAACAGTTTTAAACAACCAAACCCACGGGGCTTTACACTTATCTTACAGGTAGAACATTAGCCCGAGGTACAAGGTAGTTTGGATGGTTGTTTCCCATGATTTATTATTGTATGATTTTCATTGATACCATATTTGTTTTCATTATTTTTAAAAGGTCAAAAGTGCAAATATATTCTTTAACTTTGTAATTTAGAGCATAGATATCCTCCGTTATAAAAGTAGTGAATATATATCTCTGCCGTGACAAAAATAGTACAAATATACCCTTGCCGTTACAGAAATGGTGCAAATATATCATTTTCGCTGACAAAAAATTTCTAAAAAATTGTTTAGCTTATTTTTTAATTAAAAAAAGTATTTCATTGCTTTAAAAAAAAAGTCTACCCATTATTTTAATAGACATATTTTTCTAAAGTCACATGATAATTTTTTTTTGGTGGATCGGGTCTGATTTATTTAAAAAAATATCTCTGTGGCTTTAAAAAATAAGTCTACCTGTTTTTATTCGAACTAGACCCGAACCTCCAGAAAAAAAATTACCATGTTGCTTTAGAAAAATATGTGTACTAAAAAATAGGTAGACTTTTTTTTAAAGCCCCGTGACATTTTGTTTAATTCAAAAATAAGATAAATAATTTTTTAAAAAAATTTCGTTAGCAAAAAGGGTATATTTGCACCATTTTGTAACGGTAGAGGCATATATCCACCACTTTTATAACGGGGTATATCTGCTCTAAATCGCAAAGTTGAGGGGTATATTTGCACATTTGTCCTTAAAATTACGTTGTATGGTGTTGTAAACCCGTTGTAATTCCGTGATTATATAACCATGAAAAAACTCAAACTTTTATAACCAGGAATTTAATAGTTTTTGCATGATTTCTTATTTTAGTTACCTATTATAAACCCTATCCCACCCACCTTCACCCTCCGCCACCCATGCAACCCCCACCCCACCTCCACTCTTCGCCACCCACCCAACCCCCCCCCCATCACCACCCACTACCCCTAACTCCCACCACCCACCTCCACCCAACCACTACCTACTTATTTTTTATAGTTCCTATTTTATCCTTTATTCTAATTTTATTACAATATATGTATGAACTAGTTTGTAACTAAGGGTTAAGAGTATTTTAGTAAATTTACATGTTATTATATAATATCATACA
This sequence comes from Anisodus acutangulus, assembly GCA_029783415.1. NCBI lineage: Eukaryota > Viridiplantae > Streptophyta > Magnoliopsida > Solanales > Solanaceae > Anisodus > Anisodus acutangulus. The sequence goes on along the minus strand of CM056496.1, from coordinate 42,571,698 downwards.
GTCAAATCAAATAATAAAAATAAAAATATTATTAAATCAAAACAAATGATACCGTTTATTCAAACATTATATAGATTAATATAGTATAATATAATACGATACTGTACATTATAAAATTATGAGTAACGACCATTCAAACAGAGGGTAAAGTCTTTAATGTGGGATAAGGATGAAAAGTAAGTATCAGTTTGTGTGTAAACTAAGCCAATTTGAAAAAGAACTTAAAAAATGGGCCTAATTTGATATCGTTGTTGCTCCAACTAATATACAACGTAATTAATTCAATAATAATAGGCAGCCGATCTAATAACGGTTGGGAAAATGCACGTCATCCCGCAAGTGTAATGAACCTATGGACAAAAGAAACGGTAAAAATATTGTGGAAGTGAGTTAATAATTAAACTTTAACTGAGGCTCCACTGAAACCACCAATTCGATAAATTCGCTCGGATTAAAACAACCTTACAATAGCAATGAAGTTTAAAATGCAGCAGAAAATTCAGGGAATCTATAAAACTATCGCTACAAATGCTGTATTCCCTCTTATCCTTTTACTATAATCCTCCTTTCTATTTACTGATGATTTTTATACTGAATGTCACCGTTGAGTGGGGAGACATGCATTTTGGGTTGCTAGTGGACAAGACTTTCCATTAAAATAATTAAAACATTGTGTTAAAATATACAACAAATTCAACTGACATTCCCCAGCAAGAACCTTCAAAGAAACTTCCCAATATGTTGAAAAATCATTATCTTTATTCAAATTGATCATTTCTTGTTTTCTCCACTAATATTTTTCCATTTCTTGATTGTTTGTGACAAGAATCATACACAAATCATCTCTAAGGATCATATTTTCTTGGTCCTATTTGTTCATTTTTCATCCCCTAACCCAAACAGGTGTGTTTTTGAGTGACTCCACAATTGAAGTATAGTGGTGTTTGCTTTGGCGTGTTTTGATTGTTTTAATCTTTATTGAGGATATCTTTAACAAGGTGAAGCTTTTGGCTTTGTGGGTGTATATATTCTTCTCAGATCATTGATGCAATTGCATAATGAGGTGTATTTGGGTGGTAAAGCATAATTAGAAATGTGCTTATTCTTCTTGGCATGTTATGAAATTGAATTCTTCATTTGCATGAATTCTTTGAAGGGAAAATGTTAATGTGCTTAGATACTGATAATGATGTTTCCAAGTTCTCTACATTTATGCCTATCTTGATTTGAGTCATTATTGCTGGTTTAGTTCTTTGTGTCCGAATTGTTTCCAGGAAAAAAAAAATATAGAAAGTGGGAATTTTTTGGGAGTTTAAGTAGATATTCAATATTGAGGGTTGTTTTATTATTTGCTGGATTTGAACAAGTTGGCTGAGGAGTAATGGAGCTTAGTCGCGAAGATCTGAATGTAGAGGGAGAGGGAGAAGGCGAGGAAATAGATAGAGAACAGACCTCACTAGCACATATTAGGGACAATAGTTACAATAACTCTCGATATATTGGTGCTGTGAGGCAAAAAGCTTATATCTTTGATGGAGACGGGAATTATTTTAATAAGGAATGGGATTTATCAGAGGGTAGAGGCAAAGAATTTTGTTGGTACCATGTTGAGCTTCCAAAGTGGAACCAGAGACTCTCACAATCTGCACAATATCTTATTGATGTGCTCTGTCCCCCAATGAAGCTTCAAGACATTTTGTCACTTGTTAGCAATGGGCCCTTTTGTGGGCATGTAGATGGGGCTCTTGTGTTTCGAGTTAATTCACCTGGCCCTGCATCCAGCAAATTTACTTTTAGAATTGCAGCAAGAGTTACCGAGAATTCAGTGATCACCGTGTCATTAGGCCGTGTTCCGAGATTGGGTTTCTCCCCGGTAAATGAGTCTCTTCTCTCAGAGGTTCCCATTGTGGAAAGTCCAAGTTCTGGTGGTGGAGAAATGAAGGAAAGGGGTGGGACTGTTATCAGGGAGCATGTTCTTGATTTTCTGTTGATGATGAATCATTCTGAAGAAGCGGATAATCCTGTACCTAAATCTGTGTCAAATCTGGTCGTTCACATCGTAGACACACATGTGGATCACCTTCAAGATGTGGTGACAAAGCTGGAGATTGAGTTGGACTCAAGGGAGCTGGAATTGGACAAAGGTACACCTCTCTCTATATATAATTGTGGTCATAGGCAAGGTGACTTGGCACCTCTCATTGGCCAAGGAACTCATTTTTTTGTTTTGACTTTTCCTCATTATTTTTTGGTTTATCTTAAATTAAAAGTCTAAAAGTGCCCAAATATTTACTCAATTAAAGGGGGAAAGCGGTTACTCAAGGAAAAAAATGAAAATACATTAGTTTTCAAGACGTTGCTTTTTTCAAACTGTTCATATTGTATAATCTTTGCAATTATGTGTTACGGGGTCCAATTACTTTGTCATGAATTTTGCGTGTGTTTTGTAAAGGTTGTATCTTAAGGAATGTTAGTCTTGTGCTTATATATGTTACTGTATATATGCAGAGCAATTCATGCATGATATTTGCTCGACAATGATTTTGGTGCTGGCTTGGTTTAAGAATAATATGTGAAATGAAATTTATGTTGAAGAGCTGAATTGATTGGATCTTTTATTTCTCTGTTAGCGAAGCTATGTACAGAAGTACTCAATGGATGTTAGGAAGTTTTTCTCTTCTCCTCTTGAGGAATCTTATTGAGACTGTAGGTATCTCTTATACCTGGTTTATAACTTTATATACTAAAAGTAATGAAAATAATTGTTTTAGGCAACATGTTTTATCTATATTTTCTAGTCGAGTATTCTTGATATACCCAACCAATTTGTGTTTATAACCTTAGACTTATATGATCCAGTTATGTTGACGTGTTAATTTGCAGCCATCCAGGCTCTTAACAAAGTGACTGAAACACATGTAGTCATTGTTTAGTTAGGTAGCTATTGTCTATGAGACTGCTGGTTTGAAAATTGGCATAATACATAAATAAACACTCAAACTTGGCCTCAGCTGGCAACTAAACACTCCAACTTTGAGAATGCACATCTAGACACCTTAACTTGTCTCCATTGTGTCGGTTGAACACTTCAACGTACAAAATGATCAAAGAGACACGTCCAAAATTTATATGCCACGTCAGTGCCACATCAACATGGGGTGCCCATGAGACACATTGGGGACAAGTTGAGATGTTTGTATGCGCTCTCCCAAAGTTGGAGTGCTTACTTGCCAGCTGAGGCCAAGTTTGAGTGTTGTTCATGTATTATGCCTTGAAAATATTGCTGTTTCGTTGATAAATTCTATTCTTTGTGCATCTATTATCTCCTTAACTCTCCAAGCAGATACAACTGCTCTGGAATTTCACGATCTAATAATTTACTTGCAGAAGTTGGTTTTCTACGTAATCTTCTATCTTTTCGTCATTCTTTTGTTGTTCCCAATTACTGATGTGCTAAAGTCTGAGAAAGGTAGAGGATGAGTGTAACTTTTGAATGAGGGAGTGGGATCTCTATTCATAAACCCGTGACATTATGAGGGATGGCCTAGTGGTAAAGACTCTCTACCTCCAACCAAAGCTTGGGGTCGAGTTACCAAGGGAGCAAAAATGGGAGTGAGACACTAATTGCCTGAGCACGAGGGGTTTGGGGGAAGGTGGGGTTACCATATCAACAAAAAGTGAGTAGGAAATATCACCATACTTCCTATAATGTAAATGCTAAAATCACTCATGAAATTGCTTCATCATTTTCTCTCTGACCCCAATGCACAATTATTCCAGAATTACATTTTTTTGCTTTGATTTTAGTGGGTTTGTGATGCTTTATGGAGAAAAAAACCTGATGTAATTCCTAAAACCATCTTCATATTTTATTAATTTTCTTGAAGTTTATTGAGATTATGAATGGGTTCTTTTCTTCTTTGGCTGCAGGGGGGTTTGCTTTAAAGAAACAATTGCTGGATGATAGAAGATTTCCGAAGATGCATCTTGACCTGCAGCGCCTCCTCCAGGTAGTTATTCATTCCTGTCAATCTGACATGTAGGGGAAAGAAAGGAGTAGTTTTTCTTCTTGTTCATTTTCCTTCATTAAAAAATTGTTTTCAACTAAAAAAACGGCGGTCTTAGTTATGACTAAAAAGAGGAGTACATTTTCTTAACTAGCACAAATATTTTTCCGTTTTTGTTAACTTTTAACAACTATTGAGGAAGATTTAAGTTTGGAATTGGTTTAAAATGATCCTCTCTGTTTTCCTACTGCTTTTTTCTTAGTGCTACATTCTTTCGTTCCTTCATGCATTTTGTTCTTTTTCTTTATTTTCCCCATTTCCCTTTGTTTAAGAAATTTTACTCCTATTTAAACAACTAATTTCATGTTGATGCTTCCTAGTGTGGTGGGTGAAGGGGATGAGGAACGTTGTCAGGTTCATTAACCTTGGATGGCAAAGTGGATTAATGTTTAAGGAGACAGGAGAAAGACATTACAAACCATGCAAAGCTAGTTCTTGATAAAAGTCGAGGGTAAGAAATAGATGAGTTAGAAGTACCCATTTCTTCTCCCAAATGTTATCACTTTTGTATAGCTCGACGCCTTTGTCAGTAGTTGCTATTCAAATATAGGTTTTGTTCTACGTTATCTTCTTGATGCTCCATTTCCCTCAAGAGTTAACTTTTGGGGTTGAGTTAGGCCCAAGTTTCATATCTTTGGTATCAGGTCCCTTCCTATTTGGGCCCCCATGTTATGTTGTCCACGCTGGCGGTCTGGACGTGTGGGGGTGGGGGTGGGGGGGTGTTAGAGTTGGTTAGAGTCCCACATTGGTTGGGGAACGGACTGGTGGTCTCTTTATATAGACTTTGGCAATCCTCCTCCCTTCAAGAGCTAGCATTTGGAGTTGAGTTAAGCCCAAGTGTCATATCTTGCAGTTATCTAAGTCACCTTATCCTTATTAAGGTAGGGCAATAGAAGAATGACATTATCGACTGCGTTCTGCAAGGATGATCAAAGTCAGTTCTTATGAACTTCTGTAAGAGGATGGTAAGACTAAGGATGTCTTACACAAGGAGAAAAGATTCTTACACTTGTCAATTATTGGTTTACCTGTTTTGTGAAGTTTCTAGGTGTTGATTTTTAAACAACTCTAGTGACTGGATAGCCAATGATTGGGTTAAAGGAAAAAAGAAAAACTGATATGCCTGTCTCATATATAGCCATTTGAGATTCAGTTTTATGTATTTTTCTCTAATGCATATCAGTGAGTGCTCTGCTTTCTGATCATTGACTCCCTGGGTTCGGGGGAGGGGAAAGAAAGGAGCATCACAAACACAAACACATGCACTAAAACTTTCTGAAAGAAAAAGTGACGTCGAAGGAAAAAGAATGAATCAAAGCGAGATAGAAGAGTAATAAAGTAGTGCTAGAGGGGACTTTTATGACTATTAACTGGAGGCAAAAGTTAGTAAGTTTAAGGCAAAAGCTGCCAGTAAAAAGGATCAAGGGGAAATGTTAGGCGAGATACGGAGTGACTAGCACAAAACGATAGGCTGGTCACCTCCACCAAGCTGCATGACCAGCCTAAAGTACATCATTCCTGTAATCAAGATATATATATTTGACACATGATTACCTGGGAGTTATGAACCATGAAAATGGAATATGAAAGAGGTTAAGAATTTGATATGGGCCCTGCTAGGGGGAACAAAGACTTCCCGCCCAGTCACTAGCATCTTGCTATGAGCCAAAGACTTCTGTAGGTTCCCGATCATGAACTATTTATCTTCTCACTTTTCCTGGGTTTCTTGTAGTTTTCTTGATTTAGTTCCATTATGGAAGGTAATAGATTAATCAAGAGTACCTTGCTCATCCATCTCAAAAAAAAAAAAGAGTACCTTGCTCATTTTGGTCATACAATTGGCAGAAAAATTCCTTATGCTATATCTATTAACTTCTCCAATTCATGAAGTTTACATGAGATTTCAGATGTATAATCTTAGATTCTAGAGATATATTTGATCTTAATCACTCTTGTTGCAGGTGATTGCACATGGAGAGCAAGTATTTCCACGAGTCAAGGAGAAATGTTCTTCAAAAGGTTGGTTTGCCAGCGATGACATCAACTCACTTGAAGAGTTAATTGGTCGACTGAGAAGACTAAAGGAGAATGTTGGGTTTATCGCTAATCGTGTTACAGCAATTCAGGCAGGTCTTGACAGTTGGCAGTCTGAGCAGATAAATAAGAAACTTTACTATCTTTCGTTCCTCTCCATCGTCTTTCTTCCCTTGTCAGTAGTAACTGGAGGTGAACTTCTTAAGGAACTTGTTTCATAAATCCAAGTCATTTTTATCATTTCATAGTTGACAATCATCTGACGTCCACTTACATTATCTGCTATGTTATAGTGTTCGGAATGAATGTCGGAGGCGTTCCTTGGACCAGCCAAAGAGAACCTGAGTTGAAGGAGGGGTTCCGCAATGTTATGTTGTTGTGTGTGGTTCTGCTGCTGTTAGTTCTCCTCTGCTTCCTTTTTCCCGCGCTTTATAGTCATGTAATGGCTTGGAAGAGAAGGCGAGACATGAAAAGAAGTTGGTCTCTCAACAGGAGATCCTTCCTTAGAAGAAGTACTGGCATTAGGGAAAGAAATGAGAAGGGAGGTTATTTGAGGCTATACTGAGCTGAAAGAGGTAGGCAAATTGCAAATTGCAACTGCAGTTACTTTCTGCTTCTTCCTTCATATCTTTCTCCAACATGAATCAATTTTGATAATATTCTAGCTTGGTAGAGCATCTTCTTTCGATCAGGACATGTATACACACTTCAAGCTAGTCATATCACCGGTTCCACGTTGGAATTTTAGTTGATGGTTCTCCTTATTGTTCCCTGAAAACACAAATTTGAAACGCAATGGATGTAATAGCGAGTTGAAGGAGAGCCAATGTTTTGCCAATTCCTTTGTTTGTAGCCTTTTACTAACTCTTGTGCTTGTATAGAGATTTCTTCTGTATTACAATGTGACATTTCTTTCTTTTAGTATCATTTTTTTTTCATTTCCTTTTCTGTTTCTAGTTCATTGATAAATGTAAAAGTTCATCCATTTGCAACGTTAGAACAATTACCATTTCAGCTGATCGATCGAGTGGCAATAGAAAGTCAGAAACCAGCAACACACACAAGTGTGTGCGTGTATTGTATCAAATTCTTATTAATTCTGATTACGCCTGTTCATCGGTCGGATCACATCGGATTTAGCACATTTCGGATTTTGTAAAATTCAATCCCAATCCAATCAGAATTAACCTCGGATTGGATTGGATTTTTGATGTTTGGTTTGGGTAAACATTTAGAATTTTCGGATTGGATTGTATGTCTTATTAAGATTCTTATAGCAACACACCAACATTCCAACACCTAGTTCATAATCTTCATCAACCAATATATAATAAAGTTCATTAAATAAAATCATCAACAAAAAAAAATTGTAATCATCAATAAAGTAAACTAAAATCTCAAAAAATATCTAATAATCTAAAATGAAAGTGTAACCTTTTATATGTGTTAATATATTTCGGATTTGGGGTCAGATTAGTTTAAAATTATACCAACCCGTATCTGAATTTTAAAATAATATCCAAACTTCGAAATCCGACTATCCAAATAGGGCGAATCGATTCAAATTCTCAAATATATCCGAATTTTGCACAACCCTAATTCTGATGATGTCAACTTTCACATGTTTGAAAAGTCGTTCAATGTCAAATGTTTTTAAGTAGTACTACTAGTTTTTATATATGTTTTATAGTAATACGTAAACTACTGAATAATGACTAGAGATGCTTACTTGCTTTGTTCAATTTTATAATCCAAATGACTGACAAAACAACGTGTAGTGAATACCTACTTTTAGAGTTTGCGAAAGGAAAAGACTTCTGTTTTGGGAATATCAACGAGGGGGCATCAAATAATTCAAAGAAAAAAAAGAGGAAAAAATTAACAGGTCATTTTATAACTCAAGCACAAAGTTCAATTATTAAAGCTGATAGGATCGGGTATGCTATGGAATAATAAAAAAAAATTGGAAATAAATTAACTTGAATGTCAATCCAGTTTCCGAATGTCAGCGACAATGTCGTCCGGCACTAGTGACAACACTTTAGTAAAAACAGAAAAACTTTAAAGAGCAATGCAACGGAAATTTAAAAAAAAAACACAAAGGTTTAAAATTTATATAACCTATGACGGTCAATGACCGAAAATATTGTATATATTTATTATATACAAAAAATACAAATTTCTTTCATTACAATTATACAAGATGAAACGGAAAGGAATTAAATGTTGAAATCGCAGATGACTTCTACCTGAAAAATCTACCTAAATAGACATAGACAACTTCTCATTACAATTGCTTCAATACATAACAAATCTAGAATCTAAGCAGCAATTATAATGTTGGACAAAATGTTGTCGACACGCTCAGACAACACTTGTGATCCAGATTTCTGAGATGAATTCCCAAGAGCTCTCTTGGTATTTTTGATTTCTGATTCTGGATATCGATTCACTTCAGCATCCTCTCTATTTATAGTAGAGAGTCTTCCTTGAAAAACACATCGATTTGTTGTGAAGTTGAGGGAAAGGTGGCCAGCTGGTGTGTTTGTTGGAGAAGATCATAAAGCAAAATCCTATAACTTCTTGGACTTGTTCCTCAATCATAGCAACGACTTTGACTTGTTCTTCCCACGTTTTTCATCAGCTCCTATTTACCTTGCCAAGTCACTTTTACTTCGTAGTAATATTTTCACGAATATTGCTTCATTCCGTGAAGCAAGGTAAAACTGTTTTTCATAAAATGTTGGTCCGAATGTTGTGACATTTGTTCCAACATTTCTTAAATTCAAATTAGTACTTAAAATGATATGTAGGGTAGAATGTCGCAACATCAAACCCAACATTAACATTCTCTCCCTTTTTGCCTTTCTTCACAAAACCCATTATAACTTGTGCAAATGACTTAAGGCAATGTCTATGATTATAGTTATGCTCCCCCTTAATCTGTGATGAAATACAATCAAAACATATGTATACCAGTGTATACCAAGACATAAGATTAAACACAATATTATCACCTACATTAATATACAGATCATTCAATATACAAAAGAAAATACCCAAATATCAATTTTAAACAATGTTTCAACAATCAATCATCCAATTAAAACAACCAAATAAGAACATTGTTCAGCAAAGCAACTCAGTCAGATAGCAAATCAATCAGATAGAAGATCAATAGCAAATCAGCCTGCTCCCCCTAGCTTATCATGCATCAGTAGTAGCTTCCAGCTGCTTTCTACTTTTGCATGACAACTTCTGCTTCAGCTTTGAGCCTTAACCTCTTCAGCAACAATTTTCTCCTAACATCTTCTTCACTCTGCACAGCAACAGCAACAACATTTCCTTCAGAACTTTCAGCCCTTTACACCCCCTACACAGAAGAATCATCTCCCTCTTTTTGGGAAGAAAATAACAGTAAGAACTGGTCCCTGGCCTGAACTAATGCATCTCTGGCAGCATCAACCTCTGAAACTTGTTGGTTGATTTTGGAAATTTGACCAACTAACCATTCAGTTGTCAGATGTGATTGTCCAGAACCAGTGTTACCCTGAATATGTGTAACATTTCTGACAACATTCTCACTGTCAGCTTCTTTTTTTCATGGAAGGTCAATAACTCTTTCTTTGCTTTTCAAAATTGTCTTGTTAATTGAATATACCTCAGAAGCTTTTCCTAAAATATCCTCTCTTCTAGGATCAAAGCCTTGGGTAGTTAGAATTTGATAGATCAGAGAGGGAAAGGGAAGGATTAAAATTGACTCTTTCTCTGCCAAATTGGCTGAACATGTAAATGTAACAACTAATATGAGTCCAGAACTTAAATAACCCCAAAACTAACGAAGTGAACCAAAATGTCCAAAAAAAGTGTGTCAAAACTACCTTTTGCAGCCCACATTTTTTAAAAGGTCACTTTTAGTTTAATTACGTAATAAATTATTGCGTTCTACAATCAATTATTCATCTACCCATTTGTACTTGATTTGACATGACACTATGATAATTATTACAAGACCCATCAAAGGATAGGGGTAAGGTATGCGTACATTCTACCCTCCTTAACCCCACCTGATGGAATTATACTGGGTATGTTGTTGGTGGTGGCGGTGGCGGTGGCGGCGGTGGTATTGTTAACCCATCATTTTTATATTTAACATGAATTTTGGATGAGATAAAGACTCATCCATTTCCAAAGTTTAAATCATGAAAATTTCAAGTTCTTGAAAAACTATCCAACTCCAAAGTTTATTAAAAATGGTGTCTCCTCCTTCAATTGTTAAGGTTTCTTTATTTTGGAAGGAGAGATTCTTTATGATAATAATATTATTCGTTATAGAATTCCACCAAAATACCATGTTAAGTTTCCAGTTATCTTGGATTACTCAACATTACTCATTGTCATACACAAAAGAATGAAAGTTAGTAAGTGTGAGTTTGCATTATCTGTAATAAGCAGATATTCAATATCCATTGCACTGCAAGGTATAATGCTTTATGGGAGTGGAATATCATTGATGATGAGTCTTTTAGTGAATATTTAAGGGCACCGAAAGAATATATGGGCTTCATCACCCTGAATGTTCTTGAAATGTATGTTGAAAATGTATCTATCAATCGTAGTGAAGTCTTGGCCAGGACTCGTCAGGAAGTCCCAGAGACGTCGACTGCGCCTCGTCCTCAAATCTCTCAAGTCCAGCCTACTCATGGTAACACTTGTCCGGGCATGAGTTTTCATAGAGATATTTTGACTTGTCGAATGTCGCTGAAAATTTTAAGCTAGCAATTTAATTAAAATTACGAGAAAAATTGGTAAGTATCTATTATTTTTATTATTTTGTGTAGTAGCACATGTTTATCATATGTATGGTAATAGTAATGTTTATGTATCTTTTTAGGTGTTATACACATGATATGAGTAATATTGGGCAATCATCTCAGTCCAGTGCAGTTGATTATTATTGGTAGGTATACTTTTTAATAATTAAATAATATAAGTTATTTGATGGGTAGTATTTACAATACTTGAATTACCTCTGTAGTGAAAATTATTCACAAAACACGCCAGTGGTATCAAATTTTGATTTCGGTGTAGTTGATCTTTCTTCAAACCAGACAATATTGATTATTATCGGTAGGTTCATCATCTTGATATTAAATAATCCATATATATTATGATGTTGGTATTTAAAATATGTTACCTATTTTTCGCTTAGGAAGAGGTCTTTACTAGATAGTGATGATTATTCAAATCATATAGAAACATCATCGAGTGATAGCGATGATATACCGAATGTAGAGGTATCTGATGATGATGAAATAAATATATCAGATAGTGAGGTTAATATTCCTCCTTATAGACAGGAATAACAGTTACTAGAAATGATGTAAAGTCGGTCATACCCGCAAGAACCGTTGGCAGAAATCTCAATTCTCCAGCAAAAATCGATGGCAGAAAGCCTAATTCACCAACAAGAATCGGTTTCGCAAGCATCCCTAATCCAGTGGCATTATGATGTGATTCCATATCTTGATAATTTTTAAGGTCGTCATATGCCTTTGTCTTTACTAGAGATGATGATCATATTCGCCAAGCAATATGTAAAGAACCAGATGATCTTGTAAAGGGTACTGTTGAACTTGCAAAAGGCATGATTTTCTTTTCCAAAAAGGCACTGCAAAGGGCCATTAAAATTTATAGCATTAAATAAATGGAGTTTAGAGTTAATGATTCAACCCAAAAGTTGTGGCGATTGATCTGCAGACATGAGTATCAAGGTTGTTAATGGATGCTTTGGGGTAAGAAGACTCATGATAGTATGTGGATTATCTCAAAATTCCGCTCATGTGACACTTGTGATATGGATGACAATCGAGAAGATCATTTTAATTTAGATACAAATATGATTGCTCAAGTGTTAGTTGTTGACATTGCCGAAACCCCAAGGTACCCTATTCGATCAAGCTCATTATAATTTTGACATCAATTAAATAATCATTGCTAAATGTTATTTGTTTAAACTTGTTCAGATTCTCCATCAAAGAATGCATTAGAAAAAATTTGAGAGTATATCGTAAAACGATAAGCAGGAGAAAGGGATATCGCGGGCGTGGGCGCGCTTTTGAGATAATTTATGGTACATGAGAGGGCTCTTTGTAGCAGTTGACGAGGTATATGGCATCCCTACAATGCTTCAATCCTAGTACTGTTGTAGAGTGGAAGCTTAACACCCAACCTGGTGTGCTCGGTAATATTTTTAATTTTGTATTTTAGACATTCAAACCATGCATTAATGGTTTTGCTCATTATCGGTTAGTAATATTCATAGATGACACGCATGCGTACGGATATACGACATCAAGCTACTGATTACAGTAGGAATGGATACCAATAGATTGATATTCCCTATTGCTTTCGCCATTGCCACTAATGAGAGCAACGAGATATGGAGGATGTTATTGACATATTTGAGGTAATATGTTATTAAAGATCGAATGGGCATATGTGTGCTATATGACCGAAATTACGATGTATTGAACCATATGTTCCGTTTGGAGGGGTGGCAATCTCCCTTTACTTACCCTCGTTATTGTTTAAGGCATATAAAGACAAATTTTCAAACATCTTTTAGAAATAGCACACTAAACAAATGAATGTGGACGGCTGCAATAGTGCATCAAGAAAAAAAATTATTTTGCAGATGGAGATGACCAAGGCAAAGTCGAAATCATATGATTGGTTGAAGGCAATCCCTATTGATAAATGGACATTACATGCAGATGAAAGCAGAAGATGGGGGATGCTAACAACAAACAGCTCTAAGTCATTTAATGGTTTGCTAAAATCTGTACAGGGGCTGCCCGTTACTGCAATGATGAGAATGACTTACACGAAAGTTGTGGAGCGGTTTATCACTAGAACAAAATAGGACAAAGTCTTATTAGCAGATGGTGGAAATGGATGCCAAATCCTACAAAAATATTCGAGCATCATAGGAAAAAAAGTGAGCAACACACGATGGTAGAGTATAACCATGCTGAACGTGTATTTGAAATCAAGACAAGTTCTTACCAAGGTCAGAGATGCAACATTCATAGCATTTATGAGATTATGAGAACGTGCACTTGTGGTAAGTGGCAATCATATGTCGTGTTCTCATGTCATCAAGTGTTTCGAGGTAATTGGAAATAGTGTATCAAATTATGTGGCATCGAAATACAGCATGCAAAGTATCTTAAAATGTATGCCGATCGTTTCTACCCATTTATTGATCAGACTTATTAGCAAAAGAGTCATTTTCTATGATTGTTAACAAACAGTATATCCGTAAACTGTGTGTTGATGCACGAACTCTAATTCTCAATCAAATGGATGTTCCGGATAGGACATGCTCTCGAAAGTGCTCGACGCGTAAGGAATTTGGCCATGATAAGCGTTTGTGTCACCTGCGGGTTCGTGATGGAGGTACCTATTGTGGTGTAGGTACCTCTGGTGGTGGAAGAACCTCTGGTGGTGGAAGAACCTCATTATTTTATAAATGTATTTTAATTCTTCGTGATGTATTCGAATTGTCTTGAATTATGAATTTTAAGTATTTTTCTTCTTGTCCTTAATGATGTATTATTTTTTTTAATGAAGCATCTTGAATTCAGTATTTTATCATCTAGAAAATTCTATTGAAAAGTTTCATAAAATATAAAAATTTAAAAAGTAATTTAATCTTCATCATTTTCTGGAACCACCTCATCGTCGTCATCATTTTCATCATCCTCTTTACTTGCATTCTCTTCTTCATTTTTCCCCCTTCATTTCTCTCTCCATCACCCTCATTGTAGTCTAGATCCCAACTATCATCATTAGGAGCACTTGCTTGGTTGACACAACAATATGACACTCCACAATCTAATGTTTGTGGTAAATATTTTGGAAGACCTATACATTCTTGAATTATTGGATAAACTGGATAAGAAGAGTCTCGATTAAGATTTTTATTTTCTAACAGTTTCCAATGATCATCTTCATCCGCTCCTAAAAAATTAAGATCGTCCAAAGCATGATACATGTCTAATGCTTTCTGCATTTCTAACATTTCTTTTATCAAGTGTTGGATAACCAGTGGTTCATCCTTGAATTTAAAGGTCTGAAATGTGGCAGACAAAACTTGTGGCAAAACTAAACTATGACACTGACATAATACCTCATAATCACACCTTTTCAGATATAATTGAACCTATTGAAGCTTTTCACCCCAAATTATAGCTCCTTCGGATTTTGAGGAGTGTGCGTCACCCTCAATTATGTGTCCAGCAAATTTTAAATCAATATTGAAACAAATTGGTTGATTTTCAAAGGGATGAAGAACAGCATACCATTTTTCCTCAGATAAAATCAGTGTAACATTCTAATAACTCCTTTTCAAAATATGATTCAATTTTGTTTGTTTCTATCTTACCATGATGCCTTCTTGAGCTACCCTCGCCTTTTTATTTATTACTGAATCAACTATTGAATGTAATATTTCTAGGCATTTTTAAAATGTGAGTTTTTTAACAGAATGAGTTATATAAAAGTTGCGCAATATAAGTGTGTCATATAGAGCGGTCAAAAGCGAGCATAGTGTTGTTAAATCAAGGATGTCATTCAAAAATATCATATTTTGCGCATGTAAGGGTTGCACAATATAAGTGTCATATAGAGGGGTCAAAAGCGAGCATAGTGTTGTCAAATCAAGGATGTCATTCAGAAACATCATATTTTATGCATGTAAAAGTTGCGCAATATAAGTGTGTCATATAAAGCGGCCAAAAGCGAGCATAGTGTTATCAAATCAAGGATGTCATTCATAAACATCATATTTTGTGCATGTAAAATTGTGCAATATAAGTGTCATATAAAGTGGTCAAAAGCAAACATAGTGTTGTCAAATCAATGATGTCATTCAGAAATATCATATTTTGCGCATGTAAAAGTTACGTAATATAAGTGTGTCATATAAAGTGATCAAAAACGAACATAGTGTTATCAAATCAAGGATATATAAAATGAATGACGAACAACTAGCATTCACATTAAAACGAGTTATTGTGTCAATTTGGAATAATTTTTTTAATATTGGTTATATTACATGTTTTACACCAGCAGACATATTTGAAGCAATAGGTAGGACATGAAAATTGAATGATGATTTTAATTACTGAAATAATCCGAACCATAGATATAATCAATAATAAAATAATACAATGACAACTGAGTGGAATTGGCGTGTTAGAGAGTTTGAAATGCTAGAACAAAACTTGAGGACACTCAGACTCAAACGTCCAAAAATTTGTGCTACGTCAATGCCCCATTGTAGACCACAAGAGTTTAATTGTGCTCTTAATCATTTTCGCAAAGAGAACAATCGGATGAAAATATGTTTCCTCAATGCAGAATATGATTAACATGGTTATGTCAGATTCAGATCCAAGTGGGATTCGGACTGTAATATATCTGATGAAGATGATTTCTCATGATCTTATTAATATTTAAAAAAAATAAAGTAGGTAGGTAGGGTTATAATGACGACCCCAAGGGTACTTAGAATTTGCAACTATATAAGTAGCCTTTCATTTGTTATTAAACTACAACATATTCAATGTTGAGTAATAGAAATGTAGATTGGTCGGTCCGAATAGCAGTGGTGATGATAGCTCTAATCATAGTAGTTATTCCAATGATTTGAGTTATCTTGGTAACAATGAATTCAAGATAGACGATTTGAAACCCCACCTTCTTATAGAGTGTAACAATGATTTTTGCGATGTGAAATATTCAGATCCATGAGAATATTATTGTGGTTTACGTCGAGAATGGGCATATCGATATGCCAAATCAGAAAGTCTTGTTCGTGACTTGAAAAATCTCAATGCTCAAATTCCAACAAGGTTCTCAATGACCATGCCTCGAACTGATCAACATTCTTGCGAGGTTGCAGTACATAGGATAAGAAAAGAAAACAATAGAATGCTAGCAAGACATTGTAGATTTTACATGCTAAAGTTGGTCGAAGAACAAGCATCATCAACGGGTAGAGAACTAACATCTACAGAAAGAAGATATGTCTTAAGAAACCCAAAATATTATTTTAAGGATGATATTGAGGACTTCTATTCTGATGATGATTAGGGATACTATGATTTTATATGTATTTTAAATTTATGATGAAGTCATCAATTTGAAGAAAATCAGTATTTTTAATTTTGCTTTGATTGTTATAGTCTATTATTATTTTATATAAGCGTCTTAGAGTTAATAATACATAAAAAGTTCAACAATTCACAATTTTTAATGAAAACACAAATAAATTAGTACATAAAAGGTGCCGATTACATAATACATTTAACAAAAACATAGAAAATACACAATATATGAAAACATGAAACTAGTAAAAAGAAAATACATAGAGATTTAAACTTAATATACAAAATACATAGAAATAATAAACAACAACAATATAGCACAAATCATCTTCTAAAATTTTAATTTATCATTCAAAGCATTTTTCTCGTGTTGAGTGTCTCTGAGGTTATCCTTGAAATTTTTTTATTTTCCTTCGGATTCTTTTAGCAAGACCTCCAAAAGGTCAATTTTCCTTGAGTTTTCATAAGTTTAAACTGCAAGTCAAACTTCACGGTGTCTCTAGTGATACGTGAAGCCGCAGTATCTCTATCAACATGAGGCTTTTAAACTTCGCCGCCACCGTTTTATCTACGAAAATTTCATCTTCCTATAAAAAAATATTTGCAATCATCCATATCCTATAAACATTACAAGAAATCAGTTTTTGAAAGTAAAATATGTATATAATGTGAAGAAACTCTAAACCCTAAAAAATTATAATAACACTTACATTGGGCACTTTACAACGCCAAAAACGATGACCCGAATTATCTTCCTTGATGTTCTAAGCTTATAATAATGACCGCAACCACACACATCTAGTTCTATAGCAAAGTTTGACGTTTTGGAGCTTTGATACATGATTTTCAGGGGGCTAAATTATGGTAAAAGAGTGAAAATGAAGAAGGTGAAGAGTGAAGATGAAATGGAGAAGGTTGGCTAGGGCTATAATACCCCCTTTTGAGCAAAAATTTCCTGCGCAAAAGGACTTAACCGGGTCGTTACGATTAAGTCCTTTCCGTAGGAGCTATAATACCCCCTTTTGCCTGAATTTTCTGACAAAATAATCCTGATTCTCCATATTCATATAATCTTCATCACTGCTAAAATAAAGTTTAAAATATTATGGGTTAAAAATGGTTTAAAAAATATTTTGATTTTATTTTTAAAGATGCAGTAGCAGAAATGTTGAAAATTCATCTCAACATGTAGTACTCAGACAACATCTTCATTATCGCGAAATCGAATGCAGCTTGATTTGAACCGGCCGCTTTAAGACTATATTCAACCCGTTGAATCGTTGGCTCTGATACCACTTGTTGGGATCAAAATAATCAGAGCGTCATGCAGAAGCTTATAATTGTAAACATTGAACGGCGATAAATCAGATGACACAAAAATTATACTAAAGAAGCATAATATTTAATATGAATTAGTCAAGTGACCTACACATTGAAAAAACTAATATAAAAAGCATAAAACCTATCGAGAGAATAATTTCCCCCTAAACAAGATTCTTTAATGACTATATTGTGGATGTTATTGTATTCTTTCTAATAATAAAAAAAATCTATTTATAGAAGTCCAAAACTTATCCTCCAAGAGAAAGATGGATATAGTAGAGTCCTTTTCTAAAAAAAACTTTTTCCGCTAAAAAATCTTTTTTGAAGTAAAACATAATTATGCTAGAATCTAATTAAGAAAAAAATTCAAGAAAAATCCTAACAAAGGATACATTTATATAACTTTCCCTTAAATAAAGTGATCATTTTACAACCCAATAAAGAAGCCAGACACCACGATGATGTATATAGGAGTTTGTAGCTACACTCCTCCCCTTCATTTCATTTTAATTATCATTTTAACTTTTTTCACATTTATCAACAAAGATAATAAATATAACATATAATATTCCGTGTTACCTCTATTTAATAAGGGAACTTATGTAAAATCCTTCAACCGATTAGTTTACCAATATGGTTGAAGTATACACTATCTATACACTTTGATTGTATATGTGATGTATAGGTGTATGTATAGTACATGCATATTTAGTATAAAATATATTCTTTGGCTTTATATGTTGTGTATAGGTATGTATAATATATGTTTATTAAGTATAAAGTAGATACTATATATTAGCGAATATTTCCATATATTCGCCATATATTTTGTAATTAATAGTATTGTATAATTATGGTAAATACAAGATTCTTATTCAATTAGGATTCAACACTGTACACACTATATATATTTATATTAATTAGAAATATGCCCCAAGGGAGATTAATACAATCTTACATGGTATCAGGAGTCAAACCCTAAAAACACATAATTCTTTTTTTCCTCTACATCGCCCCCCACCTCCCTCGGCCGGCGACCTTCATCTCCAAACCCGAACCTTATTTTTTCTCCTTGTCCCCTTTTGTGACTTCCATGTCTACTCCCACCTCTCCTAAGGCTTCCGCCTCCTCCATAGTCGTCATAGACAACCCCCCCCCCCCACTCCCTCCTCCATCCCTTCTTTCCATCTGGCGTTCGCCGTCATGAATATCAAGAATTTCATCCCCTTAGTTCTTGATCAAGAAGATGGTCAATATTCATCGTGGGTTGAACTCTTTCGCATTCACGCATGTGTGTATAACATGCTTGACCATATTGACGACTATTTCTCTCGCCCTATCGAAGTTGAGGACACGACGTGGCGTCGTCTCGACGCCATCGTAAAACAGTAGATTTATGGCACCATCTCTAAGGAATTGCTTCATACGATTATGAAAATCGGTGCTTTGGGTTGTAGTTATGGATATGTGTGGAGGAGATATTTCAGGATAACAAGCATACACGTGTCGTGTATTTGGAGGAACAGTTCAATAATACACGTCTCAACAATTTTTCTAACATGTCCGAGTATTGTAAACAATTAAAATTTGTTGCGGACCAATTATCCAATGTGGGAACACCAATTTCCGAAACAAAAATGGTCATACAACTAGTTTATGGCTTACCAAATGGAGAATACAATACTCTAGCGACTATGATTCAACAATCCGACCCACTACCGAGCTTCAACAGGGCCCGTTCACAATTACATTTGGAAGAAACCCGGTGTGCCAAATAGGATGAACACAATTAAAAGTCGTTAGCAGTAGAAAATCCGGTGATGAAGGACGCCACCACCTCCGGACAACCAACAACTGCGGGGCAGCCATGACGGTAGTAGAGGTGGTAGAGGTCGCGGCAAAGGCGGCTTAGGCCGCGGACGAGGTGGCCGATTAGGCCAGCAGTAGCAACCTAGCTATCCTGCCCACTGGGGCAGCCTAGGCCCGTGGCCCAACCAATTCGGCTGGACCTCATTCCCATTCTAGAATTCGTCGACCCAATACCACGGCACCTGGCAGCCGGGTATTCTGGGCTCTGGACCAGGCCTACGACCTGTGAGCCACCCGCCCCAGCATGCCCACTTGATGCAGGCCCAACATCAACAGACTTTCAACGGCTTGGCCCCCACTGATTTGGGCCAAGTCTTCAACTCTTTAAATATGCAGCCCGATGAAAATTAATACATGGATACGGGAGCCACTTCTCATCTCACTCGATCCTCAGGTAATCTCTCCAAACTATTTTGTTTAAAGTATCCACAATTTATTACGGTTGGCAATGGTCATCGTATTTCGATTCAAGGTTATGGTACCGCCTACACCTAACCACCTCACTCACCCTTCTCCCTAAATAACATTCTTTATGATCCCCACATTATTAAAAATTTAATATTTGTTAAGAAATTTACTCGTAACAATTCGGTATCTGTTAAGTTTGACGCCTTTGGCTTTTCTGTGAAGGATCTACTTACGGGGACACCCCTCACGAGATACAATAGCGTGGGAGACCTCTATCATTTCTCACCCACCTCCTCTGCCAGATACCACTCACATACCTCCCATCACTGCCATCTCTCCATCAACTTGGTACAATAGACTTGGACACGCAGGAACTTCTGTTTTTAATTTTTTTGGAAGCAATAACTTTATTCGATGTAATAATGGGAAGCTTGCCCAACATTGTTTTTTGCCCTTTAGGCAAACATGTTCGCCTTCCATTTCAGTCATCTTTAAGTGTTGCGTTTTCTCCCTTTGATATTATGCATGCTGACTTATGGATATCTTTCATTATTAACTCACTGGGTCATAAATATTATTTCGTTCTATTATATGATTTTTCTCACTTTATTTGGGTCTACCCACTTAAGTTCAAGTCTGAAGTATTTGCCAAGTTTATTAAATTTTGTATTTATATCAAAACACAGTTTGAAAAAGCCATAAAATCGTTCCAATGTGATAATGGTCATGAGTTTAACAATTCCACTTTTCATAAAATTTGCAAAAATAATGGCATGATTTTTCATTTTTCGCGTCCCCACACCTCCCTTCGGAATGGAAAATCCAAACGAATCATCCGCACTATTAATAACATGGTCCGTACACTCTTTTTTCATGCCTCTCTTCCCCCTTCTTTTGGGTTTATGCAGTCAAAATGGTAGAATATATCCTTAACATTTTACCTACTCGTACTATTCATAATAAGACCCCCACCAAAAAATACTCTACCATCGGATCCCCTCATACGATCACCTTCGGATTTTCGGTTGCATTTGCTATCCAAATCTTGCCTCTACGTCATCCATAAATTGGCACCACACACCACTCCATGTGTCTTCTTAGGTTTCCTGTCTAATAATAAGGGGTATTTGTGCTATGAGATACCTACACATAAAATACATGTCTCACGTTATGTCATCTTTGACGAGACAATCTTCCCATTTTCAAACATCCAAAAATTCTGAAACACAGACTACATCTTTTTAGACGAGTCGGATACTTCCCCTATTGTACTCACCGAACTCCATCGTGCCATCGCCGCTGCCCCCACTGTTCCATTACCATCCCATCCCACTGCCATCACTAGTGACCTGTAGGAACATTCCCTAATATATACTACCAGACCCACCATCGTTTCTAACACCCGCCGACAACCCTGTTCGACAATCCCAATGTCATCGCCACCTGTCGCCCATCTTCCCGTCGACCAAACTAGCCCAGCGACTTCCCCACAGTAACCCCATTCCATATATCCAAACTGGTCACCAACACCAGCCCCAATACCAAACCACCCACATCCCATCGATCTAACCCGATACCCAACCACACTCACTCCTACCCCGTCGACCTACCCCGTTGACCTACCCGCCATTGTCACTGCCCTGACAAATCCATCCCATAACTCAACCCCTGACCCGACACTCCATCATATCACCCTGACCCGACACCCCACTAGATCGCACCCCACTCATCTACCCAAATAGCCCCTGCCCCCACACATCGCATAGAAACCCGTGCTCAACACGGGATTTCAAACCCAAAGTCCATTGTAACCTATCCACACAAACTATATCCCCAATTCCAAAAATTAGCTAAACTTGACCCTGATTGGAATGCGGTCATGCGTGAGAAATTTAATGTTTTAACGAAATAACACACTTAGGATCTGGTTCCTATATTGGATGGGGTTAAGTGATTTGATGCATGTGGATATTCCGTCATAAGTTTAGAGATAGTGGTGACCTTGAGCACCATAAGGCGAAACTTGTGTCTAATAGTACTAATCATCATAAGGGTATTGCCTGTGGTGAGATATTTAGTCCGGTGGTTAAACCGGCCACCATTCACACGGTTCTGAGCATAGCTAGGGGTAAGCATTGGCCGATTCATCAGCTTGATGTGAAGAATGCATTCTTACATTGGGACTTGAAAGAAACTGTTTACATGCACCAGCCGCCAGGTTTTATCCATCCGGAGGACCCTCATTATGTTTGTCGTCTTCGTAAGTCACCGTATGGTCTGAAACAGGCCCCTAGAGTGTGGTATGAGCATTTTGCTAATTACATTGTGTAGATTTGGTTTGTATGTAGCAAGTGTGATCATTCGCTCTTTATATTTCATCGAGGTAGTAACATTGCATACTTGTTATTATATTTGGATGATATTATTCTCACTGCCTCTTCTGATGTATTGAAAAATGAGATAATTGCTCTACTTAAATCCGAATTTATTATGACTGACTTGAGGAAGTTGAGTTACTTCTTGGGGATCTCAGTGACTAGATCTGCAGATACTATGTTTTTGTGTCAGCATAAGTATGCAGAGGAAATTGTGTACATGGTTAAAATGGAGAACTGCAAGATCATGCCTACTCCGGTTGACTCGAAGTCAAAACTCAGTGTTGTTGACGGTGATCCAGTGCCCGATTCCACTCTTTATAGGAGCCTTGCAAGTGTACTTCAGTATTTTACTTTCACCAGACATGATATTGCTTATGCTGTTCAGCATGTGTGTTTAATTATACATGCCCCAGGGAGCCCCATTTTACAGCTCTTAAACGTATCATTCGATAGTTAAGGGTACTCTTGATTATGGATTGCATCTCTACCCCTCTGAACCGACCATATTGTTATCATATACGGATGCCAATTGGGCAGGCTATCCGGACACACGAAACTCCACCTCCGACTACTGTGTATTCTTAGGAGATAACCTCATTTCGTGGTCTGCAAAGAGGCAAGCCACCATATCCCGATCGAGTGCAGAAGCAGAGTATAGAGGTGTTGTAAACGTTGTTGCTGAGATCTGCTGGCTCCGAAACCTTCTCTTGGAGCTTCATTGTCCCTTGCGTAAGGCGTCCTTGGTGTACTGTGATAACATATCCGCGATATACTTATCTCATAACCGGTTCAGCATCAGAGAACCAAACACATTGAGATGGATATACATTTTGTTCGTGAGAAGGTTGTTATAAGCCATGTTAAGGTGTTGCATGTGCCTTCTTCGTATCAGTATGCCGATATATTTACTAAAGGACTTCCTAGACAGCTCTTCCTAGACTTCAGATTCAGTCTCAGCGTCCGGCCTCCTCCCGCTTCGACTGAGGGGGTGTATTAGCGAATATTCTCATATATTCGCCATATATTTTGTAATTAATAATAGTGTATAATTATGGTAAATACATGATCCTTATTCAATTAGGATTCAACATTGTACACACTATATATATTTGTATTAATGAAAAATATGTCCCAAGGAAGATTAATATAATCTTACACTATATATACATTGTGTACATATTTTGTAAATTAGATGGTCGAATAGTATTTGCATGTAATTTTCCCATTTAATAAAAGTGAATTGATTTCTTCTTGTTAAATAATGTGCCATTAAGGATTGGAAATAATTGCGAACTTTAATATTGAATTCGTAAAGTGATAATTATTTTGAAGCCCTTCTTTTTCTATTCGAGTAAATATTCGATACATGTAAATTTTATCTAATAACCTTTAGCATGGATTAGACAATAGAGTCTTGAGTTCCTATATGCAATGTATTTTATCATCTTCCTTATTTCTTCCATCATTCTCTTACCTCTCCTTTATGACACCTTTTTAATAGCCCTCTAGACTGCTAATGAGTTTTTTCATATAATCTTCAAGTACTTTCTTTTTGAGTTATATACTGTTGCTTGTATAATTGTAATTAAGAGTTTCTAATTTAACTAGTCAAATGTGTGTAAAAGTTTTTCTGCATTTTCTATGTGATTATGTCTGTCTTTCCAATATTAGTTTAATGATGAAAAATATTCCATCGACTATTATTTTGAAAAGTTAAAAAGAAAGAATGGAAAATATCGTAATAGCTTTTAGGTGATTTATCATTATTCTAAATTGTTTCAAGAAATGAAAGGTTTCTTGTTAGTCCAATCGGGAAAAGGTTAAGGAAATTAATTGGAATTTATTAATTCTTCATTATCGACATGAACAGAGTAACAAATTGGAAACAATTTCCTTTTATTGCAGACCTCTCTGTTTTTATTTTTATTATTTCGTGGTGGGGTAGGAGGAGTGGAGTTATACAATAACAGAGCTTCAATCCCAAACAAGTTGGGATAGGTAAGTGGAGTGAACGAGAATTAAAAAGAGAAATTGACATGGCGTCCATCAAAATAATAGTCAACAAATGTATATTTTATGTATAATGTACATTAATATACATAAAATATACATGTGTATATTTAGCTAGCGAACGTAATTATTTTTGGCCGACCGTTCAAATGTGTAACTTGCATATATTACACATATCGATACATAATGATTCTCATACCTTTTTCCCTCTTCAATGGAATTCATAAAAAACCTTTCCATTTTTGGTAAGTCCACATGAGTTTCAGATATGTGATTTGCTGCTATGAGGACTAGTAGAGGAACATAAGGCAGACTATTAGTGTACATCATTCTGAACAAGACAACTAGCAGCACAGCAACTTGATACACTGATTACAAAATTTCCTAACACATTCATTCTTTTTTCTTTTTTGGTTTTTTTTCGTCTTCTATTCCTGTACAGGTGCATACATTTACAAGGAAAGATGTCATGGTAGATACTCTTGAAGACTCTCTTTTAATTTTTGCAATGTAACTGGCTTTGACACAAAAGAGTCCATTCCATTTGCATAACATTCTTCTGCACTTTCCGATAATGCATTGGCAGTCATCTGCACGAACAAGTAAACGAGTTTCATTGGTTAGCTGCAGCAGAAAATTGATGGGAAAAAAAAGGTTGCATGGCAACGAAAAAACGAGGCTAGCCACATAAATGTTCTACTAGTTGGAGACTTCAATATCTTAACAACTTATGATTCAATATCCTGTTTTCCAAATGAAGCCAGTTAGATCACAATTTGTAGAGTTTTTCTGTTTACTCAGATTCAATTCCTATCTTCATAAAATTTCTAGTTCAATAATAATGTTTCTTTAGCATGAGATATATTACTTTAAACATTCAGTCGTAGAGTTTTTTTAGTTGGTGTGTATAAAAGGATTATAAAAATGATACTGTGAAGGCACTGACAACAAAAAGAAAAATGGAACGAGCAAGAGATAGGAGAGAGCCATATGGAACTATAGAGGCAGTAAAGCACAAGCAATTAGGCATCTAGAATGTAGGTTCTTACTGCAATTATAGGAATCCGCTTGATGGAGGATTCATCACTTCCCTGTGAGGAATTTGAAGGAGACACCTCTTCATCAATGCCAGCATCCTTTGCTGTGTCCCAGTTACCAGATTCCTCAAATGATCGTATCAATCTTGTTGCTTGAAGTCCATCCATGACTGGCATGCATACATCCTGCACAAATAAAATATTTACCAGCACAAGTTAGCATAAATACCTCCGTGGCTAATACTTGATACAAAATGTAAGCCATTAATCTATGTAGAGCCTGAGAGCAAGTAAATATTCTGCTAAATTATTGGTATCTCATCTGCTGCGAACATTGAACCAGAAAGTGTATAATCTATATGGAGACTGGATTGATTAGATCTAATATCTACTTATGGACCAAAAAAATGTGGAAAGTTCCACTGTTAAAAATCTCTTTTCGTCATATGAACTTTAAGGTGTATGAAGTTTCATATTTGTTTTTAAGCAGAATGATAGAGACTTCATTTTACTTAGGTTGATCTAGGCCAGAGACAGACCTACGTCAAGATAATCCCACCCTTGAAGCACTTTGGTAATGCTCCCAAATAATGAATTCAACTGTCCAAGGACCGTCATTTAACTGTTACATATCAGTGACGGATCCAGCCATGGGTTTGTGGATTCGGTAGAACCTTATATTTTGGGGTCGAATTCTATATATATGTGCGGGGAACAAGAGTTCGATATACATATCAGAACCCACAACGTCTAAATTCTGGCTCCGCCACTGCAACGTATTGATAATGACATGAGCAATAAACATGCATGTGTAGGACATTAAGTGAGGTATGAGCCACCATGCCACATACAAAAGCTTTACCGAAAGAAAAACAAAATTTTCAGTTAACATACCATTAGAATGAGGTCATATCTGTTGTGTTGAACCGCACGCACAGCTTCTACTCCATTATTCACTATATCTATGCCATAACCCAACTGCTTCATCATTGACCGTGTTACCATAACAAGTATTTTGTTGTCTTCTACTAGAAGGATCTTGGGTTTCGAAGTGGTCTTCAAAATCTTTGCACCATTGCTAGAAGAGCACTCAGAACTTCTCTGACTTTTTTCTATTTTCTCTGTAATTTCTCCCTGATCTCTGTTTGTAGTTACAGAATTGGTGGAAGCTAAACACCGACGATCTAAAACACCGTTAATCTTTTGGTCTCTACCAGACGTGCTTGGGTTGCCAGAATTTAGGGTGTGTCTGAAGGAAGATTCAGGCTCGGAAGATGTCTCAACAGCATCAGCTACTGAACATGCATCTTCTACTGAACCTGTCTCTCTTGATGTATTGCTATCTAAAGGGAAAGAATGGGAGTTCACTGGAAATCCATTAGTCTTATTCAAAGTGTTAAACCCAAAACCGTTCGCTAAAAGTTTTGTGCCTCTTCCAGAATTGTGAGAAGAAAACAGAGAACCTAAAGTGCGCGGTTGGAATTGGAAAAAACCGGAATTTATATCATCATCATTTCCTTCGGAAGAAGTATCATGATTGTCCATCTCGGAGAGCTCTTCATTATCATCCGAACTATCACATACAGGTGAAACCCTGTAAGGTAGAATAAATGTAAAGGTAGATCCATAGTGTTCTTTGCTGGATACAGTCACATGACCCCCCATAAGCTCAGCCTGTTCAATTAGAATATAAGGGGTCAAGGTAAGTACTAATATCATAGACAGTTCTGCAAAAGTCATTTCAGTATAAATGAAAATTGTTATGCCAAAATTTGAGTTGCACTAAAATGTGGCAATACTCTTGGGACCATAAAATGATGCTTGCTAAGAAATAACAGCTTATTAGTTCAGATGAACCAAGATAAGATAGAAGACTATCACAAACACTTCAATTACTTTGTGTTCATACTTTTCGAAAAATCTAAAACTTTAATAAATTTTCAAAAGAATATGAGTCGTCCCTTGGTTTTTAGGGGTTCGTCATCCTACATGTCAAGAGTTGCATCTGTTTTTTATACAAAGCTAATCAAGAACTATCCCGAGCTTTCATTCATTTCCAAAAAAGTAGGACAACTAGTGACAAGTCCTATAAAACTACGACACCTTTTGCAGGATCCATAAAATCAGAAGACCGTTTTGGAAGTTGCAAATTGTTAATGCTCTATCACTGTGAAGTAATCATATTACTAACAAAATTCAGAATTAGGAATTGGAGTCTCAAAGTTAAAAAGCTTCATTGGGATTAAATGATCAATAAGCTAGGTAAAATAGCAATTAACTAGTATGTGTTTGGGGACATTATAGGCTGGTTTTTACTATTATTTTATCCATCTAAGCAGACCCAGTCATATCTAGGATGCAGTAACCTCAAATGATGAAAGACGTGTAAAGACGATCTGAGTAGGAACAACATCCTTTGCATTTCTCCAAAATTTCGCAATGAAACATATTTAAATGTTTGAACTTCTATTCAAAAACAAAGTTGAAACTAAATGAAATTTAGAAAGTTTTGTAATTACCAGTTGTTTGCAGATTGCCAATCCTAGTCCTGTGCCACCATACTTCCGAGCAGTATCTGCTCCGACTTGCATATATTTCTTGAATAGAGTGGGTATGGCATTTTCTGTTAATCAAGGTAAACTGGCTTAGCAACATTGGCACCATAAATTTTAAAAAAAGGAAAAAAACTAAAGACTTTACAAAAGATTTTTAAGTTATATTCACCGACACTGACAATGTAAATAACTTTTACACCATTGGTGCAACTTAACTGGTTATAGCAAGCTATTGCTCTATTTTCCAAGTTATAATATCAGGCTTTATGTAGGAAAGTTTCTTTAATCTGATATTTTGAAAATTATTTACACTGTCAGTGCACCGAACATAACTCTGTACAAAATAAGGTCAAAGGTAACCATGAAATTTATGGATAGCAACCAGGTCATAGTATCTTGAATATATCAATGGACTTAAGCAAGAAAGGCAGAGATTGTAAGAAGTACCTGGTATTCCAATTCCTGTGTCATAAACATCACAACGTATCCACACGGTTGTTTCCTGTTTATTAGGATCAACCACTTCATCTTCTATTGAAGCTCCATTTTGTTCTGAATAATAACACTCCCCGTTCTGCATCAGTCTTTCATTTGCATCATCAGCATCTTTGGCTTTGCATCCACCGGAGCCTTTTCGATCAAGGGCATTGTGAGATGGTGATGTACACTTATCTTCTTTACATATCTTTGCTAAAACCTTTGAATGATCAGAAGCCATCCTCTTATGTGATCCTTGTTTCACACCAGGATATGGCTCGGGAACCACATATAGCTTTATACCAACCTTTCCTTCATGAGTAAATTTTATAGCATTGCTGGATAACATAGAAAAACAAATCAGGTGCAATACGTCTCTGATACAACTATTTATGGGAAGTTTTTTGCTAACAATTGGAGAAAGTCAAGTGCTTTTATGACCCAAGGAGGGAAAAAAAACTCTGCTGGTACTGCGCTATGAAATAACAGGATGTCAAAATTTCGCATGTCAGGTAATAGAAGGATGTAAACATTTCATTTCATTTCCAATGTGGAGTTATCTCTCGTTTGTAGTAAATGAGATCAAGACTAAAGAAGAAATCAGAATATACAGCAGATGTTTTGACTACCGAGCACTATTAAAATGAAAGATCTAAGCACCATAAAGGCCTTCAGCCACCAAAAGATTTTCATACCTGATCAGGTTCGTGAGAATTTGGCGAATTCTTAAAACATCCCCGATAACCTGATTTAAGGAAAACTCTTCAGTAAGAAACTCATAAAAGATAAATTACAGAGATAATGAGTAGGGGGGGGGGGGGGAGAAAGAAGCAGTTAGACATGTATAGGGATAAGTAATATGTCAACTGATATCTTCCCCAGAATTTTTGTAGTCATGTTCTTATAATTAGGGTCAAACGATGGGGCGAGGTTACCATCAATGTAAATAGTTCATGAGAAGTCTTACCTCAATGGGAACATCTTCAGCAATGTGGCCTTCCAATGTTAATATTTTCTGTAGTGATGCTGCTGCAGTTTGCAAGACATGCTTTACAACCTCCCTTGGTCGGAATTTTGTGGCTTCCAACTTCATTACTCCTGAAGAAGAATTAGAAGAAGAATTAAGTTAATCAAAGTATGTGTAGTTCATTACTGCTAAGACAAAGAAACAAATTCGCTAAACGTTGTTCATAGTAAATTCCAGAGTAAAAAAATATAACTTAGAAAGGTCACTTTGGGACTAAACTATAGTGTTAAACTTTTCTTCTATTGAACTCTGTCCTTCAACTATCCGGCCGAGCGTGCAAATGAAAAAACTCATGAAATTCATTCCTAAGCTAGACAGTTAAAACTAGATCTACACGATTTCTAGAAATATCCAAATACAAACATCTAGGAGATTGCATCAAATATTTTCAGCAAATACTGCAACGCAAAAGAAAAGAGGATGAAAATTGAACCTGATTCGACTTTGGAAAGGTCAAGGATGTCATTAATTAGTTGAAGAACCAAGTCTCCTGAAGACAACATTACATTCACAAGCTGACGCTGTTCCTTGTCCATTTTTGTGGTAGAGAGAATCTCGGTCATGCTGACTACTCCTGATAAAGGAGATCTAATCTCATGAGACATGGTTGCAAGCATTTGTTTTGCTCGCATTGTTTCCTCTGCAACAAACGAAGTATATAACCTTAGCAATTATTATCTTCCAGCATCTGACTCCACATGTGTACATAAAAGCATATAATATGTAAATGAACCTGTTATGTGAATAGTTTTGTTAAGTTCAGTCTCCTTGGCCTTTTGTACAGCTATCTCTTCGCGCAGCTTTGCCATTTTTTCTCTTTTTCTTACCTGCAATTTGACCGTAACATTGCTACTGAGCTTCCATGAATCATTCACCAAAAATGCATTGATGAAAAAGCTCGACGCTCACCTGATCAGTTATCTCCATTCCCATATAATTTACACCAATGGTCTCTCCTGCCTTACTGAACACAGGTTCAACATATATTAGAAAAGTCTTTGACCCAAATAATCCCGTGTCAAATGTAATTTCCCTCTTTGCCGGTATTCCCCGTTCCAAAACCTCTCTTTTGAAGTCTTGAGATTCCTTTACACCAGCACCGGTAAAAATCTCTACATCTGTTTTTCCGATGATGTCCTGAAAGATAAGTATGATTGAGGAAAAAACATACCAGATTCTAAATGTTTTCATCAAAGGAACTGGTGATTTATAGGAAGAAACTGATTCCACTCCATGAGAATATTGAGCAAGCTCACATTTTGAAGAAGAAGTTCTAAAGCATATTAAGGTTAATATACCTCTTCACGCAGACTTGGGAAATGATTGTAGATAAAACGATAGCGTAACTCATTGTCCTGCACAAAAGAATATCGGAACACTTAGTTTCTTCCAAACATAAGATGTCAGTAAATAATATGCCTTTAAGATAGTTGAAGAAAAATAATATAGAGGTTAAAGAAGATATAGAGGAAAATGATGTCAAACTTGCAACTGATGCAAACAAACACTACAAGACATTTTGACTAGGATATTTTTCATAGCCAACAAGTGAAAGTATTTTGAAATATATTCAAAAGTGATTACTCCATTATCTGGCTTAAGTTGAACCTAAAAGGTCATGCAAAGAAGCCCACCATACAAGCATCAATTGTTACCACTTCTCTTCCTATTTGATTGGTTGGAGATGCATGGTTTTAATAAAAAAAGGTAACTGGTGTTTGAATAATTAACACGATCTGCGAGCTTCATATGTCCCAGGAATGACGGATGGTAGTTGTTAGTAGTGTAGAAAAAGCATTTGTACAATTGCTTTATACCACTTAACCAAATCAACTAGTTGACTATAGCCCAAGTACTAGATTTATTCATTGTTTGAATAGTGTCCTAAGCTCAGGCACAGCTTTAATAGTAAAAGTATGTTAATAGATGTTGGCACCTTCCATTCAAATGATTGGTGCGATTCATTTACTCTCCACCCTGTTCCATGTCCACTGTTTGACTATGCTTGTAGACTAATTAACTAACTTGATTCACAGGGCATGGATTAGTTTGATGTCAAAAGAATCATATATGAAAATCATTGAGGAAGACACAACTTGCCTAAGCTAACACAAGGCGATAGAAAATGAAGCTGATAGCCTATTAACTTAAAAAACTCTAAATACCATAGACGATAATGTTCGAGTAGTCAATATAAGAGAAAGGTGTTCATTCTCCTCATCTGAAAAACATAACCATTTCTCTTGAGTAGCTTGAACTGCTACGGGTAGAAAAGGTACAGACATTCAGATATGAAAAAAAAATGGAAATAACTAGACTGGAGAAACCAGAAGTAAGAAGAGAATATTGAACTTTGTAAAATAAAAGGACAAAACACGGTAACATCTACAGAACTATATAACAAGAAATTGGAAGCATTTCCAATTTAGGTAAGGTGAATAGTCATCAAATCATTCTAAGAGAAAACTGACCTGGTGGCCAATGACAACGGGTGCATTCTGGAGGACAAAGTGTAAGAAATTATCAGCTCTTTTCAGAATCTGGGATAGTTCTTCCACTGGAGAGGACTGCCTTTCAAGATTTTCTATGCTTTCCTGCAATTTCTCGATTAGTATTTGCTCGCGTTGAACACTCGCTTCCAACAACTTATCCAAATGTTTAGCTCTCTGCTTCCAATACTTTATGCTGTCATACTCAGCATCTAATTCTAGTTTATCTTGAACTCTCACATCATTCCTTTTCCTAGGAGCCTCTTGGAAGATGTATATCTTCAATTCTTCATCCAATATAGAGATTGGACGCTTATCACCCCCATATCTTTCTTCCTCGAATTGATACTTCTCCAATATCTCCAATTTCTTGAGCTCTGATTCTTGTTGTTGCTTGCTAAGATTGTCAAGCTCTTCTCTAAGTAGCCTTACAGCATTTTCCTGTTTATATTCCCAGTTTTTTACTAAGTAAGCCAACTGAGATGACCCTTTCTCGCTATAATTAGTAAGTTCCGTTAGGCGTTTGAAATCAACTATGGTTGAATCGTCATTGATAGTAACCTCCTCCAACATATCTTGATCTTCTCCTGGCCTATCTATATTGAATTGTTTTCCAGCTTCATTCATATCTTCAGGCCACATCGACGATAGTTCTTCCACTTCCATCTCCATGTCCTCTGCTTGATCACTTTCCATCTCGCAAACCATTTGTACTTATTCTATGATACATACAACCAGAAAGTCAAACTATTTCCACAATTCTCACATCTGAGTTCAACTGAATTGAATTTTCGATAAGATCCTCAACACGGAGACCTATAAGGAGAACGAAAATTGTTTCTCCTTCGGCTCAACTGCTTAACAAAGTCTGCATACAAAATGATTAAGAAAGATGAGTGTATTGATCCCTATTGGAAGAACCAAATTTGAGACTTATATATAAGTTAAGAGACAAGTGCAACACAAAGCAAATAGATGAATATACACATAATCATTAGGATACATACAACAGATAAAACCGAATTGCTGGCTAAAAAGCCACTACACCTTTTCTTCAATAGAACAACTGAAAACTGAATCTCTCAGACAGATTTCAACAAGCATTAATAAGGCTTCAATTTTAAAGATCCAAATATGGGATATGAAGATTGATACCATCATCAGCAAGAACACATGTCACTAATGAAAAACATCGACTTTGCCAGTCTTTTATTATTACAACAGAAGCTAGAAAAAAATTCTCAATGATTTGAATAACAACAACATACCCAGTGTAATCCCAAAAGTGGGGTCTGGGAAGGGTAGTATCTACACAAAACTTAAATCTACCTTTTGCAGGATAGAGAGATAGAGAGGTTGTTTCTGATAGTTCATGATGTTAATTGTTGAAAAAACTACCAACAACTTAAATCAATGGAACAAATGAAATGAGATGGCAAGAGAAAAAAGTTTCTTTTACTGCAACTTCCAACAAGAACATAAAGAATACTACTACAATTCAAGAACATCATTGAGGTGGGACATAGAAATTCAAAAGAGAAAAAAAACTTGAAAAATAGCCAAGTGTTGCAGATATCAACTAATTCATCATACAATGAGCAACTGCAATGCAAATTGAGATCAAAATTTCACGTACACAGATACCAAAGTCAACCAAATTGCTTAAAAGTAGCCACATTTCTTAGTTTTTCAATTGAACTAAAAACCATAAGAAGAAGAAAGTTGGTTGAAAATTTTCTAAGCACCCACCTTCTCCTATTCACTGTAGATCTGAAAGTGCTCAGTCAAAGATAAAAATAATACTCACAACCCTTTGGACCATTATGAAGAATGTAAAAGGAGACCATGTGAAAACCAAAAAAAACAAACTCAAGAAGCCATGTGCGTTTTCTTATGTTGGGTTTTTTTTTCTTTCAATATTTTATACAGTGGAAAATGTACTAATTTTTCGGGTTAGATTCATAGTATAGTTATAGTACTCCTTTTTTTCAAGAACACTCTCTAAACTCTTTTTTCTCTCTGTCTTGTTTTTTGTATTGTTTAACAAGAAATGATTCAGATGGTAGTGACTTATAATATAGTTGTAGGAGTAAATACTACTTTTTCCTTTTTGGTGGCAACTAGATACAGAGAGATCGCTCTGTTTTTATCATTTTAAATTGAAGAAGACGACCCTTTTACGAGTTGACGTTCTTTGTGGGCGCGTTTATGTCACGCTCTCTATTTTTGGAGTTTATTTTGAGTCAGTACTCTGTTGTTGACTTCATCTTGTTATAGTATGATCCTTATATATATATTAGACTCTCCGAACATGTCATTATTAAAAAGTTTTTGTCGTAGAAATGTTAAATTTTAAGAATTATGGTAAGGCATGTGGACAGATATTATTTATAAATCCATGTTTATTTTATAATTTTATCCATTATTCAACATAAAGAGAGTTACGTTCTACTTAGTTTTTTTAATAATAATACAAAGAAATTTAGTTTTAAATAATTATGTACAAATTGTTTGTTCTTTTTAATCCATAAATAATTTTTTTTCATTCCTACTTTAGGAATATATATATATATATATATATACACACACACATATACGAAGTATATGCTTAAGAATAGTGATTCATTTTCAAATAATCGTTGTTAAAAGCTTGGAATCATACGCAAAGACAATAAAATCTGGGGGTTCTCTCCCACCTATTAGGGATGTAAATTTCAACCTTTTTTTTTCAACTTTAAATTCTCTATATAAAAGTTGAAACAATTAACAAAAACTGTAAACATAACATTAATTTGTAAATAATGAAATTAAATATTATATATATGT
Organism: Anisodus acutangulus; assembly: GCA_029783415.1. NCBI lineage: Eukaryota > Viridiplantae > Streptophyta > Magnoliopsida > Solanales > Solanaceae > Anisodus > Anisodus acutangulus. The sequence continues at coordinate 42,537,023 of CM056496.1, read as the reverse complement.
CAAACAAATAAAGTTCTTTTACGAAGAGGAACCGCACGATTAGTTTAACAAAAAAGAGGGATAGGAACATTATACACTAAGAAAAATCACTGTGACAAGTTATACAAAATAGAGCTTTACTAAACTCCCAAATAAGAACGTCTAAAGGGGTATAGTGTGTGTCCCCGGTAAGGCTACACAAAATATAATAAGGTAAAAAATCAAAATTACACTTGAAAGCTTTGTAAAGTTGCAAAGCATCATCACAAAGTGAAGTTAAGGTGCTACTGTCTTGCCAAATGTGGTTAATCGGCTGACGTAGTCTGTAGGCTATTGCGTCAGTCCGAGGTTTACCCTGTGCGCACTCGAAAAAATAGCGGTTGCGGATTCCTTCATCAATAAAAAAAAGTGGTATTGTCAAGGTATGTAGCCACATATCTGTTAAATATGTGCTGACTGTTTCTCTCCCTTTGTTTAGATTATTTTTTTTTGGGATAGTAAATCAAAGAAATTAAGAAGAAAGTAAAAAGAGAGAGACATTGAATAGATTAATGAATACATGCAATACAATGATCCACATAATACAGTTTAAAATTTTGGCTGAATTTAAAGGGATAAGACGACGTTTAAATGGTTGTGTCTGTTCTGAAAGGGTATTTAGGTTAGGAACTTAGGCGTTGTTTTTTAATCATATAGGATATTTAGGTTAATAAGAAGGGTAGTTAGGTAATTTAACTTTTTAATTAAGACGTTCATGCTTTTAATATGATATCGATATGTGTTGTCTAATGATTAGCATGAATTTTACACCCAAGCACCTTTTAGTTTAGGACCTATGACACTTCACCCTCTTCTGTAAATTCGTTAACAAAGACTATATTGAAAATGTTAGAAAGGGAAAACACTTTTCTTTTCCAGATGAAAAATTAGTGTAAGGTTATTGTGAATAACTCTCATTGTTGTTTCCGGTGGTTCTTTATTAATGGTTGATACATCAATAATCTCTTAAATTTATCAATAAATTTTATTAAATACTAGAATTATTATATGGTTGAATACATCAACAACCCCTTAAATTTATTAATAAATTTCATTTAAATATTTGAATTATGGTTTGCTCCAATTGAGCATTTAAATACAAAACGGACTTCTCGATCATATTTTGGAAAAGTTTACAAGCATCAATTACGTAGATAAGGGACATAAAATATGTCTCCTTGTTTAATAATACACATCAACATCAATTAGAATACGCATGAGGTTTTACGGTTACCACTACTAAAAATCCCTATTTTTTCACTAAAAATATTTAGTGGTTATTTTCCAATGAATGTTGGGGAGAAAAAACTAAATAGTGGAGTAGTGTTTTCACACGGAAAATCATGAAGTTTCTCAGCGTTTCAATGAAAATATGTTTCCCACCATGCGTTTTTCGAGTGAGCTAATTCGGTGGGAATGAGGTGAGAAAATCATATTTCATAGCATAAATTTCTCATTGAATGTCAGTGGAAAAAACTTTTATTTCTAGTAGTGTTAGTGAGGCTAATGCATGTTATTTAAAAATATAGCATATTTTAAGTGGTTGACTTATCTAAATAATGGGATGAGAACACAAGCAAAAGCTTTTTCAAAATTTTAAGTCGAAAGTATCATGCATGTGTTCAGGTGCTCAATCGAAATATATCGTAGTTCGAATGTCTAAATGAAATTTACTAACAAAATTAAAAAGTTGTTGATATATTCTGTCTTATTAATTTCTCCATTATTATCGTCCTCGTCTATACATGCATGCATAACATCAAATTATCGGCAACAAATTACGTCAAATGGATATTTCATAAGCAAGTGTTCCTTATATTTTTTTACTTTATAACAAGTTATTGTTTATTGTGTTGTAAATAGCTAGTAAAAAGTTGGGCTTGTGCATCTAAAACATAGGCCTGAAAGGCGAAAGAGGTGGATTTGCACGTGAGAACTAATTCAATTTTGATTTTGCAAAGATTAGGTTTGTTCTTTTGAGCTTAACAGAAAACGTCTAAATTCATGCTTACCAAAAATAGCCAAATCAATCCTTCGATATTAGTCATGTTTAAGTCCATATAATGGTTATTATTTCATAATCATTATAGTTGTACAGTAACATTATTTTATCTAGTCAGTCGTTTTGACTCTCACACATATATATACACCTAATCGCTTCTCTGAGAATAACACCAATCCAAAAATTATTCTGATGCTAATTACTCTTTGTAATCGATTGGGTTTTTTGCTTCTAAATTACTTTTTGTTATTTCTACTCCTGATTTATATTAGGAAAGGTTGTTGAATCCCGAGGGAATCATGGTATAAAATATCCTTAATACAGTATTTCAAAATTGATCCAGCATTTTTTTCGAAACTTTATGGCTAGTTGAATTTATTTCACCTTTTACATAGAGTAATTGAAATGTCTGACATGGTACATTAGATATTTTTTGTCTTATTAGGTATAAGATGTGCATGCAATGAATAATGCATATTTCTATTGTCTTATTAGTGCCCTTTCTACCTCTTTTCCCTCCTTCCAACTTTAATTAGACTCAATGGAAAAGAATGTAATTTAAGTTAACTATTTTTTTAATTTACAAATGGAGAATTCTAGTAAACTTTGAAGGAGTTTCAACTTACTAGTGACTAAAATTAATTCCTTTATATTTTTTTCGTGTATCAACAAAAGTTATATAGTGTAAAGACTATTCAACAGCACGTTGGTTCTTTAATTCATTTAAATTAAACCGTTGAAGCTTTCTATCACTTTCACTTTTTTCATGAATTATTTGGAACTTTACATATTGATCCCAATTTATAATGATGAAAGGGCATACGTGAACCAATATAATTGTCAAAAGGTTTATGTGTGTTGTTTTAATAAAAAATAAGTAGCTTAATGCTATTTTTGAAAAAAGAAGAGCATTTTGGAGATTTTCTTTTTGTTCCTGAAAAAAGTGTTGTAATAGCTGTTAGAATTTTTGTCCTGAACCCAAAAGGTTTTTCAGAAAATTTCCTCTTATGAAACCTTTGAGGAAAACAAGATATCGGCTACAAATATTGATAAAATCAAATGTTGTATACAAGTATGTTTAAGCCAAAAAAGTAAGTACAGGAGACTAAGTATTGAGTAGACATGTTGGAAGTTGAATACCCTTAAAAGAAGGTGGCCACTTCAATAATTTTTTCGACATATTCGAAATAAAGTTATGCCTTGACTAAAGAATAGCACGCTTAAATCAAAATCTTAAAAACTAAAACACTTAAACCTAATGATAACAAGTTTCCAAACAAAACTTACTCCGGGCACTTTACAATCCCTAAAACGACGATCCAAACATTTAGGTATCATTGACGTATTGAGTCTACATTATTGTTCGCAGAAAAAAATATCAGGTTCTATATAAAATATTAACGTTCACATGACTAATCTTTGGTTAAAGATGGGGAAAAATGACCAAATGTTGAAAAATGAAAAAGTTAACCAAAAAAAATACCCCTATTGCCCAGTAAATCAATGCGTAATAGGACTTAATCGCGTCGTTACGGTTAAGTCCTATTGCGCAGTAATTTACTGTACAAAAAATACTTTTGTCACAAAAAAAAATTGGGATATTTTTATTCACCTCCTTATTTTTGGGTCATTTAAATTCCGGACTCGTTGCAAGGGCGCATATATCATTTGCTTTTCCTGTAACGCCAATTATGCATATTTTGCAACATATGCAAAAATGGGAATAACAAATGAATAGCAATCCCGTAGGATATACTTAGAGCAATTTCTTGCGAATTTTTGTTTTAAAAGATGTAACATACGGATTTTTTATATAAATTATTGTTCTTGTAACAAATTTACAGAAAATTTTAAGCTCGCTCAACAATGTTATTCTTGATTTTCAAACAATAATGTGCTACTTGACCAAGTAAATGAAATAGAAGTCAAAAGGAAGAAGTCTCACAAGGAAAATTATCCCCGTTTGAAAAGAAATATTTAATTAAAAAATAATAAATTTATTTTGTGCATGTTGATATTGATTTTATTTAAATAAAAACTTCAACTAAAATTGGCTTTCGGAACGTGAGAGCCAATACACTCATTCATAATTCTTTTACATTGTTTATATTTTCTTTATCACTTTATTTCTTTCCTATATACTTAAGTTTTGTAGTATGGGGAGGCACTAGACATGGAGAAAGTGAAGCTAAAGATGAAGCCCTTGTGATAATCAAATAGGCACCTATATAATATAAGGTTTATAATGATGAGCTTTCTTTTTTAATAATCAATTTGCAAAAAATAAATATTTAAATATCTTAAGTTGAGTTTTGTAAATAACCAAATCCAACAAGAATGAGAAATCAATCTACGAAGACAAAGGAAAAAGAAAAGAAAGATAATGTGTCTGGAAATGTGTCAATTTCCTAAGAAATGATTGCGGGGCTACCTTTTAAAGTTCCAAAGCTTAGAATATTTATTCCCCAAGTAATATTTGTTGCGGCACCTAACCTTTATAACTGGCATTCTGACTTTTCCCAGTAGTTATTTGTTAATTATTACACCTTTCGTTCTATTTTAAATGCATTACGAAGTAATAAAAGTACAAGGTAACCAGAGATCTAGCGACATAATCTGGAGAGAGATAGTAAATTTTTATTTCCCTTGATATTAAAGACCAAAATGAATTAATTTAGCTTAGATGCTTGCAATTTGCCTACATGAGCTATTTATATATTACTTACTGGGTTGCAAATCTCTTCATGAAAATATTGAAAGGCTTTCCATAAGCTACTTATAAACGGTCTACAATCTATTTAGTTGAACTACTTACAAGCTATTTTCTTTTTTGTAAGCTTCTTCAATAAAATATATCGAAGTCGAGGATAGGTCGAGTGCCTTCGATTTAGGGGGTGATATGGTCGATAGCTTTGTAGACACGATAGTGAATTTTGAAAAGCTCCACCCACGAGGAGTATTGACCCTTTTCCATCTCAAGAGTGATAGAGATAGAATTTTTAATATGACTGCAAGTGCATGATGAAAGTTGGTTTGGTCAGCCATGAAAAACGAAATTTAGGAGGAAGAGGGAGAGAGAACAAGAGGGAAGCTAGCCGAAAATAGGGTTTCCGTCGATGGGGGGTTGCCGAGAGGGGGGGTCGGCGGCTAGGGAGTAATTTTTAGGATTTTGGCTACTGATACCATAAAGGAATATGTTCCTTGATTTTATTAATTTATGATTTACAATATATAGTGTTACATAAAATATTTACATTGCTACCTACTACATAACTAATCAACCTAATTATAAAAAAATATAATTTTATTTAAAATAAGAGATATATAATTAATGTAAGAATATTATATTCTATTAGATTGGTTGAGTTAAAGGGATCTACCTTGGCATTATTATTGAGAAATTAAAAAATAAAATTAATGATGGCAAGTTATAACAAAAAAGGAAAAACGTGGAGCCAACTCCAATCATTTACTGGAGTACCCCCCACCCTAAACAATAACAATGAACAGAATTAGTTGGATGGACATGGTGCGTGATAAGTATAATTTTTATTTAATATTAATATTTCGTTAGTTTAATGCAATTGAACAACTAAGACACATCCAAGTGTCTCAGTCTCTTATAGTTCAACTTTGTCCATGCGATAGTGCTGACTCAGCACAGATCCACGTCATCTACAGCTTGACATGTTGTTCAGTTATTTGTATTATTCCAAAACCAGCTTTATTTTTCCTTCTTTTATAAAATATATAAAAGGGATTCGGCTTCGTTCTATTAATTTTTACTCCATTAATTATCAATACATCCCTTAATGAATGACAAATGTCCTAATTATTATAAAAGGTTGAGATTGATTTTTATCTTATTTTTTATATTTGATCAAGCTCTATTAATGGTATTGATTGAAAATTTTAAAAAGGGAGCTAATAGTTGAGTGAGTATTATTTAATTAAACAATTAGTAAGAATGCATTCAAATGTAAGAATGAAAAAATAAATCTGTAGAATTAAATAATTAGTAAAAATTCTCTATTTTGGTTAAGCTCTATTAATGATAATAGTTGGAAGAAAAAAAAAGGGAACTAAAAAGGATGCCATTGCTAGTTTTTTTTTGTATTTAACTATAGATCTTACTACTTGTTTAATGAATTGTTCATCTATAGTCAAATATAGTTTTACTAATTATTTAATTTAATTTTTAAATCCAACAAGTTATTTCACATTGACAAAAAATGCTACAGATTTGTTTTTTCATTTTTACATTTGAATGCTTTCTTAGTAATTGCTTAATTAAATAATAGTCACTTAATTATTAGTTCCCTTTAAAAAAAATTATTTAATACCATTAATAGAGCTTAACTAAAAATAGAGAATAAGTTAAAAATCAATCTCAATTTTTCATAATTACTAGGATACTTGTCATTCATCAAAAGGTGTATTGACAATTAATGGAGCAAAACTAATGGAGTGGAGCAGAACCCATATAAAAGAAATGTTTTTCCATTAACTAGTGGTTTTACTTAATTAATCCAATATTGATTAGTGCTAAACATGGTTAGACAGTTAGGATTGCATTCATCACTAGTTAATTAGCTTTTGGAAAGTTATGTAGAAATGATGAGCACCACATTCACTTAACAATCTTTCATAACTTAGGTTTTCTTACTACTTCTAGGTTCATATATAATAGGTCTAAAAATTTTAAGAGTTTTAATTTGCAAGAGAAAAGGGTCGTCATATTTGCTTCTTTACTATTGAAAAAGGTTTAATATTATTTTTTATTATATTATCAGTCCATATATATTATTAAAATTATAAAAGTGATATGAATTAATCCTTCCTCCGTTAAACACCATCTATTTTAGCCAAAATAATATGTCAACTCACCAAACCGACCCTTTGTTTTTGCCACCACCCAAAATGTCGCTATTAGCGCTCATTTAAGGGGGTTAATCCCTACCATTTTCTTTTTGGCTCGAGTCAAATCTCTAATAAGAATAGAGTCCCAATTCCCATCACACTCCTTATATCCAAATTATGTTTCTTTTTTAGTTTCATGCATCATGCTCAAGACTTGCCTCTTTTAATTAGCTCCGACACCTTCACTAACCTTCTTGATCTCTTGGCTCCATGATGATCCTTTGGCCGCTTTAGTTAGTCCTCCTACACTTGAGATCTTAATCAAACAGCAAGAAAAGCATTGTTACCATTCAAATATATACCAATCATTGATGCGTCAACAATCAAACAAGTGTTTTTTCAAAATCATCACTCTTGTTATGGAACGTAACAACGTAACTTCACTATCAAGTAGATTCTACTTTGACTTGGAGAAATAACTTTAAAATTTACATTTAATCTACCACAATGTAAGCATTGTAAAACCTTTTCTCAATATATCGATTATGTGAGTCCTACAATTACACAAGTATAATAACATATTCAACACAAACTAGGAAATAAGAGACTAAATCCTAGTTGGACTATGAAAGCTACAAACGTAATCTGTCTTCATTCCCCTCAAATTGAGCAGGGTGTTGAACCGCTGTCAACTTGGTCTTCAAATCAAGAAAGCAAGGCTTCAACAAGGGCTTGGTGAGCACATCGGCAGCTTGACCATGAGAACTCACATATTGAACTGAAAGTGACTTAGCACAAACCTTATCACGTTCAAAATGAAAATCAATTTCCATATGTTTGGTACGAGAATGGAAAATGGGATTAGTTGTTAAGTAGGTAGCACTAAGGTTATCACACCAAAGGATACGAACAACAGACGTGAAGCAGCCTATCTCCCGAAGAAGGAATTCAACCCAGATAATTTCAGATGTAGCTGCTGCTAATGTCCGATACTAAGCCTCAGTGCTGGACCTAGAGACAGCCCGTTGCTTCCGTGATGACCAAAAGATCAAGTTATCACCAAGAAATATAGCAAAATCAGTTGTGGATTTCCGATCATCCACATCTCCCCCCCCCCCCCCCCCAAATCCGAATCAGAGTATCCATGAAGCAAGTTATTTGTAGCACGTTTGAAGAACAAGCCATGAAAAGCAGTAGCTTTAACATAACGTAAAATACGTTTCACAACTGTTCAATGAACATCCATGGGACAGTTCATGAATTGGGATACTTTGTTCACAGCATAAGCAACGTCCGGTCGAGTGAAGGTGAGGTATTGAAGCGCACCAACGATGCTACGATATAAAGTGGGATCACTAGAAGGAACACCAACAGTAGAGGATAGCTTTGACTTAGATGAAATGGGCGAGCAAACAGGACTACAGCAATATGCACTCCATTAAGAAGGTCCTCAACATATTTACGTTGAGACAAAAATAATACCTCACTTGTCCGGGTTGCTGCAATGCCCAAAAAATAAGAAAGAGTGTCAAGGTCACGAACAACAAAACGGGACTGAAGCAGTGTAACGAGCGACTTGGGTCGAGCAGGATTATTTCCCATTAACAAGATATCATCGACATATACCAAACATAACAACTTATCAGTAGAAGTAGACACGTAGAATAAAGAGCTATCGGTCTTGGAACCCAAGAAGCCAAGAGAAAGAAGTACATCAGTTAGTCGCTTGTTCCACATGTGAGATACTTGTTTAAGACAGTAAAGAGAGCGTTTCAACATACAAACATGATCAGGACGAGATGGATCAACAAAACCGGGAGGTTGAGACATATAAACTGTTGGAAATTTGCCTTTGGTGGGGAGGTGCGTCCACCCATATTTAATGACTTAAACACTAGGGTTCCGCATGTTGGAGGCTTTGTCTCTTCACACATGCATAATCTACTAAGTGAGTAGATGACAGTAGGGCCAAGGATAGTCAAATTTCATTGAGAAATGAAAGAGATATTGATCCACGAAGTAAGGTGTTTGAGGCATGAAAATATGGTGTGTGACAAATCTACCACATCGGTGGGAAAAGGAAGAATTGTTCTCTTTATAAGTCTCAAAATTGTCTAAGGGTTTGGGACCCCAAGGGATAACCCATGTGTTTGAAGGAGGGAGGACCTAGATGTGCTTGGGTTCAAAGCTAAGTCCACACGCGCGCCGTCCGGTCCGGGCTCTGGTCGTGGGCCTTGGGTTGATAGCTGATATTATCTCTTTGGACCCCCAAATTGCTTAATATTTACAGTTTGGTCCATGGAGTTTCTGGAAAGATGAAACTGGGAACGACAGAAGACAGAAAGTTTATGCCTGCCGTTTGGGTTGATTTTTGGAGCTTTAAAGCTCCATTAATCTGCACTTAATTCTTGTTGCACATTAAATCAGCCATTACTTGGCTGATTAATTCCCTCACTAATGGCCATTATTTGGCCATAAACAACAATTACTTGGCAGTTGAGAAGTCTCTCCCCTTATGCTATATATTGAAGCCTTTTGGCTCAATTGTTGAGACTACAATATACTACACAGAGACAAACAGAAGAGAGAACAACACAAATTCTGTCCAAAACGTGAGCAGAAACAGTGGACATAAAAAGAAAACTCTTCCTTCTTTTTTCATCCTTCAGCAAGTCGTTTCGTGTTTGTTTTCTTCGTCAGAATCAACCTATTTGTTTTGTAGTGTTGATTAGTTGTTGTTTTATCTTAGGAGACTATTGCCCGTTAACGTAAAAGCATATATACGGGGCAATCTTGTCTTAAAGACAGAGAGACATCTCTCGACTCAGTCACAGCTGTAACAATCCAGATTTAGTATTTCTTGATTTCAAGTTATCAAGATTCAACATTCAACAAGTTTGCGGCAGTTCTGAATATTGGTTATTTGTTTATCCTTTCGAACACTTGTAATATTTATTTACTTCCCGTATTGCTTTACATATCCAACATAAACAACCTCATCCAAATGCTCATGGAGGAACGTATTTGAAATGTCCAGTTGTGTGATATTCCAACCATTGGTCACAGCTAAGGAGAGCAACAATCTGATTGTTGTCGGCTTTACCACCGGACTAAATGTGTCCACAAATTCAATCTAAGGACGTTGATGATATCCCTTGGCAACTAAGGGCGCCTTGTAATGATCTAGAGACCCATCAGATTTCAACTTTGTCTTGAACACCCAACGACAACCAATAACATTCTGAGAAGGTGATTGAGGTACAAGTTCCCAGGTCCTATTCTGAATCAAAGCATTATACTCCACAACCATCACACGACGCCAATGGTCATCCTTAGCAGCTTGTGAATAACAAGTAGATTCCTCACCACTATGTGTAATAACAGACAAGGAAAATGGCAGCTTTGGCTTCAGTGAGCCTGTTTGAGTACGAGTGACCATGCGTTGAACAGGAGTCAGAGGAGTCAGAGATCAATTAGTAACAAAGGAGGCATTAGGTAACGCGGTATGGTTTAACACAGATGGTGGGTGGGAGCTAGGCGGTGGTGAGTGCATGTCTGTTCCGGTTGAAGGCTGGAAATAGCACACTAAACAGGGATTGATGTTGTAGCCGTGGTGTAGGTAGTTTATTAATAGTATACACGGCTGTTTCAAAAGCATTGGTCCAAAAATGAGAAGGAACATTAGCATGATGCAAGAGTGCCCTTCTTGTTTCAACAATATGCCTATGTTTTCTTTCAACACAACCATTTTGTTCCGGAGTATAGGGACAAGAGGATCGTTATGTAATCCCATTGTCAAGTAAATATTGTGTCAAGGCTTGAGACTCGCCTCCCCAGTCAGCTTGAAAAGATTTAATAGATCGCCCAAAATACTTTTCAACAGTGGTACGAAATTGAGTAAATACAGAAAGAACTTCAGACTTGAAACGAAGAAATAGATCAAAGTGTATTTACTAAAATGATAAAAAAAAAAAAGATGACATAATAACGATAATCATCGTTAGAAACAACCGGAGAAGAGCCCCAAACATCTTAACAAATTAAATCAAGAGGGCCAGAGGCCTGAAAACTAGACTCACTAAAGGGGACTTTATGACTCTTAATAACATCACATGTAGTGCATAAACTAGATGATTTACTAGAAGTTAAAACAGCAGTTGGTAATGTTTGACGAACTGTAGGATAAGATGCATGCGCCTGACGAGCATGCCAAACACCAAGAGAAGCAGCAAAGGAAGCTGGTGAGAATAATTTCGTTATAAGAAGAGAATAAAGTCCATCACTACTCGGGTCGGTGTGCAGTATTCCCCTCGTTACCAAGTCCTTAAATCAAAAAATATTCAACGGAAACATTGTTGACTTAGCAAAAGAACTAATAGAGTCCAAGTTTTGAGTAGCAGTAGGAACATGTAGAATATTATCAAGTGTAAATTTTTTATCAGAAGCAGTGATGGAACTTTTACCTATGTTAGATATGGGTAATTTAGAACCATTACCCAGAGTGACTTCCTCGGGACCTTGATATTCAGAATGAATAGCAAGGTTATCAAGATCAGAGGTAAGACGATGCGTGGTGCCACTATCCATCAACCAATTCTGTGTAGGTGAGCTTTGGGTGCTGGCTAAATTTGAGGTGGGAGACAGGATATTCTGGTTCCATTAGGTGTTTTAGGTGAGGGACAAACTCGTGCAATGTGCCCTTTGCCTTCACAATTGTGACAGATACTTGTTGACATGTCTGAAGGTAGAGGATTAGAGAACTGGTAGGAAACACGATTTTGAGTCGACGAGGAGAATCCTTGATTCTGAGAGCGTTCACGGCCTTGATTACCTCTTCCTCTCCCACGACCACGATTCAGAGTGGATGTACTCGGAGTGAAATGTGCTATGGGTGCAATAACATTAAGAGATTCATCTCTTTTTAATTGTCGTTCTTCATTCAACAACAATCCATATAAAGCGTCAAAAGAAATCTCCTCTTGACGTGATTCAAGCGATCTTGTGAAAGGACGATAAGTTGGTCCTAATCCAGCAAGAACAAATTCAACCAAATCATCGTTGGAAACCGGATGCTGCAAAGCAGCCAACCTGTCCGAAATTCCCTTTGCCTTTTGTATATAGGACTCAATGCTTGCATTCTCTCTCTGTAAATTATGCAACTGAGCTTTTAACTCACTAATCAGTTGCTTTGAACCCGAAGCATAAGCAGCCACAAGTTTAGTCCAAGCTTTTCTAGCAGTTTCATCACCAACTAATCGAGGTAATATACCTTCAGAGACTGAAGCAACGATCCAACTTAGGACAAGTTGGTCTTCTCTTACCCAAGAATTATACTCTGGGTTGGGTTTATTATCCAGAAGTCGTTCTGGAATCACCTCGTCACCTTCAATATGATAACCAAGACCACAACTCCTAATCATAGGAAGAAATAGTAGAGGAGTCGCCTGTCATTGCTGTCGAAGTTTGTGTTTGCTGAATTGTTTTTGGGTTGCTTTTACCTATTAGGCTCTGACACCATGTAAGACATTTTCTCAATATATCGATTATGTGAGTACACAGGTGTATATATAACATCTAACTTAGAGTCCTACGATTACACAAGTAAAATAACATATTCAACACAAACTAGGAGATAAGAGACTAAATCCTAGTTGGACTATGAAAGCTACAAACGTAATCTGTCTTCAAGCATTATATCCTTACTTCCGTAAGCCAAAAAGTACAGAGATAGTATTGGTTCAGTTACAATCCAAGTGTATTTTTCTTTAATGCTAAATCAAACTAAATATCACTAATCTTTTTTAATTCAACTCCACATCGTACCAAATCAAAGAAAACGCTGGACTTTTAAGTTGGATTGAGTGGATATAATTATTTATTAAAAGAAAAATTATTAATATGTGTTTAAACAATTGTGAGATAGAAGCTAGGTATATCTTCAGTCTAATTATAACTTAACCAAAACTTCCGAACTCTTTTCCATCGCTTCATAAATTCAAAATGGCTTCATACAGAGGCGGATCAAGAATTGTAATGTAACATCCCGTACTTTCGGGTTACGGTTTAAATCGCTAAGCGTTTATAAAATCGCTAGGCATGTGTAAATAGACCCGAGCGTTGGAAAAATTTTGTTATATTTACATATGCTAATAAGAGATTAGTAATTAAATAGAGAAAACCCCGAAATAATTTTGGACGTAACAAATGTGATGATGGGGATTAATAATAACAGTTGTATATCCTCAAAGAGGTTATGGACTAGTGGCATATTAGGAAGTAATGACATTGAGTATATGAATGCCTTATAAGTTATTAAGATTTAAGTGAATTGGAATCACGAAATTAATTATGTGCGTGATTAATTAATTATGGGATTAATTAATAATGTGGAGGAGACAAAGTTGAGTGGGGTCTCTACGTGTAGGACTTAGGAGAATCACTTAAGTGGAATTCCACTAATATGCATGTAATTGGGTAGGTGTCGTGCGTTTAGGATTAAATGGGTTAAGACTTCCTATTAGAACCACACGTATTAAGTGGATAGATGATATTGCATTTGGTCTTAATTCCTTAACAATTCATGTTGTATGATTAAGACCTACTATGCCCATTTTATTCCAGTAAAATCTCTTTCAATTCAAAGAAAAACCAATACCCATTTTACGTTCCAGAAAGAAAACCTTAACATTTCATTTTTTTCACCACTTTCTCGTGATAGAAGAGTAAGACTCAAGAAATAGTTCCTTCATTTTCGCTTACTCAGAAAACAATACAAGTAGCAAATGTGAAATTGGAAAGCAGTCCATTTTAGCTTAGAATTGAGAAACCAAAAACATACGAAGCAGTGGAAAAAAATCATGCAAGTACAACAACAATATTTTCCTTCCAGTTTAGCGAAACGAAGGTATGTTAAGGCAATTTTTTTTCTTTTGGGATGTTCCATCTAACGAAATATAATCGTGATATTGCTCCATAATTTATTCTACTCCTAGTAGTTAAGAATGTTCATGTTATTGATTCTTATGCTAAAACCATGTCTAAATATGTTTCTAATTTCTTATTGAGGCATACAGAAAAGATGTTGAGTTCCACAGTGTTAACCGAAGGTACAAGGATGTTATGTCACTCAAGGTATTTTATTGTTATTCATGCATACCCTGAGTGACATAACATCCTTGTACCTTCGGTTAACACTGTGGAACTCAACATCTTTTCTGTATGCCTCAATAAGAACTTAGAAACATATTTAGACATGTTTTTAGCATAGGAATCAATAACATGAACATTCTTATCTACTAGGAGTAGAATAAATTATTGAGCAATATCACGGTTATATTTCGTTACATGAAACATGCCAAAAAAAAATTGCCTTAACATACCTTCGTTTCGCTAAACTGGAAGGAAAATATTGTTGTTGTACTTGCACGATTTTTTTCCATTGCTTCGTATGTTTTTGGTTTCTCAATTCTAAGCTAAAATGGACTGCTTTTCAATTTCACATTTGCTACTTGTATTGTTTTCTGAGTAAGCGAAAATGAAGGGACTATTTCTTGAGTCTTACTCTTCTATCACGAGAAAGTGGTGAAAAAAATGAAATGTTAAGGTTTTCTTTCTGGAACGTAAAGTGGGTATTGGTTTTTCTTTGAATTGAAAGAGATTTTACTGGAATAAAATGGGCATAGTAGGTCTTAATCATACAACATGAATTGTTAAGGAATTAAGACCAAATGCAATATCATCTATCCACTTAATACGTGTGGTTCTAATAGGAAGTCTTAACCCATTTAATTCCAAACGCACGACACCTACCCAATTACATGCATATTTGTGGAATTCCACTTAAGTGATTCTCCTAAGTCCTACACGTAGAGACCCCACTCAACTTTGTCTCCTTCACATTATTAATTAATCCCATAATTAATTAATCACGCACATAATTAATTTCGTGATCTCAATTCATTTAAATCTTGATAACTTATAAGGCATTCATATACTCAATGTCATAACTTCCTAATATACCACTAGTCCATAACCTCTTTGGGGATATACAACTGTTATTATTAATCCTCATCATCACACTTGTTACGTCCAAAATTATTTCGGGGTTTCCTCTATTTAATTACTAATCTCTTATTAGCATATGTAAATATAACAAAATTTTTCCAACGCTTGGGTCTATTTACACATGCCTAGCGATTTTATAAAAGCTTAGCGATTTAAACCGTAACCCGAAAGTACGTGATGTTAAATTTAAATTTCTGAATAAATTATTTATATAAATTCTATGGATTGTTAACATAAATACAAATTTTGACTAATATTATTGGATTTTTCCGAACACTTAACTAAAAATGCCTTCAAGTTATTGAAGTATATATTGTACTGCATGTGCTTTGGAATTGATTATACATATACCTCCCAATCTAGCCAAGATTTCTAAAACTACTTTGTCAAGTTATTTAAATATTACTAAAGGTAAGTAATTATTTTGTTAAAGAAAAGAAAATTAGAAGAATTTACCTTCATATTCATTTGAAAATTTTCGAACTTTATAAAAATAATAACCTTCTATTTGTTTACTAGATTTTTTCTAGAAGTGAAAGTGAAACAATAAGAAATAATTCTCCTATCACTCATATTACAATATTGATAAACAAAGCCTCTCATATATAAAATATTTGAATTATATATAATGACAGTATAATCAATAAATTTAACCTATGATAATAAGCGTAATCATTAGCCAACCAACTGAATTAGTAAGATCCTCTTATTCAACAAATAATCACACAGTGCTTATAAAAAATTTACGTGTAATAACATTAATTAAGTTACGTACGTCACTACATATAACTTAAACTATTTCTTAATTAAGAGAGGACGCCGGCAATTAGCTAAGATACGTTATCTTTTTTGCTTGAAGGAACCACATATGGCGTGTGCATGCATGTCTGTAAACACGTTTTTTTCTACCTTCTAGTTTGTACACCTTAAAGTTAAGATTAGAAACTCAAAAGAGTTGTCTATTTATTTTTTAATTTGAATAGAGATTAGAATAAACGAGGAAGGACCACTAAGCTGACGAGGACCTCAAATAAAGGAAACTCTCTTTTCGAATAATTTTTTTACTACACCCTCCCTAGTGAATTTACCTAAGAGTTAGTAATTTAGTACTAATTAAATCCGTTATGGACCAACATGTGTCTTTTGCAGAAGACAACATCCATGATTATCGGATAAATTAACTTTTAAACTTGGATTTACGAGATTCAGAGTACCTTTACTCCAAGTTAGGTTACTCCAAGTCTTGTATTAGATAAGAAAAAAATTATTAATTACAAGGGTTAAGAAAAATTAGATTTAGGGGTACACTTGAACTTTCACAAATCAATAACAAAAATAAATAATTCTAATATGTTTCTTCCTCCAAAATATTTAATAAAAGAGTTTAAGTTATATATATATACCGCTAGTGTAAGAAATTTTTATATATCATTTGCTACGTTTATCTGTTATAGAAGGTAATTTGTCTTAGTTTTAAGATTACGAATCGACCTCACATTTAAAAACCTGATAGTATAAAATGCTTTTACCCTCAAAATGTATATAACTTGTCTTTAATTGCAAATATAGGTTGGTGAAATCAATTATTAAGCAAACAATTTTGAAGTTTTGGTCTCAAAGACAAAGTGTAAGGTCTCACTACTAAGAACAGTTATGAAAGGTGCAAAAGAGACTACTACGTATAAAAAATACATCAGCTACTCTTATTGCAGCTTGCAAATAAAGATCCATTGAATTCTCACTACCAGCCCAACTCATTCACACAACTTATCCTTTTCAAATTGACTTCACAATATACGTAAGACTGACAGCTCGAATGGGCCAAGTTCCTAAAAGACTTTTTTTTCCCTATTTTGGGATTCTTTTTTGTGTGTGTGTGGGGGGGGGGGGGGGATACACAGCAGTTCAACAAAGTGCATAAGAAAAAAAATCCTAAGCGTTACCCTTTACTATAAATATTAGCCACTATAATGAATTAGTTTTTAAATATCACTGTGTAATAATTATACACTTGTTATACATCAAGTATACACCGACGATGACAACAAATATTTACGGCTAGGTGGGTGAAATTTTTTCCATTGGCCTGAGTAAGATATTAAGATCCCTTCTATTTCACATAAATATGAGAATCCATATAGACCTCAATTTATATTTATCTTTGGAAAAAAATAGAGGACAATGCCTCACTATATGATTCATATGAAAACAAAAAGAGTAATAATAGAAAGAAGGGAGTGAAATGAAACATTTACATCATACAGTAACAGTACATTGATAACAATAATAGGAAGGAGTGAAGGAAATTGTACGATTTAGGAGTGTGATAGAGATGTATACGGTCTTTTCATTTTTAACTAGATAATTTAAATTTAATCAATTGAAAATAGAAATATTCCAGATAAAAAGAATTTTTCCTTTAGAGACCGTTGCGTAATATAAATTTGAATTAATTGAGCCAATGAATTTTGGTTACATAAAGATAAAAAAGAGATAAATTATTTTAAAAAAAAAAAAAAGAGAAATATGGTGGGTAGGGTCTCAGGTGGTGGCTGCCGGGCCGTAGAGCGCACAGATACGTACTCCAAACACAAGCCCACAAACTGAGGAGTTAAAAGCCAGCATATAAGTAAGGAGTCCTACTAAATATTTTATCTCACCCAATTTGTGTGACAATATTTGATTGAGCATGTAATTTAAGAAATAAAGAAAGATTTTTAAAATTTATAATCATAGATAGTTAGATACTTGTGTAACTATAGATTATCTTATCAAAGATAAAATTAACTTTTTAAAGTTAAATTATAGCACTAAATATAAAAAGATTTTTTTAGACTAACTAAAAAGAAAAGAATTTTACACATTGAGGGATTACCAAAGCACTAGTCCCATAAGTGGACGGCGGGATTTCTCATCGTCTTACTTGAGGTGCCCTTCAACTTTCTTAGATCACATTAGGGAAATTTATTAATAATAATAATAATAATAATAATAATAATAATAATAATAATAATAATAATAACGTGATCACTTTCTTGTAAGTTAAGAGCGCAATATTAGATCGATCTGACTCAATGGAGCTCGAGTTGATTTAAATGAATTTTAATTGAATTGAGTAAACTTTTATTGAAATCGAGTTGAAGCTAATCTTGATTGGAACTTGAGCAAGCCGAGCTATATGTTAGAGTGAGTTAGAGTCTCATTGGTTGAGGAATAAACTATTGAAAATTTACTAATGTGAGTTTTGAGTTTATCCCGTCTTTAATGACTTAAATACATGGCCCTGCATGTCGGAAACATCATTTATTCACACATGCCTAATCTACTAAGTGAATAGATAATGTTAGTGCCAAGTATCGTCAAATTTTATTAAGAAATGAAAAAAATATTGGTACACAAAGTAAGGTGTTTGAGACATAAAAAGATAGAGAGTTTTTGGCCAAAAATAACAAATCTACTTCACTGGTAGAAGATGAAAGAATGGAGCAATATATAAGCTCTAAGTTTGAGTAAGGGTTTAGGACCCCAAGGGGTAACAAATGTGTTTAGAAGGGAGATGACCTAGGTGAGCTTGGGTTCGGGGCTAAGCCCCACGCGCGCCGCCGCCCGTCCGGTCCGAGCTGTTTGCTGTTTGCTGGAATTGTCTTTTTGATCCCTAAAGTATTTTCTATTTACACTTTGGTCCCTGAAGATTTTCAAAACGTTGCAACATTTCAGAAAGGTTGCAACGGTCCTCCTCCTCAAATTTAAATTGAACAGTAACGTTCAATCAAGACACATAACACACAATACAACCCTAAACTCTTCTGTTTTTCGAAATCCTTTCTTCTGTTTTGTTTAAAAATATACAGAAACAGAATTCTAATTCTTTTGTTCTGTAAATTGAGGAACAGAAACATATTTCGAATTCTCCTGTTTATTCTGTTTGAAATAGACAACACAGAAACAAAACTTATTTTTCTTCTGTTTTGTTCTAAACACAAAATAGAATCAGCAATCTATTCATATTTATTTTCTTCGATAGAATCATCTATATTTGCTTTGTATAGTTGATTGTTGTTGTTGTATCTTGGGAGACTATTGTCCATCACCGTAAAAGTATCTATCCGGGGCAATTTTATCTTAAAGACAGGGAGTCATCTCTCGACTCATCAAATCATTTATTTTGTTTAACCTTTCGAATACACCAATTTTCCCAACAATTTTAAGACAAAATATTTATAAGTGTCCGAAAGAGAGAATTTAAAAGAGTGACTGTTTTGATAATTCAGACAGTGTAGTCAAAAGAGAGAATTTTCCAATTTGTAGTTGTAGTGGTTATCTAACGAAATTGGTTCTCAATGGGATGACTAATCTGCCAATTTCAAATATGCCATTATAAGCAGATATATGAGGATTTATTCTCAGTGGGGATTTACAGTGGTGCTTTACAAAACGAAGTTGAATTGGACAGTGGCCACTGCCGGATGAAACCAGAATAGAATTTATAAGCAATATGGAAATGGATCCATATTCTGCAACTGATAATTCTGGAAAGTTAGTAAGTTAAGAGCAAAACAATCAAGGCACGATAAAAGAGGTAGCAGTTCTTTGAAATGTCTAAGGCAGCGATCTTGATCTTGATCTTGATACACATCAAACACGATCAACAATCGATCAAGACGAAAGTAGCGACAAATCGGGTTCTACTTTCTTAACTCTACCTAGAGATTTTTATGAATATTTATTTTCATAAATATTAGGGTGGATGATCCACTTGTGATGATCATGACATGCATTCTAAAGAAGTTTAGGAATAACATATTTGATATGCTTCTTATAAGTTTGTTATTCTGCACCAAAGATAATTATCATAGCATAACTATGTTGCATAAAGATCATGTGAATTTACTTTCTAGTTGCGGAATGATATATATATATATATATATATATATATATCACGTGTGACTGCCTCTAGCGCTGCTCAAGGAAATGTTGTTACCTCTGCTCCTGACAGTTTCCAAAGCAAACGCCCAGGAAAGGTTCTGAAAAACAATTACAACAAGAGAAGATGTTGTTCTATCTTACTCCGTTGAGCCTATCACGATCTCAGACAGAAGATCCTCCTTCTGGTGGGGATGCAATAGACACACAGTCTAACGCAACGACTGAAGTGGGGCAAAATATCAATGTCACAAATGACCTGAAGGCCAAGAACAAACGCAAGGCAGAGGCTAACGTTGTGCAAGACGAGGGTAATCCTCTGGATCTTGACGACAAGAGTGAGGATTTCTCGGCAGTGATGTTGGAGGCAAATCTGGTGGAGAATCTAAGGCAATGGTGGATAGACACGGGTGCAACCCATCACATCCGCTCAAATAAGAGTGCATTCTCCTCTTACCCCCCAATCTCGGGCAAGAAACTATTCATGGGCAACGACGCCACCTCTGAAATGCAAGAGGTTGGAAAAGTTATCCTCAAAATGACTTCAGGCAAAGAGCTTACTCTGAAGGAAGTGATGCACGTCCCTGACATCCGCAAGAACTTGGTTTCAGGGCCACTGTTGGTACAGGCTGATTTTAGACTAGTTTTTTAGTCCAACAAGTTTGTAAAAACTAAGAATGGTATATTTGTAGGAAAATGGTTATGGTGTGACGGCCTCTTCAAAATTAGTGTCATATATGTAATCCGCTCATCTAATGAAACGAAACCTTCTACTTACTTGCTTGAGTCTTCTAATCTATGTCATCATAGATTAGGACACGTCAACTACAAATCCATTCAAAAGTTAGTAAACTTGGAATTGTTGCCTTCCTTACATAAACCCTCTACATAAATGTGAGGTGTGCGTAGAAGCAAAATTATCCAAGTCATCTTTCCACTCAGTCGAAAGAAACACCGCTCATCTAGAACTTATTCACACG
The DNA here is from genome assembly GCA_029783415.1 of Anisodus acutangulus. NCBI lineage: Eukaryota > Viridiplantae > Streptophyta > Magnoliopsida > Solanales > Solanaceae > Anisodus > Anisodus acutangulus. Next base: position 42,516,176 of record CM056496.1, on the reverse strand, counting down.
GACGTATGTGATTTAAAGTTTGTACAAACTAGAGGGGGAACTAGTACTTTTTGACTTTCATTGATGATAGTACAAGGTATTGTTATGTTTAATTGTTGAAAAGTAAAGATGAAGCGTTTAAACGTTACAAAGCAGAAGTTGAAAATCAACTAAACCTACAGATTAAGGCAATTCGTAGTGATAGAGAGGGAGAATACGTAGCACCGTTTGAAGAATATTGTGCTCAATTTGGCATTGTTCATCAAACGACCGCTCCTTACTCGCCTCAGTCTAACAGTGTTGTCGAGCGCAAAAACTGTACGTTAAAGGAAATGATGAATGCTCTACTTATCAATTTTGGTTTAGCCAAAAACATGTGGGGCGAAGCAATTCTTACCGCTAATACAATTCTCAATAGAGTTCCGCATAAGAGTAAGGATAAAACTCCATATGATTCATGGAAAGGAAAGAAACCTAATTACAAATATTTGAAAGTGTGGGGTTGTTTGGCAAATGTCGAAGTACCTAAACCAAAACAGGTCAAAATTAGACCTAAGACTGTAGATTTCATACTCATTGGATATGGAAATAACAGTAGTGCTTATCGCTTCTTAGTGTATAAGTCGGTGATACTTGATATCCACAGAGTACGATCATGGAATAAAAAAATGCTGAATTCTTTGAAGAGATCTTTGCTAGAAAGGGAAAAGAAATAATTTCGCGCAAACGAAGTTATGAACACAATGCTCAATACGAGCAAGACTCGAGAGTTTTTGATTATCCAGAACTAGACGTTCCAGGTCTACAGGACTCAGAAGTTACTGACTATCCAAAACTTAATGTTCCAGACCTACAGAACTTAGGGGTTCCAGAGGTTGAACCAAGACGGAGCAAGAGGGCCAAAACAGACAAAATATTTGGTCCATACTTTCTAACTTATATGGTTGAAAATGAACCGAGGACAATTAAGGAAGCATTGTCAACTTCAGAAGCACCGCTTTGGAAAGAAGCTATAGAAAGCGAAATAGATTCCATCATGCAAAACCATACTTGGGAATTGGTTGACTTTCCTCCGAGAAGTAAACTTTTGGGTTGTAAGTGGATACTCAAAATAAAGTACAAAGAAGATGGAATTATTGTCAAATATAAGGCCAGATTAGTAGTCAAAGGCTACAGACAAAAGGAAGGCCTCGATTACTTCGACACATACTCTTTTGTGTCTAAATTAACGTCCATAAGGGTATTCATTGCTATAGCAGCTTTGAGTGACCTTGAGATACATCAAATGGATGTTAAGACAGCATTCCTAAACGGAGATTTGGAAGAGGAAATATACATGGAACAACCCGGGGGTATGTAATTCCAAGACAAGAAAAGAAAGTATGTCGACTTGTTAAGTCTCTATAAGAACTCAAACAAGCCCTGAAACAATGGCATGAAAAGTTTGATAATACTTTATTATCAAAAGGTTTCTCCATAAATGAATGTGATAAATGTATCTATATCAAAGGAAACTCTGACTCATTTGTCATGATATGCCTTTACGTAAATGACATGCTCATCACCGAAAGTAGTCTTAACTTGATCCTGAAAACCAATAATATGTTGAAACAATGTTTTGACATGAAAGATATGGGTGTTGCAGATGTAATCTTAGGAATTAATATTTCTAAGATATCTGACGGTCTGGTCTTATCTTAACCTCATCACATTGAAGATGTTTTGAGGAAATTTGATGTATTTGACAGCCCCCATATAAAGTCGCCAATAGATGGTGCACTCTTATCCCATGAGCGATATGCACACGTCATTGGCAGTTTAATGTACATTACAAACTGCACCCGACCCGATATCGCTTATCCAGTCAATAAGTTGGCTAGGTTTACTCGTAATCCTGGAAATGATCACTGGAAGGTGTTAAATCGGATACTATGATGTCTGAAATATTCGCTGACTTACGGATTACATTATTCAAGATATTCAGCCGTATTGGAAGGATACAGTGATGCAAACTGGATATCAGACATAAAGAACATCAAATCCACCAGAGTTTATCGTTTTAGACAAAGCAAGAGAAGAAGCGGAGTGGCTTCACGACTTCTTAGAGGATATGCCTTGTTGGAATAAACCCGTACCTTCGGTGATGATTCACTATGACAGCCAATCGGCTTTAGGAAGGGCACAGAGTAATATGTACAATGGCAAGTCTAGACATATTCGTCGGAGGCATAAGAACGTTAGGCAGTTGATCACTACGGGTGTCATTTCCATTGATTACGTCAAATCAAAGGATAACTTAGCAGATCCATTAACTAAAGGCCTACCCAAAGATCAAATATTCTATCTGTCTAGGGGAATGGGCTTAAAACCCAAACAATAAGAATGTTTATGGTGGTAACCCAACCTTACTGACTGGAGATCCCAGGAATTTGGTTCAATGGGAAAACTAAACTATAGAGGTTCAGTTTAGCGCTTAACTTGAAGTAAGAGCACTTTGGATTATCATTCCTTAAAGAAAGATAACTCCAAAGCCGTTCCCGCGATAGACATTGAGTGTTACCTGCATAATAGGTAAATGATAAGTTTCTAAAACTTTTAATGATTCCTAACACTTGCGAGTGGGGTAGAGCAAAATACCTTATAGGAGACCACCTATTTAAGTGAGAAGACAGGCCGCTTCAAATGTACGCACTTAAGAATACAAGCGTTGTCCATGGCCACAACGGACAAAACAATAAAAAGAAATGAATAAGGAGAGTTATTGTATTGATATCATTGTCTTGGTTTACACTAAACACTGACGGTTCAAGAAATCGCGTTCACCGCGTAGTAAGTAAATCCGATGGTAATCGACTAAGGAAGGTTTAAAGCCGAAAGCTACCTTTCCTGATGCAATATTTTCCGCTGAAAGATTGTTGAATGTTAGCACCCTGTGTGCACCAATTCTCTTTCAAGAGGAGATTGTTGGAAATTTACTAATATGGGATTGAGTTTATCCAGTCTTTAATGACTTAAACACGTGGGCCCTACATGTCGAAAACATCATTTCTTTGCACATGCCTAATCTACTAAGTGACTAGATGATGTTAGTACCAAGTATCGTCAAATTTCGTTAAGAAATGAAAGAGATATTGGTACACAAAGTAAGGTGTTTGAGACATGAAAAGATAGAGAGTTTTTGGCCAAAAATAACAAATCTTCCTCATTGGTAGAAGATGAAAGAATGGAGCAATATATAAGCTCTAAGTTTGAGAAGGGTTTGGGATCCCAATGGGTAACCCATGTGTTTAGAAGAGAGAGGACCTAGGTGAGCTTGGGTTCGAGGCTAAGCCCAACGCGCGCCGCCACCCGTCCGGTCCAGGCTGTCTATTGTTTGCCGGAATTCTCTTTTTGGTCCCTAAAGTATTTCCTATTTACACTTTGGTCCCTGAAGATTTTCAAAACGTTGCAACATTTCAGAAAGGTTGCAACGGTCCTCCTCCTCAAGTTTAAATTGAACAATAATGTTCAATCAAGACACAGAACACACAATATAACCCCAAACTCTTCTGTTTTTCAAAATTCTTTCTTCTATTTTGTTTACAAATATACAGAAACAGAATTCTAATTCTTTTCTTCTGTAAACTGAGGAACAGAAACAGATTTTGAATTCTTCTGTTTATTCTGTTTGAAATAGACAACACAGAAACAGAACTTCTTTCTCTTCTGTTTTGTTCTAAACACAAAATAGAATCAGCAATTTGTTTGTATTTATTTTCTTCGATAGAATCATCTATATTTGCTTTGTATAGTTGATTGTTGCTGTTGTATCTTGGGAGACTATTGTCCATCACCGTAAAAGCATCTATACAGGGCAATTTTGTCTTAAAGACAGAGAGTCATCTCTCGACTCAGCAAATCATTTGTTTTGTTTAACCTTTCGAATACACCAATTTTCCCAACATAAACTGGTGATTTACTTATATGAAATTGCAATTCTCCCCTCATGAGCTAGTTTTTGAGTTGAGTTAGACACATGTGTCATATCTTTACACTGTAAGAAAAGCTAAATACAATGGGGCCCTGTCGAGTGTCGAGCTGGCAGAGCTTCATACAAACAATGCAAAGACCGAGTGTCATTCGACATTCTATACGACTTTTGATCACTGGGCAGTTTTAATTCAAATGGACTCATTTGATTTATGGTTATAAATGGCCTGCAAGAGCATTCGACGATGAAAATGAACCCCTAAAGTTTAGAAAAAACTCAATTGCATTATCCCAAAAAGTTTGCAATATTTCAAGTAAATCAAGGCCACATTTGGATCCAAAGTAATTCACACGCTTAACACATACATTGTATTGATTTCTCATAAGGTAACTCAACTATCTTCATTGTAACACAAAAGTCACTTAACTTTGTTTTGTAACTGGAAAGTCACTCAACTATCGTTATTGTAACACAAAAGTCACTTAACTTTGTTTTGTAACTTGAAAAGTCACTCAATTTTTATCTTTGTAACACAAAAATCACTAAACTCATTTTAGTAGACTTTTGCTGACGTGACATTTTTTAAAAAGTTAAATCCTTATTTAATATAATCTCATCCATTTTTACCATTTGGTGATCCGCCCCACTAAACTGATTTGCTATCCAAACTTTTATAACAAAACACTAAGTACTGAAATTTTACTAGTAATATTTTACTGGTAACGTGATCAGATACTCCTCCCTACTCAGGTCTTAAAATTTTACCTCAATTTTATCTGGTTACTATGACACTACTGCTAAGCTATTTGCAAGTAGTAATAGTTCTTCAAGGAAATTTATACATTCTATTCACAAAATATTACGTAAATTAACTAAGTCTAGTTGTATCTTTGTTCTTCTTTTCATCTATGATGTATTCAGAATACAATTTCTTGAGCAAGCAACTTGAATTTTACAAAGAATACCATTAGAAGTTGATAGTGATTGCATGAAAAGTAAGTGACACATCGATAATCAACGTTTCAATTCACTTTAGTTAATACAGGAGCCAGGAAGTAGTGATTTTGTTCAAAATTACTATATTAATCCTCTGCTCTACAAAATTTACACTATTGATTAGTTCTCACACATCCTCGTCACGTCTTTCACTAAATTCATTAGATAGCGGGTCAGGTTAGTAGGGCGGGTCACTAAATGATAAAAATGGGTGTGTTTATATCAAATAAGTATTTAACTTTTAAATACCCCATTTTGAACCTTGAATTGGTAAAAATATGAGAAATTTCTTAAGGAGGCTAGTTTGATAGGTTGTAGATCTTCTCCCTTATTCTTTATAGAGGAATCCCCAAAATTCAAATAAGATCTTTATCCGCGCCGTCAAAAGCCTAATTGAGACAAATCAGCTCTTACTATTCTCCGATTTTTACTCTTGAAGATCCGCTCTTGAGAACCTCTATATCTTTCTTCAAAGCCTCATTCGAAGCCTGTCAGTCTTACATACAATATATTACCCGAAAGTTCATCTTCTTTGATAGGATATTAGATTAGTCAGCAATCCAAGTTCCAGCTGGTTCTCAAACTTCAGAGGGCTTGCTGTGGAGATAGATTTCCGGTTCGTGAACCGAATGTCTCACCTGGCGACTCCAGACTTGAGTCCCGGAACCACAGCCATTCAACGGGATTCGAAATGTCAAGGCTCGAAGACCTCTGGGACATGGAACAGTACTTTAAGGCTATTCATGCCCCTTTTGACGACCATGGCACAAGAAGCGAAGCAAGCATAGAGTAGCATCCTATTACGTTTTTTCAGGCCCCTTTGATATCTTATTAGTCAAGCGCTAGCGCCCCTTTAGATTCAGTCTTTTCTGTTATCAATGAAACCGACACGTCAGTAAAAGTTGACTAAAATGAGTTGTATGACTTTTGTGTTACAAAGATGAAGGTTGAGTGACTTTTTAGTTACAAAATAAAGTTAAGTGACTTTTGTGTTACAAAGATGAAAGTCGAGTGACTTGCCAATTACAAAATAAAATTAAGTGACTTTTGTGTTACAATGAGGATAGTTGAGTAAACTTTTGAGAAAACTCTGTGATCCTGTGCATGCATACACAAAATAACAAGAATTCTAATTGTCATTCTCAATGTTTACTAAGAGATGGTAATTATTTTTGATGGATTGCAGCTTTTCTCTGTAGTGTCGTGCAGAATGCCGAAGAGATATGAAAATGACAAAAGTGCCCTTAATTTGGAGAGTTTTGAAATAGCCCCTTTAATATATTCATGAGCAGATTTGGTCTTTTAGATTTGCAAACTTTTGATAGTTGTCATCTATTTAAAAAACTCCGGCTGTTATATTTAACAGGAATACTGAAAGAAAAAAAATTAACAAGAAACACTGGAAAAGTCCCATAAAAATCTCAAAAGTTACACCAGACAACAAAAATAGACAAACAATAGCATAGATTGCATCTTAAAAAAAGGGTATTAAATACCAAAAATAACAGAAATTACAAAACATGCACAACCAGATGTGAGATCCCCTTTAAATCTTTTTTTTTCTTTCACAATTTCCGTTAAATTTAACAGCCAGAACTTGTTAAATATTTGATGTGGACCAAAAACTGCTTTAGAAGTATTTTTAAGAGACTATTTTAAACATATCCCTAAACAGAAGGGACATATTTTTTCATTTTCTCGAAATCGTTTATATCAACAAGTTTACTTATAACCATAAATAAAATAGAGTTGCCTTGTTAGTTTAATATTTATGGAAGAACTCATAATCCCAAACAATATGAGCATATTATATCTCACCCTTTTTTCAGATCTAAACTTAGGTGACAAGATAAAAATAAAAAAGTATTCTATCTAGGGGCGATTTTAGATGCTAAAATTAGGGCACATGAACATATGATCTCTCCGTAAAATTAGATATTTTATATATATTTTTTTTAAATTAGTATAATACTGTTCTGCTGGAACACATACTACAAAAAGGTTAAATGGTGCACTTGGTTTGAGGTTAAATTATTTATCTAGAGGATTAGGGATCAAGTTCCACTTAATACATTTTTTCCTTTTTTAATGATGAACCCATGTTCTAGAAATTCTAGATTCGCCTCTGATTCTATCTTGGCAAAGGTGCAAATATACCCATAAACTTTGCAATTTAGAGCAAATATACCTCTGTTAAAAAAGTGGCGGATATATACCCCTGCCATTACAAAATGGTGCAAATATACCCATGTTGTTACACAAATGGAGTAAATATACCCTTTTCGCTGACGAAAATTTTCTAGAAAATCATTTAGCTTATTTTTTAATTAAAAAAAGCCTACCCAAATTTTTTAGTAGACATATTTTTCTAAAGCCAAATGATATTTTTTCTGTTGGATCAAGTCTAATTTTAAAAAAAAAATATCTCTATGGTTTTAAAAAAAACAAGTCTACCCATTTTTTTAAAACGAATCAGACCCAACCCACCAAGAAAAAAATTATTATGTGCCTTTAAAAAAATATGTCTACTAAAAAAATGGATAGACTTTTTGTAAAGCCCCTTGACATTTTTTTTAATTCAAAAATAAGATAAATAATTTTAAGAAAAAGTAAGCATAAAAGGCATATTTATATTATTTTGTAACGGCGGGGTATCTACCACTTTTTTAACAAGAATATATCTGTTTTAAATTGCAAAGTTAAAAGGTATATTTATATCTTTACCCTTCTATCTTTGCATATTATCTGCATATTGTCTGGTAGTGGTAAGTACAGAAAGCCACTTCTCCTTCAAAAAGAAAAATATAAAATAAGAAAAATATAAAATAATGAATTAAAGAAGCTAGTTTCCCAAGTGAGATATCCAAAACATGGATAGTGGACAGCACAACTCCGGGTTTTTCTTGCCCCTGGGCCCTCTAATTCACAAATAAACAAGGATTAAGAAACACCCCCACCCCCAAGAAAAAAAATTAAAAAATAAGCACTATATTAAGTCCTACTACATAATATTTTCACTGCTTTAAAATTAGGCTTAGCTTAATTAGGAGGGACAAAAAGGTAATGCAAAGTCATTCTCATCCTTCATATCGGGGATAACACTCATTAGCAAATATTTCAGATGTAACTAAAAGGTTTTATAAAAAAAGAAAATTTAGGACTATATTATATGTATTAAATCATAAAGAGGGAATAATAAAAGCTTTCAGCTTATCCAAATTTGATGAGTACTGTATTTTAATTACCAACCTATTCTGGAATACTTCTTTGTCCTGCCTTCTTAAATTTATGAATTTCTAATTAATCTTCCTTGTTCTTTCTTCCAATTTGGTAAAGAGTTTTTTTTTGTGTAACATTTCTTAAATGATATCCCATTCCCTTTATACTAATCCACTTGGCCATAGATATTGTTTTAAATATTTGAAACAATTTGGAAATTATTTTAAGTTTGTTTATCAGTTTATCCATTTTATTTCAACTTCCAACTTAAAATATATAATTTGAAATTTGAAAAGACATGAAATCATTTTCAAAACCATACTTCCTACAACTAATATGTGTCCAGTCCAGCTGAAACGCACATCGCAAACAAACCTGAGCTACTATACCAAATTCATTTACGATCTCGAGTCTCCAACACTTCCACTCGGGTCGAGCTTCCACTCCGTCCTAAGACGGGTCAAAGAAAAGTGAGGAACCTTTTGCTGATTTTGAGAATTCGACATTAGGAAGTGTACCATTAACTAATGATATCAACTCATCCCAATCTTTACTTTTAGGAATTTTCTTTTAAAGTTTTTCAAATTTTCACTCATAAAAGTTCAACTATATTTTCGTTCAAATACCTATATTCAACTAAACTTCAAATATAAATAAGCAACTAGTTCAAAACATTTTTGGGGTTTTGGTAGGTCCATATTGCGTCAAAGATTTCGTAAATCTAGCTAATGATTTTCAAATCCCAATAGAACTTCAAAATGCAATGAACGTTGTACTAAATCAAAAGATGAGAAGATAAGTTCATAATGGTTGCCTTTCTTGTCTCCTAATTAATGCTACACTCAACCTTTCTAAACCAACATCCTTTTTTGGGACATATAGGCTTTGCTTTTAGCAACTAATTTACTCATTTTTTGTTTTGTTTGTTGTCTATTATGGATTCAATCATACACAAAACGCCACTTTCTCAACACATTTTTAGAATTAAGGAGATGTTAATTGTTGGGTATGCTCCAAAAGACTTGATATCCCATTAGAATTACATTTATTTAGCCATCATCACTTTTATGTGACATTTGTCATGATTCTGTATAATTTTTTTTAGACTTCTCGTAAAATGCTTTTAAAGGTTTTCATACAAACAATATAACAACCCACATAAGAACTTGAAAGAATAAAGATGTTACTCAAACCTAAAAGAGTTAACAAGAAAGATGGCAAAGTTATAAAAGAATATAAGATTTTAATAAATAGTTGCAGTGATATTACAAAATTTTGCCGATAATCGAGAAAATGTTACATGAAATACTGGGAAAGTTTACAATCAAGAATTAATTAGTCCACGAGAAAAGCAGAAGCAAAACTCTAATAGCATTATTGTCGTTGAACTCTTAAATATAATTATCAGCAAAGGCAGTTCCCTTTTTTTAGTTGAAAAAATATATATTATTTATTTTTTGGTTGAAAAGATATATATTACATGGAAAAGAGTCAAAAATGCCCCTAACGTATTGGAAATGACTTATATTTATCATCTTTCCATCTACTGGATCTTAATTACCCTTAACGTTAATTTTTGGGTTGTAAACATCTCTTTTCACCCATTGGACTTCAATTGCCCTTAACGGTAATTTTTAGGTTAAAGATACTCCTCATTCTAATGGAATTATGAGATGACACGTGTGGACTTTTAATAGGTGGCATCGATTGATCTGCATGGCGCCAACAAATAACTGACCCATCCGGATTAAACCAAAACAATTAGAAATCATTTGTTTGTACCAATTCCTTTGATGTGTCACGTTTCGCGACTGAATGGATCCAAAAGAAAATAATCTCCTTCACTTAATGAAGTTGTTATCTTTTTATTGTCAAAACGGTGCAACTCAGATTTGGGTTCAACTCAACTTTCTCAATGAATTCTTAGAAATCCTGCCCCAACAATTTCAAAGAAATAAATTCAGATAGGTTGGGTACGATTTACTATCCACGTGGAATAGTAATACTACATATTTAATTAAAACCCCATATATGTCATCTCATAATTATAATTCTGTTAAACGGATGGACATTTTTAACCGTAAAAAACAACTGGGATCCAATAGATGGAAGAATAGACATTATAACTCAAATATTAACGTTAAGGACAATTTAGATCCAACCGATGAAAGGAAGACAAATTTAATCCTTTCCCAATACGCTAGGAGCCTTTTAACCCTTTTACTTATGTTATATACATCTAATATGCATCAATAGAAAATACACAAAATGATTATATGCTTCCTGCCTCGCTCCTTCCTTAAATAAATCATCCACCAATTAGTTTTATTCACGATAGTTATGCCAGAGGTCCGGCTTTCCCAGCAGGAGTATCTGCAATCAGAAACTATAGAATTAAATTTCAGGTTACCCTTAATTTGTAATGAATGAGATAACTAGTGGTGTGCGCCATCAAATTTATAAATTGACTTTCTGAGAAGGATTTCAACTTACCTGCAGTGTAATTTGTTGAATAGGTGCAATCAGTTTACCTGCTAGGTGCTTATATAGTCTATGCCTCTCATAATCACATTCTGAAGATGGGTAGGGATCGGACATTGGTTTAGCTGGTTTAGCGATAGAGATTATTGTTATGAGTGGACCTAATATTCCATAAACAAACTATTCCAAGATAAGATGCTTTTGTAAGTATAACATAAATGAGCAATATAGTCAGGAATGACATTTTGGATTCCCAATCTGTAAGAAGCCCTTGAATTTTGATATCTTAAAAAGAATTTGTTGAAGATGTAAATAGTATTCAGTTAATGAGATGCAATTTATTTCTCATATTTGTTGCTCACCAAATGAAATTGCGTTGAATACAATCAATAATATTAGTAAATAGATATGGATAGATAATATATATATCATCCACATTGTAATTAGAACAAATTAATAAAACTTATAAGCATTGCCAAAGCAACAGAACTCTGGCAGAAACAATCTCCAGATTGTTCATTACAGAATCGACTTGTTTAATTTCAATCTCCAGATTGACTTCTAAATCTCAAATTTTGGATTCTACTTCTCCACTATAGTTTCCATGGTTTTCTTTCCCGCCAGATCTTCGAGTGTAAAACCTAAAGTATCAGCACAACCCTTTTTCACTTCCTCTCCACGAGCAGCCAGGAAGTCTTCCACACTGCCAGGCTCACCAAACCACCCCAGTCGATCAGCAATAAGGTGTATGTTATTACAACCGTCACATCTCGCCACCACAACACCTTTCTCGTATGACTCACGACAAACTGTTTTCATGGTTCTGGTTTCACATACTTTGCAAGTGAAAATCATCATCAGATCATGTCTTGGGGAGATTTTCAAATTCGATTGCACAGTGTACTTGTATATGGTCTCTTTCTTGATACTAGAGACAACTGCAGCAGCAGAATCAGTATTAGCATCTGAATCAAAAATTTTATTACTTTCCCCCACTTCAACAGCCTGCTTGGTGATTTCTGCAACTGTTTGAAGACACCTTCTTGAACATATTTCATCCGTGCCAAAAGATGACCTTGCAGGAGAAACAAGGCTCCATGGTAATCCTGGAAAAATTAAGAAACGCGGTAGAATCTCAGTAACAAGTTCTAACACAAAAGACAGGTGGAGATGCACAATGCAGAGTAATTATAATATTTTAACAAAAACATCAATGACAAATTACACACAGCTGAGGATAACAAAACATGTTATTGAATTGTCACTTGCTTCAAATACAAGAGAAGTTTGTCCGAAAGCCATGGTAGTCAACAGTATTCCAGCAACCTGCTGAATGCAGGTTTAGGAGGCCCTTTCCGCAAAAGAGTAATAATCTGATATTTTTAATAATATCAGAGAGAGATAAGTTTATATAAGAAAATATCAGTATTTGGCTGATTCCCTGAAATTGAAAAGAAAAGGCTGAGTTACCCTAGTTACTGTATCAAATCAGTAGAACAAACAGCAGTAATTACAACTACCTAAAAAAAAAGGAAGAAAAGCATACTGTTTTAAAGAAAAAATTAGCTTTCCTCACTCTCCTTCAATGGTCATAGTCAGAAGTTACCCAACTCCCTAAATAGCCCTAGCAAAATGAAACATGTTCTTTCACCAGTGTGTGTGGGTGGTATTTCGTTTCACTGATTCACAATAATATACAACCTGGTGCCTTGGAAACTACATGATTGTGATTACCGCTTTCTGTCAGATCTCTGATCACAGAAACTGACTGAGAGCAACTACAGTCGACAGTAATTACCATTTCAAGAAGAAAAAGAATAACGAAACTGCTCTCCCTTCACATATGACTGCTATTAAGTAATCGGACATAGACCAAAAAGACCAAATACAATCCAGATTAGACAAGGCTATTTCCCTCAGAAATACCCCAAAAATTCATGAATTGAATGCATGACATTTCAACATCAGCTAATACCAAAATCGCCGCTTAATCATAGGCCACTCTCAATATTTCTTGACAGATTAACAAACCATTATGGATACAGAAACTCCCCAAGTTTAACATTGAGTTGTCATAATGTCTTCTCAAGTACTTCATGTGCGTTATACTCTCTTAAAGCAATACATGTGCCTTATATTGACTAGAAAATCTGAGCCAACACAAGATCTTGTAACATCCAGACTCTTCATTTTGAGTATTTGAATCCCGTTCCATGAATTGAGACATGTCAGGATGGTTGGGGTTGGGATTCGAGGTGCTCAGGTGAGTTTCAGGCAAGATCTCACATTTAAGCATGTTGCAGATTTTATTTTTTCCTGGTGCAGTCGCATTTGCGAGAGGGACCTCGTAATTGTGAGGCTAGCCATGCAATTGCGATAAACAATTGCGGACTTAGCCACTCGAGGGCCAGTGTCGGGGTATAAAGTGGTTGTTGTTAAGGGATTCTCAACATTCCAACACAATTTTGGGAGACCTAAGCTACGGATTGGAAGGAGAATCGACTAGGGAATGTCATATATCATATAACATTGAGGAAACAATTATATACCAATTTCTAGTGATTATACATGAATCTAAGCTAGATTTAACATCAAAATCATGGATTTGGAGGTAGAAATTGGGAGATTTTGCTCTAGGTTTAAGGGAGGGTAAAATGGGATTTGAATATCAATTAGAGGTCGAAATTGAAATTTAATCATAGGTTTGAATTTGTGGGGTTCTAGGCAACCTGAACACGTAGTTTATTTTTTTGGTTTGACCACAGGGCTTGGATTTGACTCTTTGAGATTGACTTTGATCCCCGCCTGGTTTAAAGGTGTGATATTGGAATCAATGGATTTGTTTAACCTCGTAAAGTAGTCTTTTGAATAGAACGAGCTTATTTGAAGGATTTCGGGCGAGGAAAGGCGTTTCGGGAAGGTTAGAGTTGCTACGAACACGAGGTAAGTTAAGGCTTTGACCTCAATGAGGGCTTTTTTCCTAAATTAATATTGTTTGCCGTATACTATGTATATGAGGGTACCGTACATGTTAGTGTACTCATACTACACTTGTTGCACTTTTTGTGCAGATTCTGACCCTTGTTTTAGTGGGGCTCGAGAGCAGGTGTAGGAGGTGTAGAAGTCTTTGTGGTGAGTTGCTTGGGGATGTTCTGGAATGATTCCTCCATCCGGACTGAGAGGATTACCCAATATTACTCATATCATGTGTATAACCCCTAAAAAGATACAAAAATCATTACTATTACCCTACGTATAATAAACATGTGCTACTATACAAAATACTAATAAAAATAATGGATATTTACCAATTTCCCCTGTAAGTTTGATTAAATTGTTGACTTAAAGTTTCCAGCGGCATTTGACTAGTCAAAATGTCTCCATAAGAACTCATGTCGGAATAAGTGTTAGCATGAGTAGGCTAGACTTCAGGGATTTCAAGACGAGCCACATGTGGCATTTCTGGGACTTCCTGACGAGTTCTGGCCAACACTTCACAACGATTGATAGGTATCTTCTCGACATACATTTCAAGCACGTTCAGGGTGATTAGATCCTTATATTCTTCCGACGCCCTCAAATATTCACTCAATAACTTATCATCAATGATATTCCACTCGTCATAAAGCACTAAACCTTGCAGTAAAAAATATATTGAATATCTGCCTATTACAGATAATGCAAAATCACGCCTACTAACTTTCATTTTTTTATGTATGACAGTGAGTAATGTTCAGTAATCCAAGTTAATTGAAAACTTAACATAAATTTAGGTGGAATGCTATAACGAACAGTATTAGAATCATGAAGAATCTCTCCTTCTCAAAATAATGAAACATTAACAGTTGGAGGGGGAGACGCCATTTTTTTAAGAACTTAGGAGTTGGATGATTTTTTCAAGAACTTGGAATTGGGATGACTTAAACTTTGGAAATGGATGAGTTTTTCCCTCGTCCAAAATTCATGTTAAATAGACAACGGATGGATTCTTGCAATAATTGTAGGTGTCATGTCAAAAAAGAACAAATGGGTAGATGAATAATTGATTGCAAAACGCAACAATTTATTGCGTAATTGGACTAATATGGACCTTTTAAAAAATGTGGGTTGCCCTAGTTATAATAAGCCCTATTGCACATGAAATTCCTGCGCAAAAGGTACTTGTGTCACATTTTCTTTTTGGGGGGCATTTGTGTTGTCTTCCTCTTTCTTTGGGTCATTTAAGTACGGGTTTCGACCTATGTAGTAGATTGCTTCCAATGTTATCAAAAGCGAAAAGCGCAAAAAAGCTCCAAGGTTTGTTGGGACTTTAAGCGCAAAGCGCAAATAAAACATGGCTTTAATGAAAAAAGGTGCAAATGCAAAAAACATACAAATATATATATATATAGTCCAAGACCAATAATTATAAGCATGAATAACAAATATATGGACAAAGAAATTAAAAAAAATTACGATAAAGTGAAATTTCAATTATTTGTGTCGCCTCTTCATGAAATGCTCATTGGCAATGAAAAGTATGTCTTAGATCCTTGATGACAATATTAAAGCTCACATTAAGCGAGGCGAAGCGCTCAACATGTTTTGAGCCTCGCTTCAAGGCTTAAGCGCGCTTTAAGTGCGCCTTTGACAACACTAGATGCTTCCTGTGTCAAGAAGATCAGGAAACAGTTGAGCACCTTTTTCTCCATTGCAGATTTTCTAGAGAATGTTGGGAGCTATTCCTAAATCTTCATGGTATTAACTGGGTGATGCCTCAGAAAGTGAAAGGTTTGCTGGAAGGTTGGCAGCAACGGGTGATACCAAAAGAGATAAAGCAGATATGGAGAACTATTACATTGTGCATCTTATGGACAATATGGCTGTGGAGGAACAAAGCTTGCTTTGAAGGGCAGAGAACTCGCATTTCTAGAATTAAGGATAGATGTTACAAAATTTGTACTTCTGGTGTAAAAGTAGCTTAATAAATAGTTTGAACCAGTATATGGATTTTTTGGATATGCTAGGAAGAAGAGTGTTAGGCTGCTTTTTGTTATATGTTGTTTTTGCTTTTTTTCCCTGTACCATCTTGGTACCATTTAATAAAACCTCTACCGTATCAAAAAAAACATTGCTCAAACTTCAAAGTCAACCTTTAAAAGCCAGCACATAAATGTGGTTAGTAAGAATTAAAAGATGGACAATCTAAACTAAATGAGATTTCAAAATGAGTTAGGACTTTTGTACAACACAAAAGGATTCAAGTCAGATGGTCAATAACCAAACTAGTGCTTCAATATGTGTTAACTCACATATGCATCACATAATGTACCAGAGATAATCGTTCTAGGTGAGCAGCAAGCACAGAGGGCCACAACAGGGAGCTTTTAGATTCTTCCCTAAAACGGCCACTACCCTAGAGTTCCAAAGTGAACCAAAGTCTCACTGCATCCTTGAGAGAAAGCCACAAGAATCTCACTCATGATAGTAAAAGAACCGGGGGGGAGGGAAGGGGCAGAATCGTATCTGGAAGCTCAATGCCTTTGAATTTAACCCTAGGCATCTCAAATCCCCTCAACTCTTCCAGATTGTCAGGTGCTAAATCAACACTCTCAAATAACTTCCATTTCAGAAAGCTGCTCTTCAGGTGTGTTTGGTATGAAAGAAAGCATTTTCTAGAAAATAATTGGCAACCAAACACCAAAAATATTTCAAAAACGACATTCTCTGCTTATGTTTTTCTCCTATAATTCATTTGAAATAGTTCCCAAATTCTAGAGTGTGTTGGACAGTGAGAAACATTTCTGCAGGAAAGTATGTTCCTTCATACCAAAACACCCTTGAAATTCAATTGCCAAATGCCTTCACTTTCCCACATCCAAAACCTCAAATACAGAATAATAAGAGCTCAAAGCATGAATTCAAACATACCTCTATCCCTTTCAACAGAGATAGAGAGAGGGATAAAGAAGAAATATTTTAAAATGAGAGCATAGTAAAATCCTCATAACTGACTTCCTATACTTTCAAACAACTAAATACAGCAAAATCTTTGACCCTATTTGCCTCTATGCCTAGCTAGCTAAGCCTATCATGTTATAATAAAAATACAAAGAAAAAAAACATTTTTTCAGGGTGTATACTGATTGCGAAATATTGAAGTACAGAATGAGAAAGTTGTGTGCCAATTATTCCAGGTAGAGTCTTACTGGAAAAAAAATAACTATGCTATAGTCCAAGAATTGGGGCTCCTTAGCTCTTTGTGCAAAAGCTAGAGCGGACGCATACCTATAGAGATGCAGGTTTGAGGCTTCTTAGTAGCGACAAGACTCAGAATTCGCCTCTGAATTTGCCGAGCCGCCATGGCAATTTTGTCGATCGGTCACCAATCTTCTGGTACCCAAATAATTACTTTGGCGGTTCGGGAATTTACAAGTCACTGCAAAAAAAATGGAAAAGGGGCAAAATGCTCATGAAATATTGGAAATAGAACAAAAATGCATTATGTTTGATTTTTAGTTTATATATACTAGATATGGCAAGGCCCGTCCTAATTTATGTGATATAGTTTGATTAGGTACGGAGTTTAAGAAATAAGAAAATTTTTGATACTTGTGGTATAAAATAAGTCATAGATATTTGTGTGGACGTAAATCATTTCATTAACGGTAAAATGAGAAGTTTTAAGTTAAATTATTCTACATGTAGAAATGTATCATTTTTTTCGAGACAGACTAAGTGTATCACATAAATTGAGACAGATGGAGTAGTAATTTATAAAGCAATCACAATATTGCTATTGCATTCAAACACTGCTATAGTACTATTGCAACATTGGGATAATATTCCCAGGAGACATGACTCAATGAATAATGCCGTTCATATGTGAAGAAAAAGAGCAAATATTCTCCTGAATTTGATAAAAATTCTAAACCTGACAGCCTTGAATTTGAGGAAACTATACCTGTAACAGTAGATTCTGCTAGACTGATTATATGAAATACAGATGAGTATTGAAGAATAATACTTCCCGTTGTCTGTTTTGTCTAACTTAACTTTTGAGTTGTACCTGCAATTACATATATAGCATCAACGAAAAAGTTTAAAACAAAGAGGAGT
Organism: Anisodus acutangulus; assembly: GCA_029783415.1. Taxonomy (NCBI): domain Eukaryota; kingdom Viridiplantae; phylum Streptophyta; class Magnoliopsida; order Solanales; family Solanaceae; genus Anisodus; species Anisodus acutangulus. Next base: position 42,498,433 of record CM056496.1, on the reverse strand, counting down.
AAGTATTTATAATCAGGTAATTCCAGATCGAAAAGAAAATTTGGCCAATTTAATAAATCTGGTGTCTATTTTTCGCATATTCTTTGAAGGTGAAACTGTGAAGAAGGAAACCTAAAAGAGAACTGAAAGACGAATTACAGCATACCTCAAGTCCGACAAGATGGAGTAGTTGGAAGGTTCGACACCAGTGAGGTTTTTTAGTTAACCCTTTGGGGATGGGATGGGATAATTAGTGAAATTGAAATTACTCTATATTTAATTAGTGGGATAACTCGTTTGGCATTTATTCAATCCCATCTATATAGGATAAAACACTCCTAAGATTGACCATTTGTGGCTCTTCTATATAATAAAAAAATTTATTTAAAGAATGTGTTACATATATGATTATGTTCTTCTTCAAAATCGAAGTTCAATCCAAAATTTGATACTAAACCTCGCCAAATTGTCACAAACGAGAGAGAATAATGTGAAAAGGTATATATACCTGATATATAATATCAAATTATGAAAATTAAATCTATCTTTTTCTAATATAAGACTACTATTTTTTTTCTAATACAAGACTACTATCATAATTATACATGTATAAGATCTCTAATAATAATTATGGTAAGGAATATACAAAATACACACCAAAATATACACACTATCGTGACACGCTTTCACACCCCCGCAGTCATAGCGAGCGGTTTTCGTACGCTGAGACTGTCCTAAAATATTCAAACATAACTAAGGGAAGACCCTTAATAAAGATGTCAACAATTTGGTACCGTGAAGGGACATGCAAGACTCGTACTTGTCCACGAGCTACCTTTTCGCGAACAAAGTGAATATCCATCTCGATATGTTTAGTGCGTTGATGTTGGACCGGATTCCCAGAGAGATAGACCGCACTAACATTATCGCAAGATTATGCAGCCAACAGGACTCAGACACCACATTAGTTACTCCTCGATACTCGGCCTCCGCACTCGATCGCGATAAAGTAGCATGGCGTTTAGCCGACCAAGAGACCAAGTTATCACCAAGAAACATACAATAACCAGATGTCGAACGTTTGGTATCTGGACATCCACCCCAATCAGCATCTGTATAAGATACGAGAGTAGAAACGGAGGATGGATATAAGTGCAAACCATAATCAATAGTACCCTGAATGTAACGCACAATGCGTTTGAGAGCGTGCATGTGTTCATCCTGCGGAGCATGCATAAATAAACACACATGCACTGCATATATCAGGCCTCGTGAATGTAAGATACTGAAGATCTCGTGCAAGACTGCGATAGCAGGAGGGATCCTCGTAATGTGTGCTAGAATTAGCACTCAGCTTCGATTCGGTGTCAACCGGAGTAGGAGATGACTTATAGGATGACATGTCAGCCCGTTCAATAATCTCAGTTGCATACTTCCTCTAGGATAGAAATAGACCACATGCATGACGAGTTACAGCTATACCAAAAAAATAACTCAATGGCCCCAAGTCTTTCATAGCAAATTCGGAACTGAGAAGAGACATGATAGACTGACGCAGTTTATCATAAGAGGCAGTCAATATAATATCATCCACATATAATAGAATGTATGTCATAGAAGACGCAAATATTGGACCTAGGTTTGTTGATGGATCTGGTCTTGTCGAACATGTCTTTCGAACACAAAAGTTCACTAGCCGAGCTGAACTAGTTAGTGATGGAAGCAATTCCCACGAACTGAGAACAAAAGGATGTACTTGCCCCCTTCCCCGGCCATTACCGCTCATCCACCGCTTTTTATATTGAAATCTTGTATTTATCTTTCCAGGCTGTCTTTTGTGTGTTATTCCTTACGCCTTGAGAAAGAACCTCCACTTGGATCCGAACGATAGCGGCTTAAAGTGTTGCCTATCACGAGCAGCCTCGCTCCTTGATCGGCGTGGATGAGCATCTCAAAGTATGGGGCAAATGATGTTGAGTTTTGACTTTGTCTCCCGGGATCCACCACATGTTGGGTTTGAGAGCCATGTGATAGGTGACTATCCAGCACGGTTCAGAGAGCACTTTTAGTTTGCGCTAGTGAATGGAATCCCCCTATCAAGCAACCCCTTCAGTTGAGACTGATTTAACCTTAGCTTTTACTAAAGACTAGTTAAAGTGCATTCTTCATTATTTGCTTACTGCCTAAAAGTGCTCTCCGAACCGTGCTGGATAGTCACCCATCACACGACTCTCAAACCCCTTTCGCTTATTACTCCTATAGAGCGAGAGATTCGGCAACATTCACTGAGTAAAAAGAAACCTCCACTTTCTTTCACAAGAAAACTTTTCTAGAAGATCTTTTGTCTCATGGTAGCCTGCTCCAGTCTCCTTACGAAACTTTCGTTATTGGGTTATCCATACACTTCACATGTTTCTAGTTCTTTTCTGCGGGATTTATGGATTCCTGTCTTTTGCTCATATTGTCTCCTACGGAGATGGATTGATATGGGGCTTTCTACTTCTTACCTATTCACTTCTACTTGAACCGTTCAACGAGCTTTGTAATGATCCAAAGGAAAATCTCTTGGCTCAGCACTAGTCAACTTGTGGAATTTCTGCACCTACTGATGTGATGATAATTCAGAAGTTTTTTTGCAAAGAAAAATCACTCCAAATGAGAGATATTGGTTCAAATCCAATTCGTGTGTAAGAGAAGAGCGCATGAGGTCCATTCCGCGAATCATACCGTACGTGAACCATTTCTTTGGAGTGGGCGCATATAGGCTTTAATCGGTTGTGCGAGGCCGTCAGTCGACTCTCAACGAATCAAAGCGGATGGTGCGTGGACAGTTCGATCATGCATTCATATTGGCTTCAACCTAGCACGCAACTGATGTATCTAATAGTCGTGCGGGATGAGGGACCTCCGACAACCTCTACATAAAAACAACGGTATTCGCTTTTCGCACATGATGGAAGGATCGATCCATGCATGATGGTTGTTGGTGTGTTTCGGTCTTGTGACCGTACTCCCCAGGCGGAGCATTTCACGCGGTAGCTGGTCCCCTGATCTGCGTAGACCAAGGGCGAACACTCATCGTTTACGTCATGGACTACCAGGGTATCTAATCATGTTCGCTCCCCATACTTTCGCACCTCAGCGTCGGTAGGGACCAGAGAGCTCCCTTCGCTTTTGGCGTTCCTTCATAGATCTCCAGATTTCACCCCTACACACGAAATTCCACTCTCCTCTGTCTCACTCAAGTAAATTGGTTTCGAGAGCATTCCGCCAGTTTTTGGCGGCTTTCACTCCCCCCCTCTCCCGTCTTACCGTGACTACTAGCATAGAGTTAGCCGGGGCTTCTTACTCGAATCTTGTCATGATCGCGCACTCGACGAAATATCTTTACAAGCGGCATTCCCCTTATTCACTTACGTGATATTACTGGATCGGGCTTTTGCCCATTGTCCAAGATTCCCCACTGCCCCCCCCCCTCGTGGGAGTCCGGGTCGTGTCTGAGTCCTAGTGTGGTTGATCATCCGAAAAGACCAGCTAAGCATCATTGGCATGGTCATACTTTACCTGACCAACTACATAATACTACTCAGGCTCATCAAACAACGTTTTTTAGCTTTCTTCAGGATTTGGCCCTAATTGTTCGGCAGATTCCCACGCTGTATGGCTGACCGGCGATTACTAGAGTTTTCGGCTTCATACAGGCGAGTTGCAGCCTGCAATACAAACTGAGGATGAGTTTTTAGGGTCGTGATCCCGCAACCTATTCGTCGTAGACCCAAAAGCAAAATGACCCCCCTAATTTTTCTCGGTTGTGAGACACATTAAATTTGAATCTAAGTCCCCAAAGAAAATGCAAATCAAATAAAGAAAACAAAAAAATTAGATGGGGGTCAAACTTCTTGAATAAAAAGGATACAATTAAAAAAATAATTGGAATCGTTCCGAAGGGACTATGTGTCACGGCACTGCACAAATAAGATCCGATTATATATCATATATGTGGATACATGTTGTGTATCAAGAATAAAAGTATAGAAGGGGAGTGTTGAGTCCCACCCAGCGGTAATCCTTCGTCATTTCCAATTTCTTAGCCGATAGGCGAATCATTAAGTCTTGGTTCAACTTCTTTTTAACTTCACTTAACGAGTCAATGATTGTTGTTGAGCCCATTTATTTGGGTCACCTCTTTGAAATGAAATCTGTCTGGCTCTCCTACCCGGTTCCAATACGTTCACTGAGATATCGCGTGGTTAAACTTCCCAAAAACGTAAGTTGACGGCTTCAGGTTACTTAGGGAATCCCAAGCAAAACAATCTACGCAATTTTCGGGTTCAATAGTAGGAAAGAAAGGGACCTCCCACTCAATTCATTAAGATGTTCTAGGGCATCTTTTTCTAATAATAATACTCTCATTTGACCAGGCTTTTTGGACGTTCCATGATTAAACCGACTAGCGGTAAACTAGGAACAACCAGTTCAGATATTCACGACTAAAAAATACTGAATTCTCTTTCGGATAGGAAGGTTGGAATGCCAACAGGCATCTATTATTGAATTCACCCAACCCCTGACTCATTTTACTAGTTAATGCGCTCCCCACCCCGAAACTGACCCACGTCACACATAATCTTCAAACCTTTTATACCAAGCCCGATGGGTCTGTTGTAGCACATACAAGGACTTCTTCAGCAAACAGACATGGTGCGGATGATCGGAGTCCCTGAAACCCAAGGGCTGATGCATGTATATTGTTTCCTTGAGTTCACCATGTAAGAAATCATTTTTCACATCCAGCTGATGAATGGATCATGCTTTCGATAGAGCCAGACTGAGTACAGTGCAAATAGTTATCGGTTTGACCACCGTCAAGACGGGCCTTATGTCTCTCAAAACAACCATCAGATTTCTCCTTATGAGTAAAAATCCATATAGAACGAATTACATTAACACCAGGCGGACGGGGCACCAACTCCCACGTCTTATTTTTAAGGGCGGCGGAAGCAAGGGTTTGGAAAAGGAAATTTTTTCCCTAGACTTCTGATACCATGAAAGAGAATAATCCTTTAATGATTTTCATTAATGAAAAAGTATATATACATGATATACAATGATTCATATTTACAATAACAAAGGTGATATCCAGAGTTGCAACAACTATAGGGGTATCAAGCTGTTAAGCTACACTATGAAAGTTTGGGAAAAAGTCGTGAAGATGAGGGTGAGAAGAGGAGTGTCTATCTCTGAGAACCAGTTTGGATTCATGCCGGGGCGGTTGACTAGAGAAGTCATCCATCTTATTAGGAAGTTGGTGGAGCAGTATAGGGAGATGAAGAGAGACTTACATATGGTTTTCGTCGACCTCAATAAGGCATACGACAAAGTCACTAGGGAGGTTCTATAGAGATGTTTGGAGGTTAGAGGTGTACATGTGGCATACACTAGGCAATCAAGGATATGTATGATGGATCTAAGAACAGGGTACGGACAGTAGGAGGAGACTCGAAGCACTTCCCAGTGATGATGGGGCTGCACCAGGGATCAGCTCTCAGCCCATTACTATTTGCCTTAGTGATGGATGGACTGACGCGACAAATCCAATGAGAGGCGCCATGGTGTATGTTATTCTCAGACGACATAGTCCTGATTGATGAGACCCGCAACGGAGTGAACGCTAAGCTGGAGGTTTGGAGACAGACTCTAGAGTCTAAAGGGTTCAGGCTAAGGCTGGCAATTTCACCCTGACCCGATGGATATCCGATCCACCTTACCCGATTATATGGACGAAAATCCGACAAAACACGGATTTTAATCGGGTGACGGATGGATCGGGTCGAATTCGGGTGGACATACATCCAACCCACCACTCGACCCATCAATCCACCCGTTTATAAATTAATTATCTTTTTTAATGTACAACTAAATTCTATAATACAAATATAATGTTTGTACTGTGAAATTTGTTAGTACTAGTATATATGTATAGTAATTGTCAAAATAATTTTAAAAAAATTGAAGTACTTAAAAATAGAATATTTGTTTTGGCAAATAATACTAATTTGCTTCAAGTACTCATAAATGATTCCAAGGGGTATATTAAAATATTGACTTGAAAGTGTATTTTGAGTGAACTTCAACTTTAAGATTTTTTTTTCCGAATACACTTATATCAAGTACGTTTAATTTTTAGATACTATTTTTTCACTTCAACTTCAAATAACTTATTAAGGCAAAATATTTTTTAAAAATATTTTTTTACTATACAAAATATCATAATTTTAAAATCCATTATACTTTTGGGTCATTCATGTCCTCACCCTTAGAAATGTGTCTTGCATTTATCCTTGATTCCATAAGAGCACTAACCAAAATTATTATAGAGAATAATTTTTAATCATAATTTTATCAAGGGACATTAATTGTAATTATTACAGAAAAAGTACTACCACCATTATTTTAGTACTACTTTGATACCAAAGAGCTATGAGGTGAAGCAATCAATTATCTGTTATGTGGCTGAAGCATTACCACTTCGTTACAAAATTTATCGATTAATATGACTTTAATTTTTTACATGTGTCGTCGAATCAGGGTGGCAGATAAGATTAGCAGGTGCTTCACTTGTATGCCTTTTTTCATCGGATTGTATGAGATGTGCTCTTCTCAAATGAACTTTATGAAAATTGTCTTAGCATATCCACAAGTAGTCAATTATCTTTCAATTATTTGGTGCATGTATTTATCAGTCATCAATAACACCATATTTTTTTTATCAAGATCATTACTCATTAGCAACTATTTTTGTGAAATCAATCAAGTAAAGTCATCATTATTTAATACATTATTAGACTATTAGTAGTATAATTTTTATAAGTAAAGTCGTCGTTTTTTGGTTGCATGTTTGGAGCATAGACATTGCTTGTAAAAACAGTATGATGATATTTATTTGATGTACTTTTTTTTTCGTTTTACCAAAGATTTTAGGTGATTAACTAATTGTGCTATAATTTTCATCCGCGAAGCACCCGATTCACCCGTGGATGATGGGTGAATCGGATGTGGATGAAGAAAAAATAGGGTGATGGATGGGTCGGGTGGTGGATGGATGGTTGGCGGGTGGAGGCGGATTGAGCTCCACCCGATCCACCTCCGATCCATTGACAACCCTAGTTCAGGCTGAGTAGGACTAAGACATAATACTTTGAGTGTAAGTTCAGTGACAGAAGCGACCTTGAGACAAGCGTGGAGGTGAGGCTTGGTACCCAGGTCATTCCAAAGAAAGGGAGCTTCATGTACCTCGGGTCTTTTATCCAAGGGAATAAAGAGATTGATGACGATGTCACACATCGTATTGGGTCAGGGTAGATGAAATGGAAGCTCGCATCTGGAGTATTGTGCGATAAAAAAATGTGTCACCCAAACTTAAAGGTAAGTTCTATAGGGTGGTGGTTAGACCGACCATGTTGTATGGGGCAGAGTGTTGGCTGGTCAATACTTCGCACACCAAAACGATGAAAGTTATGGGGATGAGGATGTTAAGATGGATGTGTGGGCATACAAAGAGGGATAAAATTAAAAATGATGATATCAGGGCCAGAGTGGGAGTGGCCTCGGTATAGGATAAGATGCGAGAAGCTAGGTTGAGATGGTTCGGACACGTGCAGCGGAGAGATACAAATGCCCCAGTGCGGATGTGTGAAAGGTTAGCTATGGACGGGTACATGAGGGTTAGAGGTAGGCCGAAGAAGTATTGAGGAGAGGTGGTTAGATGGGATATGACGCAGGATCAACTCACTGAGGACATGACCTTAGATAGGGGGTTATGGATGACACGTATTAAGGTAGAACGATCGTAGGTAGTCCAATGTAGTCCTACCTACGCGTACAAACTAGTAGTTGTAGTATTATTATTGTAGGCTCGCTTAGCCTATCATATTGTCTTATAGTTCCTTGTTGTTTGATTTGTGTTGCTATGTGTATTTTGTTTGCCTTATTTACTTGCACTAGCTATTGTTTCTTTTTTGCTTCTTTCTTTTCTAGAATGTGATGTCATGACTTACGCACTTTGTGTGTCTTACTTTGCTTGGGCTTGTACTTTGTCTTGAGCCTTGTCTTGAGCCGAGGGTCTCTCAGAAACAGTCGCTCTACCTACTAAGGTAGATGTAAGGTCTGTGTACACTCTACCCTCTCCAGACCCCACATTGTGGATTTCACTGGGTAAGTTGTTGTTGTTGTATACAATATTTAATTATGGAAATTAAATCTACATTTTTCTAATATAATAGTACTATCATAATTATACATGTACAAGATCTCTAATAATTATGATAAGAAAATATACATACTATCGTGACACGCTTTCACCAAACTTAGAGATATCAAAAAGTTCCCAAACTTTTAGAACAACACCGGATCAAATTTGATTTCGATATCGCGCACTCAAAATTCATCTTTGAAATGTCAAAACTAATCCTGGACTATAACCACCTATCTCAACTAGGTTGAAGATTAAAGCTTTACTACACCAAGAAACTCAAACCTTCAATTGATTTGTGCTATTCGATTGTGACCAGCAAGGAACATTACTCACTATTCGAAATTTATAATTTCATAAGAACTGGAGTTTAGATTTACAGAATTGAAACCATATACCCCATCTTAATGACTTGTTAATTTTGTACGTTGGGTCCGCATAGTTCTTCATATTGAATCTACATTCTTGTCTCGAGAAAAACAGCCTAGATTTTTAATATAGTTCGGAAACAAAAACAGAACTTTCTTAGATAATTGGATTTAGAAAATTTATCAGTCTTAACTTTTATTTGAATTTAGTATTTTTCAATTTAGTAAGAGTTACCCCTACACTATGGAACCTAATAAGACAAAAGATAGTTGTTGTATTTTGCCTATTTTCATTTTAACCAAAAGGGAAATTCAATATGGTTCTCAAATATGACACTAAAGAGTTTTGGGTGGATCGGGTTTTAATTTTATTTGGGCTTGTTGAACATAATATATACCACATCGGTGAGGGATGAGATCATTGGACTCCTTATAAGGCTTGGACAATCCTCATCCCTTTGAACTAGTTTTTGGGGTGCGAGTTAGGTCCAATGTCTAAATTGACATAGGGGGGATGATTGCCCAAGCACCGATGTGGTATATTTCTCTTCACCCCCCCCCCCCCCCGGGGCCCACATCGAATGGGCATGACTCTGATATCATGTCAAAATAGGCATTGAGCCTAACTCACACCCTTTGAACTAGCTTTTGGGGTGTGAGTTAGGCTCAATGCCTAATTTAACATGTGCCTAACTCATACCTCCAAGCCTTATAAGGAGCCCAGGGTTCTCGTATGACATTGATGTGGTATATTCTCTTCACCCCTCTTACACCAAGATCCGAGAATTCTTTTTATTCGGGATCAACTATCCGATATGGAGCGTGCACTTTTATGGACTGGGGCATTTTTACCTCCTGCCGGTCCGGACCGGTTAATTGGTCCGGAGAGCAATCTGCCCCCTCTTTTTTTTCTCTCTGGGGCCGGAATACCTGGACTTTGGGTTAGAAGGCATATTGTCCTTTCTCCATTATAGCAGTAGTGGTCAATTGGTCTCAATTCAAGCTAACTAATAGAAGAAAAGAGAAGAAAGAAAGATCTTATAAGAGACTCACCCCATCTTTACATAAGCAATTTCTTGACCTTTTTCTAGACACATCGGATTGGGCATGAGCCTGACTCTGATACCATGTCAAATAAGCCATTGGGCCTAACTCACACCTCAAAAGCTAGATCAAAGGGATGAGGATTGTCCAAGCCTTATAAGGAGCCCAAGGTTCTCGTCTGTCACTGATGTGGTATATACTCTTCAACATCCCCCTCATGTCCAGATTCAGACATTCTTTTATCTGGGGTTTCACTATCCGGTCTGGAGCGTGCACATTCATGGACTCAGGGTATTTTCCACCCCTTTCAACTAGTCCGGATGGTATTTCACCCCCTCATTTGGGGCCTACATCGGATGGGTCTGACTCTGATACCATGTCAAATTATATATTGAGCCTAACTCACACCCCAAAAGCTAGCTCGAAGGGAGGAGGAGTGCCCAAGCCTTATGAGGAGTCCAGGTATCTCATCCACATCACTGATGTGGTAAATTTCTCTTCAACAGGACTGATTTAATTTGACGACGTAGACCTCTAATTGGAGGTCACGGATCAAATATGATTTTTTGAAAATCCACTCATTTTGAGTTGTTAACGAAAAGTGGAATGGATGTGTCATTTTGGTCATGGCGATGTGAATGAGCCCGACTATTAACGAGTGTCATATCTGAGCCATTTCAAAAAATTTGATGACATATATGAAGTTTTTCCCTATGTTTTTTATCGGATATCCCCAAACAACAATAGCAACATACACATTATAATCTCATAAGTGGGGTTTGGAAAGATTTTATCGGTTGTTTCCAAATTTAAAATATGTGGCTTCATATGTGACCCGGCAAATATGCCAAAATGTTAGGGTGGAACCTTTTCTTGGATCTATAGAGTCGCAGATGATATGTCAAAAGTTTGTAACATGAAATTTGAACTTATTTAGCTTGTACATAATTTAGTTGTAATTTGAAAAATATAATATTCGAAGTTGAAGTTGGAAAAAAAGGATGATTACGTATTTGGACCGCTCTAAAACATAATAAAAACATAACAACATGTATATATTTTGTATATCTATATATATAATATACATATAATATTCATAAATATTTATATAATATACAGACGTAACCAACTACTAGACCTTTCGGAAGGGGGTTTACCGACATATCAATAAGTAGTTGAGGGGGGAACTGTCCTACATAACTACGGTAGATATTTTGTATATGTTAGCTAGCGCTTGTAATTAATTTTGATCGACCGGCCAAATATGAAAAAATATATTTAAAAGTTGAAGCTATGTTTGGTTATGAAAATAAAATTAAAATTTTGAGAGTGAAAAATTGGGAAGCTCCTCAAACATGTTTTTCAAATTAAAATAATGAGCTAGTTTGATAAAAAAAATACTTATAGTGAAATAATCTTCAAATATTATTTCAAAATTTGAAACCAAAAAATCTATGATCAGACGGTGTAATGTAATGAACAAATGCAAAACGAATCAACTTTGTTTGCACAGTAATCAGGGCGAATTTATGTGTTAATTTTTTAGCACTGGTCTTTCCCTAAAACTAGATATTATATGTACATATTTTTTAAAATTGATCTAATATTACCTTATAACACACATGCTATAAAAAGATTTAATGGTATATTTGATTAAAAGCTTAGTTATATGTATTTTTTTCTCATTTGTTTAGTAGTCCTCAATGTTCTAGAAATCCTAAATTTGCTTATTGGGAAAGAATGTCCTATAACTATAACTATCTTTCACTATTATTTTTAAAAATAAAAAATAAAACTGATCTCCTGTTGGTTTAATCTTTAATAAGAATCTACTCCAAATATTTAGGAATTCGGTTGTCGGATAACAAATTATTGGCCCTTCTCTGGTTAATTGGCCTGATAGAAGGTTGCTTTTAGAATACAAAAATAAAAAGAAGAGTATGTATATTCATACAAAGAAGACACAAGTGATACCACGAGTGAGTAGTTACTAAAAGTATATTACTCCAATTAACACAAATCTGGAAAGAAAGAAAAGGAGAGTATTTGTCCGTCAAATGAAGCCTAACATGTATTCTTAGAAAAGGAGAGTTCAGATAGTCAACCAACTGAGCTACTAAGATCACATCCTTAGAAAAGACTACAGACAGATTTAACATGTAGAAAAAGACTACAGACAACTTCAAAGTGGGATAGGATGAAAAAAAAAACAGGATCTAAAATGCTAATGCGATGCTGGTAACTCAAATTTAAAACGCATCATCTTTCTTATAATCGTATTGTTTTTTCCCCTATTTTCTCAAACCAATCACCGCATTTAAGTCAAATTTATTTCCCCCTCTAGTTTCCACCTTTTTCCTCAAGAATGTCATAAAAGGTCAATATTAGCTTCTTTTCCTCACTAATTTCCTGATTCCAAACAGAACCAAAAGGACTAGCAAAAGAAAAGAAAGTCCCTCTTCAAAGCCTAATAGTTAGAAGGGTCAGCTGCTTTCGTCCAACGTTGGTTCACCATCAAACTTTCAGGTTCTTTCACCTTTCTCCCATAAAAGAGTCTCCCAGGGGCTTTTCATTTTGACATAAATAACAACTTCAAAATCTTTTACCATATCTGCGAAGAGAACACGGAAAGTTGAATTGAGAACACGGGAACAGAAGGAAGAAAATGGATCCACCAGGAGAACTAATCAACTTACCGTTTCAAATAACCATTGATTACTTGTAAATCAAACAGGACGATGCAAGGAAAGCAGCCTGTGCAGTGGAGAGACATTAGTTTCATCCACTCCAACACCTAATGCCCATTCTTCAAGGCACAATATTAAACTTGGTAAGTTTAGCATATCACCGGATGCGGTAGCTTTTTGAATTTAGCTGCTAACGAGCTAATAAATTTTCAGCTCAGTAGATATAGGCTTTTCATCGTCCGTTTTTACCTGCACAGGTGAAGATAAATATTTACCTTAATATTCTAGATGATTTAAATAGCAAATTATCAAGTTGAAAAAGACAAAACACATATTAGCACAGAAGATCAAGGTGCAAACGTGCAACAACAGTAGCAGATGTATTAACGAAAGAAAATACTTATGGAGAGGGACCAGTTATCAATGTCAAGTGAATTTGCTAAGAAAGAAAGATGGATTTTGAAAAGTCTGGTCTGATATTCCTGTCTAGTATTGGGATTAAATACTTATAGTTTAGAAAAAATAAGAACTATCACAATCAAAGGCAACGAAAATGAGTTGAAGTGGACGGAATGCTTGATCAATTAAGGTCAAGGGAGGAGATTTTACATTATTCTATCTCCATGAATATTTTTTTTTATTAGTAAAATTGGTAGTCAAGGGTATTTTAAGGAAATGGCAGCCCACGGTGTCCTGCATTTATAAGTGGATGTAGAGTCTTAATGGCATGCCTTTAATCCAAGCGAATGGTCAGAGTTATTTAAACACTGAGGGAATGTTTTGTAGTTTCTATGAGGCAGGTTATCCCAATAACGCGTTTGAGTAATGTAGTTATGAATGCTGCAATGAGGATTTTAGAATGTTTTTAAGGGTCGCATATAGACAGTAATTCTAATCCTACATCAGTGGGATGAGTAGAAAATGCAAGAAAGAAGTAGCTAGACTGGTCGAGGATTTCAATCTTGTAAGATTCATATCGGCAAGGAAGAATAGTTGGGAGAAACCATGATCATCTCGATGGAGCTTTCAGAATTTAACAATGACATTAGGACCTTACCAAAAGGAAGACAAGTCCGAAACTTCACCCCGAGTGGGGCTGTTTGCCACTAACGTGTTTATCAGATGCGACATGTAATCATGAGGAGCTCAAAACTACTTTAGTTTTCATGTTTGTGCATCAGTTGAAAGACAGGAAGACACACTGAAGACCCAACATGTAAAACTTCATGATTGCAACATGTAATCATGAAGAGCTCAAAGCAAGTTCTGCTGGTCAATACATCTTGATCCTCTCCTGTGGACTTGAACTTGTATTCACAAGGTAACACGATTAAATCCCTAAATCCAGCAGTCAAACATTTTGTAAAGAATATCCACATCACAATTAGCATATTAACAGACAAAAAGGCAGCATATGACATATCGGCTTCAAACGATTCTTTGTTTTTAGATCAGAAAGACAGGATCCAGTTGCTGATGAGTTTTCTTTATTCGATGTTTTGTTCAGGTAGAACAAAAAAGAATGGAGAAGCAACGTCTCTTTTTGGTTAAGACTGAAATCATCTGCATGCATTAAAAAGCTATAGCAAATGAGATTAGATGCCAAAATTCAGACATCGCAGCAATTGCACCTCATACGGGAATGGCAATAAGGGCTTTAATTTCTTATACAGAAAAGGATGAGGGCAAAAATGTTTGAGAAACTCCAAAAGGGTGAGGCCAGACATGTTGGAGAACTCCGTAGGCAATCAACAATAACTATGTCTTAGTCCCAAACAGGTTGTGGTCGACTAAATGAATCCTCACTGACCACGTTACTCCAATAAGCAATCAATACAATAAAATTATTGTTTGTTGGCAATGAAGGTCCAAAAGAGAGATGGCAAATATTCTTCTGGAAATTAGCAGTGAGATATGCTGCCAAGAGAGTTTAAATCGAAAAGGCTAAAGTAACTAAACAAAATTACATTGCATTCCACAAGGCTACAGTAACTGCACACAAACATACCTCCGGAAGACAAGTTAGCTGTTGCTACGGGGGCAACTTCTGGACCCAAAATCTGTCAGCCAGCCACTGCAAAAGCCGGAAGAAGCTTTTTCTTCTGGAATAAACACATATAGAGTAGCCCTTAACTTCACAACAGTTCCTGGGGAACCATTCTCATCTAGGCATTGTCACTAACCACTTTTGACAAAGGTCAAAGACTATCAAATTCTCTCACTCTGCAGTATTTTTTTCATGAGTACTAGAAAGGGAACATGATCAACTGCTAAACCAGATGACAGTAACTTGCCAAAGAGCTTGTCTGCCTCTGTCATCATACCTTGTAGACAATACCACTTAAGTAGTTCTGTGTAAGTAATTACATCTGGCTGACAACCTTTTCTCAACATTTCATCATGTAGCTTAAGTGCTGAGTGAATCAGGCCAAGATTACAAGCAGCACCGATCAACAGATTGTAAGTAACTGAATCAGGGGTAAGACCATATAAAATCATCTCTTTCTCCAAGGACTGAGCTGCAGAAAGATTTCCTGACTTTATCTGTGCATAAATTAATGCAATATATGTATATATGTTTGGAAGAACATCATTTGCAACCATGTTGTCTCTAATATATGAAGCTTTTTGTATATCTCCACATCTTCCATAACCATCAATTATGACATTCCAAACAAGTGGTTCAGGTATAATGGAATTCTCTAACATGTAATCAAGGAAACAATTGGCTCTATCAATCTCCCTGTTAATACATAAAAACTGTATAATCATTTTGTACGTAATTTGATCTGGGATGACACCCATTCTTGTCATAACATCATAGTTATAACAAGCATCGCTGGTCTTTCCTTTTTTACAAAGTGCTCCAATAATAGTGTTGTAAGAATAAACATCTGGAACGAAACCAAGCTTTAGCATTTCACAACAATACTTATATGCAGTGCCACGTCATGGCTCAAACAGAATCCATGGACAACAACATTGTAAGAAACTTTATCAACTTTCTTACCCTCTTTTAACATCTTCTCCCAAAAAGCAAGAGATTGATCAGTATCTTCATTTTTAAAGCAGCCATCCATCATTATGGTTGATGTAATCAAATCTGAGCTCCCCCCCCCCTCATAATTTTTGCTTAAGATAATCAAAACTCTCACACCGTTACTTTGGAACAGGAATTCTCTACAATTGACACGGAGGATTTTCCAAACGCGTCGGCTTATTGCCAACGCCTAAAGGTGCTAGCCGATTAATTGAGGAACGTCGGTGCCCCGGTCACCAACAATCGCTTGGTTCTTCAACTTGTCGCCGACTTACGGAGGCATATAATGGGGTTGGAACACTAATACCCCCTTTCTTTATTTTATCAAGCACGCTCTATGCTCATCCTCGAAGAACAAGGTTTTTCCAAAAAGGCCGCCACCATCAACAATTCCGCCACCTCGACGAATGAAGATAATGCTAATTTTAATCAAAATAATCGAGGACAAAAAGGGCGTAATGGAAATAAAAATAAAGGTGGATATCGCGGTAACAATAATAAAAATGGGGCCACCGAAATTCCGGCGGCAGGAGCAGCGGTGACAACCGGTCCGGCTGGCAGGGGCAGACTGGGCCTGGAATCTGGGCCTGGCAGCAGCCACACTGGGCAGCCCCACCAGCGAACTGGGCCAGGCCAGTCCAGCGGCCCAGCAGTGGCCATTTTTCATTCCAGGGGCAGCAAAACAGAACTGGGCCAGGTAATTTTCAGCAGGCCCACTTCACTCAACAGGCAGGGAGCAGTTTGGCCCAACCACAGTTCAGCCCAACCAGCGAATTTGGACATCAATCCACCGACATTGAGTCCGCGATGCATACGCTAGGATTAAATCCACCGGATGACAATTGGTATATGGACTCCGGGGCCACGTCTTATATGACGTCCTCCCAAGGTAATCTTTCGTCCTATTTTAATTTGAGCAAACCAAATGGTATTATTGTCAGAAATGGTCATTCAATTCCAATTAAAAATTACGGCTCCACCAAATTGTCACCACCAAACCCTCCACTAGCCTTAACAAAATGTACTTCATGCCCCACATTTAGTTAAAAACTTGGTGTCTCTTAGAAAGTTTTACTATTGATAATTGGGTATCTGTAAAATTTGACCCTTTTGGATTTTCCGTAAATGACTTTCAGACAGGGATGCCGCTAATGAGATGTGATAGCCAGGGGGAGTTCTATCCAGTCACTTCACTTTTCCACCGGGCCATGACACCTTTTACTTTTGCTGTGTTTAATTCTAATTTATGGCATGCGTGTTTGGGACATCCGGGAGAGTCTGTTTTGAACTCTCTTAAACGCAATAATTTTATTTCATGTACAAGGACTTTTAATAAGTGTCAATCATGCCCATTGGGTAAGCATATTCAACTGCCATTTGTTTCTTCTGATTCATGCACTCTTATGCCATTTGATACTATCCATTGCGATCTTTGGACATCCCCTATTTTGAGCTCTGTGGGGCATAGGTATTACTTGCTCATTTTAGATGATTTCTCTAATTATCTTTGGCAATTTTCTTTATCGAAAAAATCAGAAGTTTTTTCCACATTCTTGATTTTTAGAGCATTCATCCAAAAACAATTTGAAAGGGATATAAAAAACATGCAATGTGATAATAAGAGATGATTTAATAATAAGCATTTTTGGGATTTTTGCAAAATAAATGGTTTAAATTTTCGTTTTTCATGTCTCCACACCTCTTCACAAAATGGAAAGGCGGAACGCAAAATACGAACCATCAATAATATTGTTAGAACATCCCTTGTTCATGCTTCCATACCCCCTCGTTTTGGCATCATGCACTTCAAGTGGCCATATATTTGTTGAATATTCTACCAAACAAAAAATTGTCCCACCAAAGCCCACTTAAAGTCCTATACCTCCGAGATCCATCTTACTCTCACTTGCGGGTTTTTGGATGTTTGTGTTACCCCTTATTCCCCTCCACCACCATCAATAAACTCCAGCCACAGTCTACTCCATGTATTTTTTTGGGTTATCCTTCACATCATAGATGTTACAAATGCTATGATTTATCCTCCCATAGGATTTTCATTAATCGTCATGTCCTCTTTGATGAAACAACTTTCCCGTTTAACAATATTCACGAGTCTAGACCAGCCACTTATGAATTTTTGGATGATGGAATAGTACCATGTTTAACACAAGCAAAAGCCACGGTTACACAATCCGTGGCCCAACAGTCCTTGGCCCAACCCCGTGGTGATCAGTCTCGGCCGACTGGGCCCTTAACATCAGGCCCCAATTTACAACACTTAGCCTCCCCACCAGGGCCAGTGGCGTCCAGTCCACGGGCCCAATACCCGCCTCCCGACACTCCCAAAATGAGGCCCAGACCAATGGTGTCCAGTCCACCCCTTGTTTTGCTCTCTGACCCGCCACCCAGTATAAGTCGCCCAGTCACCCGCAGTCAACATGGTATTGTAAAACCCAATGCGAAATATAGCTTACACACCCAAGTAACTAAATTGTCATTACCCCGTAACCCTGTGTCTGTCCTACGTGACCCAAATTGAAAAATGGTCATGGATGATGAATACAATGCTCTTATTAAAAATAGGATGTGGGAGTTAGTACCTCATCCATCTAATGCTAACATTATTCGGTCTATATGGATTTTAAGTCACAAAGAAAAGTCTGATGGCAGTTTTGAGCGGCATAAAGCTCGTCTTGTAGGTGATGGCAAGACACAACAGGTTGACGTGGATTGTGGGGAGACATTTAGCCTAGTGGTGAAACCAGCTACCATAAGGACGGTACCCAGTCTGGCTATCTCCAAAGGATGGTCACTTCGTTAGTTAGATGTCAAAAATGTTTTTCTTCATGGCCATCTCCATGAAACGGTTTATATGCACCAACATTTGGGCTACAAGGACTCCAGATTTCCAGATCATGTGTGCTTACTCAAAAAATCCTTATACGGATTAAAATAGGCACCCCGGGCTTCGTACCAAAGGTTTGCAGAATTTATATCCAAAATGGGTTTTTCCCACAGCCGGTCGAATAATTCTTTATTCATTTACCGTCAGGGTACTAATACTGCTTATCTACTTTTATATGTGGATGATATTATACTAACCACCTCATCCGATGCTCTTCGGAAGTCTATCATGTCACAGCTCAGTTCGGAGTTTGCTATGAAGGACCTTGGACACCTGCATTATTTTCTCAGGATTGCTGTGACCCATCATTCTGGTGGTTTGTTCTTATCACAAAGGAAATATGATGCAGAGATTGTGGAACGGGCTGGAATGTCTTCTTGCAAACCGTCAGCTACTCCGGTGGACACTAAATCCAAGCTGAGTGATGTGTCTAGCAAGCCATTTGCAGATCCCACACTCTACATGAGCTTGGTTGGGGCATTTCAATATTTAACATTTACCAAGCCGGATATTTCATATGCTGTGCAGCATGTCTGTCTCTTTATGCACAACCCTATGGAAGATTATATGCATGCCCTCAAACGTATCGTGCGATATGTCAAGGGCACACTATATAGGAGACCAATTTGGCTTACACTTATATTCCTCCCCGACATCCAAATTGGTCTCCTATATCGATGCAGATTGGGCAGGCTATCCAGATACCCGTCGCTCCACGTCCGGATATTGTGTATTTTTTGGCGACAATCTAATTTCCTGGTCCTCCAAACGACAACCTACAGTCTCTCGGTCCAACGCTGCAGGCTGTCCAGATACTCGTCGCTCCACATCGGGATATTGTGTATTTTTGGGCGATAATCTAATTTCCTGGTCCTCCAAACGACAACGTACAGTCTCTCGGTCCAGCGCTGAGGCAGAATATCGGGCTGTGGAAAATGTCGTATCCGAATCCTGCTGGATTCGGAACCAGTTGCTTGAGCTTCATTGTTCAATGTCCAAGGCCACACTAGTCTACTGTGATAACATTAGTGCGATTTATCTCTCGGGAAATCCAGTCAACCATCAGCGCACAAAGCATATAGAGTTGGATATTCATTTTGTTCGTGAAAGTGTGGCTCGCGGACATGTTCGGGTGTTACATGTTCCGACACGTCATCAAATAGCAGATATATTCACTAAAGGGCTTCTGCTGATTTTATTTGAAGACTTTCGGGACATTCTCAGCATCCGTCGTCCTCCCGCTTCGACTGAGGAGGAGTGTTAGAAGATATATTCTTTGAATTATTATTTATTATTGTATTTAAATGATAATTACTATAGAATATTATAGATAGCCAGGCATTAGTATAGAATCACATTTGTATAGAAAGAATATGATAGATGAGGAGAAGATTAAGGCTACCAATCTTCTACCATATTTGTATATATTCTTATCATTTGTAAATGGCAAAATTGAGAAAAATATTTTACTTACCCTAGAATTCTTACAATCTCCACAACTATGCATCGAAGAGAACAAATATCTCGGGGTTTACCATGAACCCCACACCCTACAGATTTCGGGGATGCGTAAGAAAACAAGCAGGCCATTCATCCTACTTATTTTTGTTGCTATTAAGGATTTACTTAATGTATTGTACTTAGGTAACAGGTTTGGCAATCACGACATCATAACTCAGCTGAGGAGGAGAGAGAGGACTGTTTCAAGTTAAATTTTAAGGGGTTGAAAAAGGATTTGGATTCGATTACGAAGCTTAACAAGTTGCTTGTTCAAGGGCCTGTTAATCCTCCCTTGTCACGGAAGGGCGCTCTTCTGCAATGTTTTGAGCACGCAAAGCTATGGCTCTCCAAGTCTGATAAACCCAATGAATCCAATTCCAAGGCTACATGTGAGTGTAATTTTTACACAGATAGCAGGGTTAGAAAAAAATAACAAAAGTTAAACATAAAAATAATGTTGTCCCGGATAATCGAACCTAGAATGCTAGAGCAGGGACGGATTTAGAGGGGTGCTAGAGTGCCCGGCTAAGATATGAAAAACGTAGTTCTCAGCCTCTAATTCTCCGAGCATCATCTTCGATTTATAAGACTTTTGAATCATATCATGTAAAATTCCACCAGAAGCATACTCAAGCAAGAGGTTTTAACTTTTAAGTGTGCTTGTTGTTTTCGACGCTCACATCTTCTCTGAAGCACGCAATTACATAGTATGATTTCTTACTAAAATCCTAGCTAGTTTTGATCAGTAGCTTTTGATGCCTAAATGATTTCTTAAAAGCAAGTAGGTATGTTTTCTTTTCCTAATCTTACCCTATTTGGGAGTCTCTTTTCCTATTCTTGTTCCCAAATTGAACAAGAATAGGATGGAAAACTTAGTCTTGTTAGTATATCTTTAAGATAATTATTTTTAGTAATTATTCCTAGTATGTTAGAATATTTTTACTATAGTTATTTCTATTAATAATTCCTTTTTAGGGACTTCATAAAATTTTCCTAACAAATATTCTTATTTGATCTACAAAACCAAGAAAAGACATTATGCTTGAAAAAACTCCAAACGTCTATACATGTGTTTTATATTAAGATTAATTTAGAATATTTTATTACTTCTATACAAATTTATGTAAAAACTAGTGAATTCCTCTAAGTTATCGGGACTAAATTAATGAGTTAAAGATGAGTGGCTCAAGGTAAGACTACTAAAGTATTTGTTTTAGGCCCTCGAGAGTCAAAGGCCTAAAAATATTAGTCATTGTTGAAAACATACTACCTACATTCTTGTTGTCAAAAATCTTATTGATAGCTTAATCAAAGTTCTAAAATATCAGATAAAGTTCTACTTTTAACTAAAAACTTAAAACTTGGCTCCCCTCCAATGGTTCTTGCCTCTAGTTCCTCCAGTTCACCGTTTGATTTCCGACACGTGTTATTAAATAAAATTATTGGCTCTGATTCCTTCTTCTAAATATGACTCTAAAGACACCCCTATAGAGAACCAAACCCAGTTCCTTTCTTCTTCTACCTTGACCCAATGAATGCCAATGGGAAAATGGGCAATATTATCCCCAATACCGAAAGTAGCACGATGGATCATTCTTAAGTTGTCTTTTGGTGTAATCTTTAAAACTCTACTGAGAAGTGAGAACGACGAACCATTCTTAGTTTGCCTTTTGCTTCTTTTGATGTAATCTTTACAATTAGCTCTAAATAAACAACTCAGCAGCCTTTATATTATTTTGATGCGTTAATATTAGAGATTAACATTCATAAGTCATTACGATATATAGTTGAAGATTAATATATATATTAAAAGGGGAATAAATTGGAGTGTGCATTAATGAGCACTGTGCACAAAGAGAAGGGGAAGAACAGAAATATGTTTAGTTCTATACGAAAGAGAAAAATCAGAGCCAATAATTTTATTTAATGACACATGTCGGAAATCAAATGGCAAACTGGAGGAACTTGAGGCAAGAACCACGGGAGGAGAGCTGGGTCCAAGAGAATTTACTATAGTCCTAATGTCATGGCTCATGACCATATAAGGAAATAAACTTCTCTAAATATTAGTAACTTTTTTATACATATAGTAATTTTGTAGTTGTTATAAAAAGATTTTTGCTGATGAATTAAAATTAATTATAATCTGAGAGATTGAAGTAAGAACTTGAAAATATGAAAAGAGAATTTAATGCATTCCTATGTCACTATACAAGAAAATTATGAACTTTTATATTAAAAAGACATGAAATATATATAAATAAATAAATATATATATATATATATATATATATATATATATATATTTATTTAATTATATATTTACGACATTTTTATATCTCAATTCGACTAAACTTTTCAGCCTTAATTGTTGTTATTTATCTATGGGAAAAGGGTCAAATTTGCCCTCCAATTATGTTTTATGGAATAACTTTTCCCTCCGTTAAACTTTGGGATCAAATATACCCTCATCGTTTGCAAACTTATTAAGTTTGCCCTTATTTGGACGGAAGGTTGTGTTGGATCCACGTGGACGCCACATCGGCAGACCCAATTATTTTAACTAGACCCGTAACCCATAACCCGTTTCGGGTTACTTTAAATAGAAAATCAGTTCCTAATCGATTGCAAACTTGAACCCTAAAATCGATCTCTGTTCTCTCGGGGCCAATCCCTTTGCTAATCGTGTTTAGGGTACAAAACTTCTTCATTTTTCTTGCTAATCGATCGTGCTAGGTTCTTCTTCTATATGCTGTGTTCAAATTTGTTCAACTTTCGACGATTTTGCCGACGATTTGCGTGTGTTCGTTCGGGTCGTATGTGTG
Organism: Anisodus acutangulus; assembly: GCA_029783415.1. Lineage (NCBI taxonomy): Eukaryota > Viridiplantae > Streptophyta > Magnoliopsida > Solanales > Solanaceae > Anisodus > Anisodus acutangulus. Next base: position 42,475,834 of record CM056496.1, on the reverse strand, counting down.
CCATTTTGTTGTGTTTTTTGTTTCGATTTCACTTTGTCTTCAAGATTCTTTAATAGAACAACTTTGTTTGTCGATGAAGTTCACTGAGTTTTGTATCGATTTTGTGTTCAGTAAGTAAGAAATGTCTCAAGTGAGTGTTCTTCACAAAGGAGATGCAATTGTGGTATGACTGCGAATCAATTTACTTCGACGACTACTTCCAATCCTGGAAGAAAATTCTTCAAATGCCCCAAGCCTAAGGTAAGTAATATTTATGTAATTCTTCAATTTACTTCGACGACTATTGCTCCATGTTGGGTCATTTCTTTGACTGGTTTTGTTTTTGATTCTTTCTTCATTTTTGTTCACAGAGAAATTCTTGTGGATATTGGCAATGGGAAGATGAAGAATACTCCGACAGTTTTGTCGGTAAATTAATGTCGTCATTGGATGCGTTTAAGAATGAAATATCAAATTTGAAGAATGAAAGACATACGTTGAAGGAAGAAATAGTTGCATTGAAGGGTATAAATCAAGCTGAAATGAACAAAGTTTTGAAGATGCGCGTGTTTATGATGATTTCATGGGCATTATTTGTTGGATTTATTGCGGCGTCGATTATGAAATGAATATGTATTGATAGTTGCTTAAGGAAGTTTAATGTGTTGTTTATGAATTAATAGTAGTAGCTATGAACAAAATTCATGTTTGTACCCCATTGTGCCATTAAATCCGGTGCTTAGCTCACCATTTATGTTGTGACATTTTGCCTTCTGTTGCTGATATGATTCCCAACTTTCTTTACTGTCTTCAAAAGCAAAGTTATAACATTCTCTAAAATGTTCGTTTCACTTATTGCACATATGTGATTCAGGCCCGAATCTGAATCGCATTGTTTCATTAAATATTGATGCAGTTAACTAGTTTCCGGGAGTAACAAGGCCAGGGCACATGTCCAATTTTTCCAAAACATCTCCTTGCTCTGCATCCCACATGGTTGAGCCTCTAGCGTGATCATTGAGAATCACATTGCATTTGCTTAACTGTGATGTGAAAATCTTTGGAATCCCTTCACGAGGTTATTTGCATTGTCCTCGCTTTGATTCTGAGTGGCGCATGCTTTGACGAATAGCCCGGCTGGTCATTTTTCAGAGGACCAGACCTTTGATCTCGTAAAGTAGGGATGTTCCACCAGTTTTTAGTCAGCATAAATAAACCTTTGGGAAAAATAATCTAGAGCAAAATAAACCTTCTAAAAATGAAAGCAAAGTTAGTATAGAGGCGAGTAATTATTGCTTCAAATAATATGCACAGTGAAAAAGCAGGAGAAAACAACAAAATGATTGTATGGCAATTAAATGCGTCCCTAATATGCATGGGGCCTCCTTATCTGGGAGGTGGGCCTAAGCCTTGAGATATGAGAGATTATGCCAATGAGAATAATCCAAATTGTCAAGCTGCAATCTTTGTTGTTGGAAATAGAAGACAGCGTATGTACACTTTCCAATATCAACATGTCATGATTAGGCTTGGATTAGTCTATCATTATCACGCTACACATAATATCTTTGATGAGTCCGTTTGGGGAAGCGAGACCCGTCGAAACAATTTTGGTGGGTTTCTTAATTGTGGAGTCGATACGAGGATCGACCCACCTAAGAGTGTATGCATGCATGACTTAAAAATAAATGGTGGTATAGCTCTATCCTAAATTTTCTAAGATTTGGTGACTAGACTCAAGGTTCCCAGTGGCGGTTTGCTCGAGTGAAAACTCTGTGACCCAACCCAGGATGGTCAGGACGCTCATATATACCAACTCTCTAAAAATTTTGGAAATTTGAAGAAGTTTCTTGGTGCAAAACACACCTCAGTGTAATGTGATAGTGTCAATTTTCAGTGAAAGAATTATGGCGAAATGCCAATTTAAGAAGCGATGAGAGAATATAGTAATTAAAGCGATTATGCATACAAAATTTCAAGCAGAAAATAATTAAAATAATAGATCAAATAAGGAGCAATATAAAGCACAATAATGATTAACTGAACTTGTTATGGTTAAGAACCTGAAATTTCCATTGGAGTCGCCATCTTTGTCGCGCCCATTTTCGACCGCTCGGGTCAAAAAAAGCGGAAGCGGGCTTGATTGTGTCGATGATTCACAGAGTAAAAAGGGTTGGTCGCCACCTAATTATTTTCACGGTGAATTAGGACACCTAAATATTTAAACTAAATCTTTTGCAATGTAACTCCAATTTTAAGGTCTGGCCAGTGAGATTCTAGGTAAGGTTCTTTATTATCCTAAAGGGAATGGGTTAGGCATCCTTTAAGATCCGCTAACTTGCGGTTATCAGGTCAAACTTAGGTTAATTATTACTAGAAAAAATGCATGTTTGAAGTATGAAGTTAAAAGATGTTTACAAATAATTAATGAAAGAGATGCATTTTTGTACATGTATGCATTGAATGACATAAAAGAAAGATACATGTAAAGTTTGAAAAATATGCATTTGTGACAATAAATTATTTATAATGCCAAAGAAGTAAAATTTTGGGAATCATTGAATTGTAAAATTGACAAAAGATAAACTTATTAAGGAATGATTAATAAAGCAAATAAAGATGACAAAAGTTATTTTGAAAATCTTGAATACAGCGTGACGACCTAAAATAAATAACTAGCGGAGGGTTTCTAAGTTTGAATTTAATCGAGCCTACAAATAAATAAGCTAGCGGGTTTCAAATCTTAAACTACCCTATGAATTAATCATAAGTTTTGCCTATTCTAAGCATTTCAATAGTTACATAAGTCACGATAAATAATATTACAATACAAAAGCGGGATAAAATTGAATTAAAGAAAATAAATAAAATAAATAAACTCAGTAGAATATGCCTTTATTTACTTTATTCACACTAGTATCAAGAATAAGCGGTTAGAAATAATTAAATACAAATAACTTGAGATCAGTGTCCAAAGCGTTAAATGTTTTGATCACGGAGGCTGACTTAAATTTTGAAAAGACCATTCCAATCACGTCGTAGGTTTGCAAACATATGACTAATGTGGTTATTTTGATTGCCTCGCCTACTAAGCGTGTTGGTCTCTCGGATGAAAAGAAAAGATCACTATAATCACGTCGTGGCTGCGAATATATAACTTGTTGGTTATTTTAGTCACCTCGCCTACTAAACATGTTGATCTCGGATGAAATAAAGGTTTAAGCCTCATCACTTGCCAGAGTTATATTTTCCGTCTTTACAGTTGTGGAGGCCTCAAAATCGGCGGATATTTTTCATCCGGCGAGTGTAGTATCGAGTGTTCAAATCAGAAAATTTTAAAAAACAAGGCGACAAGCTGATGGCGGAGCGATGTCGAAGCGAAAAGCGAGAGAGACAAATTAGAAAAGGCGGTGTTTGGTTTTAAGCGAAAAAGCGATCAAAGCGATAATATGAAATGAAGCGTCTTCCGAAGATGGGCATAATGTGGATTTGAATCAACAAAACAACAAAGAGAATGCGGTATTAATTCCATCAATAACATAATAACAATGCACCAAAAAGCAGACGATGCTTGATTAAACTATCTCAGGCTTCGAATTCAAAGTTTGAACCAAAACGCAGGACTAAGAACATTTATGAAAAAATAAATGACCGGATTATGAGCGGTGACCGAATGAAATCGAAGCTTCAGTTTTTGATAACCTTGACCATGAGATATGAAAAGCGCATAAAATAAAATTTATCGGTCAGTCGACGGGCGAACGATGACCCGACCTTGGGCCAGTTTTAAAACCGGATCGATTTCTTTCAATTTGGATAACCAACAGCAAGATATAAAAATACAAAATCGAAAATTATCCAAACCAAAGGTCGACCCAGGCGAAACGAATGGCCAGAGCCAGGAATCAAGATTTTTCAACCGGATCGATTTCATTCCAAATTCGGATAACCAACAACAAGATATAAAAATACAAAATCATGGAAATTATACGAGCGGGGTTGGCGGGCAGGAATTTTCAACCGGATCGATTTATTTCCAAATTTGGATAACAACAACAAGATATAAAATGCAAAAAAGCGGAAATTATCCAGACGGTCGACCCAAGAACGATGTGACGACCGGAATCGCAGTGAAAAAATAGCAAAATTTGGGATTATTCACTACTAAAATCCCAATAATTTTAACTTATATTTTGGACTCTTTAATATGATGAACAACACACAAAAAAACAATACCAACCTTAGGGAGAATCTTAGATTTTAAATTTGGATTTCAACACTTGAATTGATTTTGGGACCTCAAAAATTTAGATTATTGACCTCAAAATTCAGATTTTCCCCTCAAAATTCAGATTTTCCTCCCCCCAAAAATGAAGAACAAGTGGGATATTTATAGGTGGATTCCCCACCCCCAAACGCAGTTTGAAATTTGAATTAAAGGCAAAAAAATGAGATTTTGCAGAGCGTGTTTCTTAGGGCATGTGTTGCGAAAGGTGATGGGGTAGATTGGTGGTGTCGAGCCCGGTGTGGCATTTGGTGGTGTCAGCGTAGAGTGTAGGGTGCGGTGTAGGTTGTAGCGAGGGGGTAGGGTGTGGTGATTTGGAGAGTTAGGGTTTAGGTTTTCTTTTTGATTTTTGGGTTTTTGTTTTAGTTTAAAGGGTAAGAAATGGGGTTGGGCTGATGCGGTGGAGCCGAATGGGGAGTTAGGTGAGGAGATTTAGTTTGAGGGTAAAGGAAAATAAGGGGGAAAGGAATTGGGCTTAGGTGTTTTAATTTTGTGGGTTGGGGTATATAAGGAAATAAAGGGAAGGGAATAAGGGTTTGTTGGGCTTAGGAGTTTGGGGTTTCGGGTGGGCGGAAATAAGAAGGAGTTGAATTGTTTTGGGTGATGGGGAATGGTTGTTGGGCTTTGGTTTTTGGGCCGAAAATAAGAGATAATTTGGGGAGATGGACTTTGGGGTTGATAGAATGTTTTGGGTAGAAATTGATTTGGGGTGGAAAAAAATAAAAAATGGATTATGGATTTAAAAATATAAAAGGGGTTTAACATAAAAATATTATTTTTGTTTTGTAAAAGATGTGAATTATTTAAAATAACATAACGATGTGATAATAATAAAATATAATATTTGCGAAATGTTTAATGCTTAATAAAAAAAATGGGAACGCGATGCAATTTTGCGAAAATAAAATAACATAGAATTTTCGGATAAAACTTATGATTATGATAAAAATGCAAATGATATAAAAAATGCGAATAATAATAATAATAAGAGGATATACACATATATGCTTATATTTTAAAATTATTTTAAAAGTGTCAAAATATTAAAAATTACGAATAAAATCATAAAAGATGGGACAAAATTGGGTGTCAACAACAATCAATGACATAATGAACAATCAGAAGTAAGATTGCAATACTCAACTGTGCATCAGGAAAACATCAATGATTCGCATCAAAAAAACATGGGCAAATTATATACAAACTCTGCATCCTGGACAGATTATATACAAGTTGTTGTGTAATGAAACCATCATTTTTATCATTACATTTATAATAAAAACATATATCAAACAATGATGTATACAACATATGATGCTAGATTATATACAAACACTGCAACCTGGATAGATTCACTCAACTAAATGTTTACCAAAAGATAAATCAAAGGTGTTAATTAGTATTGTTACATCAGTAGATTCATCTTCACAAAAAAATAGACTTCACTAATCATAAGTCTTCATCATGTTTGAGACTTCCCATTCCCCTTTCCTGTCTTTATCTTCTCTCTTGTCACCCTCAACTTATTCCTTGTAACAATAACCTTGTTTGGTGGTTGATAAGACATGTTGGTTGGCTGACTCATTCTAGTAGAATCACCAACAAATGAGATTCTTCTTGTTGGTGTAGCTAATGTTTGCTTCATTCTTTCAAGTATCCTAGTATTAACTTCAAAAAATGACATTGGCCTTAATGATGGGTCTGGTTCTAGCACAATTGTGGTGCTGCTTCTTTTTGGAAAATTATCTTCAGATTCTAGCACTGTTATGGTGCTATTGTTACTACACTTAAACCTCTTCACAACAGCTTGTTTTCCTTTACTTTTCTGTCATTACACAAAAATTAAATTTGTATATGTTGTATACATCATTTCTGGTGCTTCAGAGATCTAGCACATTTTTTATGCTTCAGAAATCAAAATATACTGATGTATATGTTGTATACATCAGTATTTGTATACAACATAAAATTGTACTTCAGAAATCAAAATAAGATATGCACTCTTAAATAGGCTACTGCTACAAATACTTGTGTTTAAAGTGTTACCTTAGCACATCCTCTTGCATTGTGTCCACTTTTATGGAATGTAGAATATGTCATAGGTTTTCTTTTCCTTGAAGCAGACCATTCACCTTGTATTTTTAAGTTTTCATTCCTCACCATTCATCTCTTAACTTTGGATCGACCTACCATCTTACATATTTCTGGTGGTTCTATATCATGACTCTTTTTCATATTTCCAGAATTCTAATCCTCTAACTGGTTGAAGTTTGTGTAAGTAGACTGACAAGTAAGTTTCTTTATTATAATAGGGGTGAAAGGCTCCCTTAGTAATATGATCTTTGTTTCTATGCTTGTATGCTCTTATATCATGAGGACATGGGATTCCACTAAGGTCCCATGTCCTACAACTTCATTTCTTTGACATTAGATCCACAATGTGTGTCAGTTCCCTCATACACTTCATACCCATCATCACCGTTGAAATGGACCTCACAATTTTCAGCAATAACCACAAAGTCCTTGTAAATCTCTAATATTGTAGGACTGTAGTCAGTAGTCCATTTATGCACCTAACTTTCATTGGCTACCAACATGTCCATTACCTACACAATATTAAGGTGTTATTTTTATGTGTTAAAATTAAATTAAAAACTTGAAATGGGCAAGTGTTACCTTTAGCCTGATATCTTCAAGCATCTTGATAATTGGCTTGTGCCTTGCCTCCAAAATCCACTTGTTAAATGACTATGTGATGTTGTTATCCACGTTTTAATTCTTGCAAGTGGTGTCTAAGTAGGAGCTAACCCAAGTCTCAATTGGGTATGTTAACAAATTCTCAGCAGATGACTAATCCATCTCACCTATAACTAGAGATGGCAGTGGATCCTGGACCCGGTGGATCCAAATCCATTTTGTAGGATATGGATCTTTAAAATTTGGACCCAACGGATCCGGATCGGACCCGGATCCATTTCTGACGGATCGGATCTGGATCTGGATCTGAATCTTGTATTTGAGATCCGTATCTGACCTGTGGATCCATTTTTTATTAAATATATCCATAACCTAGAATGTAATTTTATAAGTATTTTCTTAAAATTTTTCATAATTTCTGTATTTTATCCCTTCAATTCACAAATTTCAATTTCTTGCTAGACCAATTTCGGATATGGGAATTTGACTCCGAGCTGAATGATCATAATCATCGAATACCAAGAAGTTCGCCATCCTCGGAGACTATTATTTCCTCAAAAGGAGGTAACGACGAAGATGTGACATCATATTCCATCAAGAGAAAAGATACAGAACACAAAGAAGAAAAAGATGAAGAAAAGCATTATATAGGAGTCAGAAAGAGACCATGGGGAAAATATGCAGCAGAAATAAGAGATTCAACAAGAAGTGGAGTTAGGGTATGGCTAGGAACATTCGATACTGCTAATGAAGCTGCTTTAGCTTATGATCAAGCTACATTTTCAATGCGTGGTCCTTTAGCACTTCTCAATTTTCCTATGAAAAAAGTCCAAGAATCACTAGAAAATATTAATTTTTTTAGCCAAGATGGATTGTCTCCAGCAGCTGCTTTAAAGGAAATACATAAAATGAGAATGAAAAATGTGAAGAGAATGAGAAATAGGAAAAAGAAAACAGTTTTGGTTTTTGAAGACTTAGGTGCTGACTTGTTAGAAGAACTTTTAATAAATTCATTTGTAAATAATGCTTCTACTTATTAGTAGTAGTAAGTTTGCTTTCTCTGTTTTATTTTCTTCCATTTTTTGTGGTGTAGAACAAGTGTTGTAAATTATATATATATTAAGCATAAAATTCACAATAGCCTGCATGCCTTCTTTTGTAGATATTATATCTAAATTTGAATGAGTGGAGTATCTTTTTTTTCAATGTAGTTTATCTTTTGTGCCCGTAATTCTCGATTATCTTTTGTGTCCATAATCAATTAAGGATGAGTCCTGTATTTTGTGCCCATAATTTCTATTTTCTTAGAATGTAAATTTTTTATAAGTATTTCCTTTATTTTGTGCCCATAATTCTCGATTATCTTATTGAATGAGATGAGTCTTTTATTTTGTGCCCATAATTTTTATTCAGATTGGGTTTCATTTTGTTAAAAAAATTTCAACAGGTGGAAAATTATTCAAGGCAAACTTTTTTACATATGGATCCAGATCCGATCCGTGGATCCTATGGATCCAGATTTGGATCTGATTTTTATGGACCCGATGGATCTGGATCCAGGTATGAAAAACGGATCTGGATCTGGATCTAGTAGGATCCGATCCGTTGCCATCCCTACCTATAACCTTCAAATGGTCACAAAACTCTTCATGATAAGAACTTCATGCACAATGACACATCTTCTTCTTCAATGCTTCAGAACCACCCCATCCCTTCAACCAATTGTGCTCTATATGTTTAGCACAAAACATGTACTTTGCTTCTAGTAAAGTTGTCTGAATTGCATCAATTAACACCTGCATATATACAAATCAGTAAACTGAAATTTGGACTATAATCTAGACAGAAATTTGGACTGAAATCTGGACTATAATCTGGACTGAAATCTAGAAAAGACAGTAATATTTTACTTTTTGCATGTCAGACATGAAGGCGATTCCTTGGCCTAGCTGCAAGTTCAGTGACTTCTTGAGTAATCCTAGAAACCAATTCCAAGTGACTTTGTTTTCTTTAGAGACTACTGCCCAGGCTAGTGGATAAAAATAATTCATGGAATCCTGACCAACAGCTACCAACAGTTGCCCTTTACCATTTCCTTTCAAGAATGTGTCATCCAGTCCTATGAAAGGTCTTAGCCCATTACTAAATCAATTCTTCATTTCATTAAAACATATATACATCCTTAGGAACTTTCTTATCCCTTTTTCAAGGGTATCCCTAGATAGGTTTGATTACAACATCACTTCCAGGATTGATATTCCTTAATTCATTGACATAACTCTCTAACTTATTGTACTCATCATTGTAACTACCACTAATTTCTTTCAAAATCATCCTCTTGCCCCTCTTACACTTTTGATGACTAACATTAACATTAAAGGCTACTTTCAGTTCTGCCCTCATCACTTTGACCTTCACTTTTGGATCATTTTGTAGCTTCTTTTGGAAGTAATAAGCTATTGTATTAGAATCTGCTCTTTTGCATTCAAAGGTTGGTTGACAGTTGTGCTCAGTGACCAATGTTTTAACTGAAACCTCAAGTCCTTTCTTACATTTACAAATGGAACACTTAAAAGGACAACCCTCAACAGACTTGTACCTAACCCTAGATTTGTCACTTTTCAACAGTACTAACCCTTTATTTTTAGCCAAGGCATAAAGGTTCATAAATATTCTATCTTCAAGGGTATCTTTGAAAGACATTCCAAGATAAATTGTTTTGAAATGCTCTAACTTAAGTGTAATCTCCCTTTTATTTTGAAGTCTAATAAGCTCTAATTCTTCAACATCAAAATCATCATCACTAGAATCATTAGAAGAAGGGTTTAATGCTTTATTGGCATTGTCACAGTCTGTGCCAGCCTCAACATCAATAGAATAAGACTCAAAATTGTGTACAATGTTAGTCACATCTATCCCTAATTCAAATTCATCGACTGCAAACAGATTAATGACACAAAAATCATCACTCACAAGATATAACAATGTCCTAATCCCTGTATCAAATTCCATCTCATAATATTTCCATGATGGACCAGTCACTACAAGTTGTTGAACCCCAATGAAACCTAAATTCTTAAACTGATCTACCAAGTTTGAAAAGCATAGAAGGCCAGAGTCATAATCTTCCCATGTATGCACAAATTTTCTTGAATATACCAACTTTGGAACTTTAATCCACTCTCCACCATAGTGAAAATTCACCACAAGTCTTACTATGACTATGATCTGCAAAACAGACAACAAATAATAAAAATTCATTTACTATTTACAAAATAGACAACAAACAAAAATACTAATGATTTGATTAAAGTTAAGTACATAAACAGTAAATTTAATGTAGCGCAAACGGGTAACAACACTTGAGTACAGAAATAAATGTTAAATGAACAAAGGAACAAGTCAACAAAGAAGGTAAAAGAAGAAAAAGAAACTGCACGCTAAACACCTAAGAAACAGACAAAGGAACACTTATTTTAGTCAACAATAAACAAACAAGATCAAATGGGGACCACATAATAAAGAAACGCACAGAGATTGGTTTTCAAGACAAAATAATAAGAAAAATAACTTTAATTACAGTGAGTGTCCCACTAGAAGAGACCAACTGCATATTCAATTCGGATTTTATACATCCAATGTGTTTCTTTCAACATAAAAAATAATGAACGTGCACATGTATTTCAAAAACCAAACCTAATACCACTTTTCCCAACCCTAAACTACCTATATACATACAGAATGATATACATGCAGAATTGAGGCTGAAGTTAAGAACCCTAGATAAAACCATGAACACAAAATCGATGCAAAACTCAATGAACTTCATCAACAAACAAAGTTGTTCTATTAAAGAAACTTGAGGACAAAGTGAAATTGAAACAAAAAATACAACAAAATGGAACACATACGACCCGAACGAACACACACAAATCGTCGGCAAAATCGTCAAAAGTTGAACAAATTCGAACACAAAACTTAGAAGAAGAACATAACACTATCGATTAGCAAGGAAAATGAAGAAATTTCGTACCCTAAACACAATTAGCAAAGGGATTGGCCCCGGGAGAACAAAGATCGATTTTAGGGTTCAAGTTTGCAATCGATTAGGAGTTGATTTCGATCGGGTCGATGCTATTTAAAGTAACCCGTAACGAGTTATGGGTTACGTGTATGGTTATAATAATTGGGTCTGCCGACGTGGATCCGACATGGCGTCCATGTGGCGTCCACGTGGATCCAATGTAGCGTCTAACACAACTTTCCGTCCAAATGAGGAAAAATTTAACAAGTTTGCAAATGGTGAGGGTATATTTGATCCCAAAATTTAACAGAGGACAAAATTATTCCATAAAACATAGTTGGAGGACAAATTTGACCCTTTTCCCTTTATCTATTATAAGAAATGTTTGAATGAATTTATAGCTATGCATGAAGAAAAAAGAGTGAATTCCAAAAAAGACATCTTATCAAGTTTTTGCTTTAGGTCACTGATTCGGTTGAGTCCCTCCTTCTAAAATAATGGTGGTTAATGGATGGCTATAGTGTTTGAAATTCATTCTAGGATAACGGTACATTATATTTGAGACGAATTAACAGACATACGAGATGATTTTGGAGTTAGTTGGGGCAATAAAATAGTTTAAAATACTAAAAAAAATGGAGAAGATAAAATGTCCCTGGATCCGAGAACAAGTTGTATGCCGCACAACCATCCCATCCATGAAAAATTTCAGAACGGTACATTTCCAAAACCTCTATGCAATAGCCATGTGTCGCATGGAAGGAAGAAGTCTCAAGCCCACACCACACTATGGATTTGCATCGCGCAATGGTCTCACGACCTGGCTTCTCGTCATGGCAGTGCTGCACGTGAAATATATATATATATATATATATATATAGGCTACCAAAATTTGAATATAAAAGGAGCAGGGAGAGAGACAAGTATGAGAACTTATTAACGGACGAGACTTCCATTGAGCAAAAAGTGCAGGGCAAATGTAGGAAAAATTAAATACTTCAGAGGTAAATTTGAATTTTTTGTCTTAGAAAATTATTTTTAGGTAGATTAGTTTTTTTTTAATGCTCAATCAATCACACCAAATCATAATACTTATCTAAAACCATTTAAAAAATAAATAAAAACATCACTTATTACGAAAAAGAGAGTAATACTTTAATGTGTTCACAAGTATTTCTTCCTGGTCATCGAAAATCTATGTCGTTTAGTTTACAATATAGGAGGAAATAATTCCACGTAGAATTTAGAATTATTTAATACGATCTTTAGTTGCTCTTTTCTTTTTTCACATAAATAAACTATAGCATTTTTAATGTAATATTTCGTTCATATTTTTCTTTTCCTCGTAACTAATACACGTATAACTTATAAAAATCTATATATTTATTCATATGAGATAGAATGTGAATTAAGAATATATATATATTAGTCTTTTGTATAACAAATCAAATGCCTAATGAGTAATAAATCCTGCATAACTTGTTTCACTTTCACAACCAAATATATATTGTCTTATAGACTTATACTCTTCAACAACAATAATAACATACTCAGTAAAATTTCACAATGTGGGGTCTGAAAAGGGTAGAGTGTACGCAGACCTTACCTTTACCTTGGTAGGTAGATTAGCTGTTTTCGGGAGACCCTCGGCTCAAGACAAAGCATAATCACAAGCAAAGCAAGCAACTCAAAGCAAGAGAAGCGGTCAGACTCAGACAAGAAATAAAAGCAGTATAAACATGCTTATAATAAAATCGAATACGCCATGATAGCGCATTCTAACAAAAGGAAGAAGTAGCTAATGCAGGTAAATAAAACAAACAAAGTACACTAAAGAACACATAACAACAGAAATCAAACTACAAGGGACTATAAATCAATATTGTGCCTATAAGTGTGATAGGTTAATTGGGCCTACAGTAATAACACTACAACTATCATTTTGTAAGCGTAAGTAGGACTACGATCGACTACCTACTACCCTTCTACCCTAATATGTGTCCTCCACAACCTTATATAAGGTCATGTCCTCAGTAAGTTTCACCTGCGGCATATCCCGTCTAATCACCTCTCCCCAATACTTCTTCGGCCTACCTCTACCCCTCCTGAACCCGTCCATAGCCAACCTCTCATAGCTCTGCGCTGGGGCATCTGTGTCTCTCCTCTGCATATGCCTGAACCATCTCAACCTCGCTTCGCGCATCTTTTCCTCCACCGAGGCCACTCCCACTTTGTCTTGGATATTATTAATTCTAATCATATCTCTCCTTGTATGCCCACACATCCATCTCAACATCCTCATCTCCGTAACTTTCATCTTTTGTATGTGCGAAGTCTTAATTGGCCAACACGTTGCCCCATACAACATAGTCGGTCTAACCACCACGCTATAGAACTTGCCTTAAAGTTTTTGTGGCACCTTTTTGTCACACAAAACTCCAGATGCAAGCCTCCATTTTATCCACCCTGCCCCAATACGATGTGTGAAATCGTCATCGATCGCATTCCCTTGGATGATAGACCTTGGGTACTTGAAGCTTCCTCTATTTGAAATGACCTAAGTACCAAGCCTCACTTCACGTCTGTCGCATGATCGCTTTCATTGATGAACTTGCATTCCAAATATTCTGTCTTGGTCCTACTCAACCTGAACCCTTTAGATTCTAGAGTTTGTCTCCAAACCTCCAGCTTGATGTTCACTCCACTGCGAGTCTCATCAATCAGGACTATGTCGTCTGCGAATAACATACACCATGGTACCTCCCCTTGGATTTATCGCGTCAGTTCGTCCATCACCAAGGCAAATAGGAATAGGCTAAGAGCTGATCCCTGGTGCAGTCCATCATCACTGGGAAGTGCTCGAGTCTCCTCCTACTATCTGTACCCTAGTCTTGGCTCAATCATACATATCCTTGATCGCCCTAGTGTGCACCACAGGTACACCTCTAACCTCCAAACATCTCCATAGAACCTCCATATGGACTTTGTCGTATGCCTTCTCGAGGTCGATGAAAATCATATGTAAGTCTCTCTTCCTCTCCCTATACTACTCTACCAACCTCATAATAAGATGAATGACTTCAGTAGTCGAACGCCCCGGCATGAATCCAAACTGATTCTCGAAAATAGACACGCCTCTCCTCATCCTCATCTCCACGACCCTTTTCCAAACTTTCATAGTGTGGCTCAACAGCTTAATACCTCTATAATTGTTGCAACTATGGATATCACCTTTGTTTTTGTACAAGGGAATCATTGTACCCCACCTCCATTCTTCGGGCATTCTTGTCGTCTTAAAAATGACGTTAAACAACTCAATCAACCACTCCAAACCTACCCTACATGCGCTTTTCCAAAATTCAACTGGATCTCATCAGACCCTGTCACTCGTCCCCTGCGCATCATGCGAACAACACCCTTAACCTCCTCAACCTTAATGCTTATACAATATCCAAAATCTCGGTACCTACCAGAATACTCCAGATCTCCCAAGAGTATATTGTCTTATACTCTTAAGATGACAAAATAGAATCAACTAAGGATTAATTTGGGTCCATCCACAGATTAGCAAATTGTATCATGACATAAATAACATCCTCTCTCTGTTTTAAAATGTTTATCATACTTTTTTTTTCATTCGTTTTAAAATATTTGTCTCCTTCTCTTTTTTATAATTCTTTAATTTCAACTTTTCACGTGATATATTTAAGATCATAAAATTAAAAAAATATTTTGATATAATTTTTAAATCTTTAATTTAACATCACAAAATTCAAAAATATTTTTTTAACTTCGTGTATCGTCGAAACGATACATATATTTTGAAATTGGGGGAGTATTATATAATTCAAGATTAACAACACTTATTGCATTTGGCACTTTGTAGTGCAAAAAAAGTACGCATGGCTTTAGGGTGTCCTTTCTTGCTCCCTCTTTCTCTCCCCACTTAAACTCTAGTCAATCTCAAACATTTTCTAGTTGGATTCAGTTAATACAATATTCATATTGATACTTATTCTTGGTCTCCATCAAGATTGCTTTTTTAACTCCTTTTTTCGCTTGCCCACAATTGGTCAGTAAGTTCTAATTGGTTTCAGTTAATACAATATTCATATTGCTGATACATCTTTTGCTTTTCCTGATTTTACAACTAATTGGTAGTTGAGATTTGTGTGTTTTATGTTGCTTACTCTTTTGGTTTTAGTTTGTTGAGAGTTTGCTTAAGCAAACAATGGAAGTTCACTTGTACAAGAATCCAGATTGATTTTTGTTCTTTGAGTTTCTTGTGCACATTGCATATATATCGCTGAACTTTACACTATAATATTTTGGTTGTGGAATTGGTTTGAGATTTGAAATTCAGTAGTGGGTTTTATTTGTGAGAGGATCTATCAGAAATAACCTCTCTACCCTAAGGTCTGCGTACATCCTACCCTCCCTAGACTCCACTTGTCGGAATACACTGATTATGTTGTTGTTGTTGTAGTAGTGGGGTTTATGTTGGAGGACTAGTTAATATTCAGTTGGTTTTTGCAATTTTTGATTAATTTCATGATGGAAAGAGGTGTTGAACACTTGATATCTGCTAGGAAATCTTTGAGGGTTAATTTAGAGAAATCTAAAGCCTTAGGTTTATCTCTTGAAAAAGATGGCCCTAGATTAGTTGAGATTAACCAGAGATTGCCTTCTTTGGAGGCAGCAATTAGGCCGATTAGGGCGCAAAGTGATGCTCTTGTTGCTGTTGTTGGACATATTAATCGTGCTGTGTTACCAGCTACTGCTGTTCTTAAGGTGTTTGATGCTATTCATGGGCTTGAGAAGTCGTTGTCTGATCCTGAATCTGATCTCCCCGGGTACCTAAGCGTGCTTAAGAGGCTTAAAGAGGCATTAAGATTTTTGGGGGAGAATTGTGACATGGCAATTCAGTGGTTGGCGGACATTGTGAAGTACCTAGAGGACCATAGTGTTGCTGATGGAAAGTTTATTTCGAGTTTGAAGGAGGTGTTGACTTCTCTAAGGGAGTTGCATCGTGCGGAAGATGGGGTCCGCCTTGATGGAGGACTTCTTGAGGTTGCGTTAGATAGAATGGAAAGTGAATTTAGGCGGTTACTGACTGAAAATAGTGTTCCGTTGCCAATGTCTACTCTGGACTTGCTAGGTGAACAAGCCTGTATAGCTCCATCCCCTCTGCCTGTGGCGATTATAAAGAAGCTACAGACTATACTTGGCAGATTGGTTGCCAATAACAGGCTTGAAAATTGCGTGGAAATCTATGTTGAGGTTCGGAGTTGTATTGTCAGGGCGAGTTTACAGGCACTTAATTTGGATTACCTCGAGATTTCAGTCTCCGAGTTCAATGACGTGCAGAGCATAGAGGGACGCATTGATCATTGGGGTAAGCATCTAGAGTTTGCTGTGAAGCATCTTTTAGAGGCCGAGTATAAACTCTGTAATGATGTCTTTGAAAGATTAGGGCTGGATGTGTGGACGGGGTGTTTCGCTAAAATAGCTGCCCAGGCAGGTATGCTTGCGTTCCTTCAGTTTGGGAAAACTTTTACGGAGAGTAAGAAGGATCCATTTAAGATGTTAAAACTGTTAGATATCTTTGCATGTTTAAACAAGCTGAGATTGGATTTCAATCGGCTCTTTGGTGGAGCTGCATGTGCTGAATTCCAGAAGTTGACTAGGGATCTTATAAAGCGGGTGATTGATGGTGCTAGTGAACTGTTCTGGGAACTTCAGGTTCAAGTTGAATTGCAGAGGCAAATGCCACCTCCTCCAGATGGTAGTGTCCCGAAACTTATCATCTTTATCACCGACTACTGCAATAAGCTGCTTGGAGACAATTATAAGCCGATACTCACCCAAGTTTTGGGAATTGAAAGAAGTTGGAAGCGTGAAATATTTCAAGAGCGGCTTCTCTTTGATGAGCTACTGAATATTATGGGAGCTGTTCAGTTGAATTTAGAGACATGGTCCAAAAGATACAATGATGATACCTTGTCGTGCATATTCTTGATGAACAATCATTGGCATCTATACACGCATCTGAAAGGCACAAAGCTCGGTGTTCTTTTGGGAGATGCATGGTTGAGAGAACACGAACAGTACAAGGATTACTATTCTGCCGTCTTCCTGAGAGAGAGCTGGGCTAAGCTTCCCGCTCTATTAAGCCGGGAAGGTCTTATTCTCTTCTCTGGTGGGCGTGCTACTGCTCGTGATCTCGTTAAGAAAAGATTAAAAGCTTTTAATGAAGCTTTTGATGACATGTATAAGAAGCAGTCTAATTGGGTCATGCTTGACAAAGAACTAAGAGAAAAGACATGCCAGCTCATCATTCAGGCAATTGTACCTGTTTATCGGAGTTACATGCAGAACTATGGGCCTTTGGTTGAACAAGAAGGAAGTTCCAAATATGCAAAGTACACGGCTCAGTCTTTGGAGAAAATGCTGAATTCTCTTTTTGTTCCAAAGCCTGCGAGACATGGTAGTTTCAAAGTTCGAGTACCTAGTGGAAAGTTCAACAATAGTGTTGCAGATCAGAATCAAACTGCTATTGTTAAGTAACTGTGAGTTTTTTTTATCCTCATGTTATAGGACTTGTTAATTAGACCAATTCATTTCTCTTATGTATTTACTCATTCATTTATCCTGCGTACAATAGACCCTTGTGGTTCGGCCCTTCCCCGAACCCTACGCATAGCGGGAGCTTAGTGCACCGGGCTGCCCTTTGTTTACTCATTCATTTATTCACAAGCTAAGCATTAGTACCATCCCCTGAATTGGTGTAGCTGTCTTGTACAATGGATAAGTACCAAATTTAGAAATCTAGCAACTGTATAATGTTTCTTTATAATCTCCATATAAATTTGCAAAAGAAAGACAATGGTTGAACCTCCAGAACATTTTGTTAATTGTGCTGTTGGATGGAAATGTTAATTTTTTATTAGACCCTTGAGCTATACTGGAACAGCCTCCCTTGAGCCGAGGGTCTATTGGAAACAACATTTGTACCCCACAAAGGTAGGGGTATGGTGTGCATACATCCTACCCTCCCCAAACCCCACTTGTGGGGATACACTGGGTATGTTATTGTTGTTTGAGCTATACTGGAACAATGTTTATCAATAAAGATTATATGTTTTCTTATTTACTATCTATCACTGAGCCTCTGTGTGTTCTTAGAAGTCAGGAACAATGTCTTTTAATAAAGAAAAATGTGTACTTTACAAATGACATGAACATTTTATCATGCAATAGCTATTGATAACCTCCTATTTGATTTTCAGTTGGGGCACTTATTTATTTTCTATTTGGACTTGAGCTGACTGGCTGAGGCAATGAACTGTCATTGTTGTAATGAGACAATTTTATCATTATTGTTACATGAGATCTTACTAGCAGTTTAATTCTGTGGATTTACTGTGATCTATTATGCTTTAATTTCTAAACATTTAGCATAGCTGGGAAAGGAAATGAACACTAGAAAGTGATGAGGAAATTACCACTGCCTTTCCATTATCATGTGATTGGATGAGATGGGAAATGATGGACGGTAAAGTTATTTCACTCATTCCTTCTTCCTTTTTGTTTTTCTCTATCCAACCATGTGATTATTGAATGCATTCTTCTCTCTCCACTTCTTTCTCTTGTCTCATGGTCAATGATAACCTCCTATCAGCTTCCCAGCGAGAATCCAAATTTAATCGGCTCAATACGGGTACCGGATACTTGATACCGGATAAGAAACCAAAAAAAAAACCTCCTATGAGCTTTAGAATTTGAGAGTGGGAACATCCCCACAATGATGTTGGTCGGGGTATCTACTACCTCCTATTAGTACAAATATTAGATTATTTTGTCTACTTAAATTTAGGCAAATGAAAAAAAAATCATCTTGTATTTTTGTCTCTATTGAAATTTGAATATTGGTCTTCTATGATTTTCATTTACTTTGACACACATGTTGTCTAGGTAATCCTGCTTATTGAAGCTAAAGCAAATGGATTCATATTAAGGGGTTATTTGATTGATGGTTAGGAAGTGAATTATTCATGTATTCAAATTATTATAGTTACTATCATGTTTGGTAGCATTTTAGTTATGTATAAAATTCAGCACACCAAGTACGGTATTTTGTTTTCAGTTTACTATCCCACATAACTAAAACATGTAATAAGTTATGAGTTAATTTATGTAATATTTTATGCAAAGTAAAAGATGGAGTAACTAATATAAGATCATTTAATCCTTGCATTACTAATACCTTCATAATTTTAACCAGCAACCCAACTACTCCTATGTGTTGCTGCTGTTGCCGTCGAACCTAAGATCTGGTTGTTGTTATTTTTCCATGCCTAATCACTTTTGAACTTAGTGCTACTAGTGTAACAACACCACAATCAAGATAATTTGAACAGACGTAAATCACAGAATAAATTGTGATAAACGAGATTATTTTTTTCGATAAGGTAAAGGTTTATTAACTGAGTACCAAGATAGTACCAAAAAGGAAAGACGGGGGGATATTCAAACAGTCAATTATTTGTAATTATGCAATTTACAGTATACAATTTAAAGAAACCACAACATTTCATACATCCTCTTTTACAGTATTTCAACACTTGTGAAAAAAATGAAAATTAAAACCATCCGACCCTGGTGCTATTATTGCTTCCATTTCTTCAGAAGTAAAGGACCTCTCTAACCAGTTTTATCTTCTTTCGATAATCTCTTTAGGCTATTATCCTCCCAACTTGGCCTCCAAACTTTATTTTCAGTAAAACAATCTTCATAAAATCCCAGAACATGATCTTTGATGATGTTATCATCTTCAACAAGCTCCCCTTCGATTAATAATTTATCAATAAAATTGAATCTCTTGTGAGCATTTGCTTGTTTGTGAAAAAAATTTGTGTTTCTATCGCCATGTTTGATCCACAAGCATCTAGATTTTTGTCTCCAACTTATTTCTTCAGATTTTGCAATTTATTCAAGCTTCCTAATGATGTCATTTCTTTCATTTTCTAACTGCTCATTAACTTGATTGCTTCTCAATCCATGATCAGCTTGTGCCAACCTTTCTAAAGCTTTATTCTTTCTTACTTCCAGGTTGCCGTAAATTTCTTTATTCATATTTGCCTTAAGTAAGCTCAATTTCTTACCAAAAATAATATGAGGTTCTCCTTGAATATTGTATGATTTCCACCATGTGTCAGTTCAATGAAACCCTTATGCTCAAACCACATATCTTCTTTGAAAACTGCTCCAGTCACAGCATTCCAACAAAATAGGACAGTGATCAGATGTTGTTATAGGAAGGACTCTTTGTTTGATGGCCTTGAAATGTTCATCCCAATCTATCTAATCTGGAAGCCGTCTGATTATTGCTGCCCTAAACCCTAGTGTATGAGCCCCTATGTTGAGGAAGATCAATCAATGACATATCATGGATGGTTCTTGAAAAATCGCTCATTGATCTTGATTCCGCGGTCTCCCTGTTCTTTCCTCTTCAAATCTGATTACATTAAAATCACCCCAATAGCCCATGGTTGAGAAACAGAATCATACCTTTTCCTATCTTTTCTAACACATGATCCATATACTCCTCTCAGTGCATATTGCAAACCTAAACTTCCTTCCTCAAGAACAATAGTAACAGAGTGTTGTCCCAATGATTGCCATCTTCTTTTGTCCCACTGCTACCTTGTGTCTCTAACTCAACCCAGTCTGTCCATCTAGATCCTCCAATCTGCTTGATACAAAGATAAATCAAATCCCTTTCATTTTTGTCTCAGTGTTCCACTTTCGAAGCAAAAGGTCCACCATTTCCCTCTTTTCTTTGTCTTACGTTCCAACAAAATGATCTTTAGGTTCATTATGCAATTGATAAAGCGTTCCTACCCCTGTATCTACCTCTGCCGAGATTCCACAATTGTACCTTTTAGGTTTTTGGACAATTACTAATTTTATTCATTTGAAAGTGCCAAATATACGTTAAATAAATTAAAGGCAATTTTTGTCATAATCTGAGAAATTATACTTGACCAACCCAAACATGAACGTGATTCTTAAGTTTATGCTGATAAACACTTCAAAGAAAATTTTGTTTTAAGTTTCAGATGTGTCTAAGCCTTGCAAATTCGTTCTTCACTGAGATCCTGATATTCTTTCTGTTACTATAAATCTAAACATTTTAGATGGTACCACTAAAAGTTGTCAGTGGAATGATAAATATCTTCTATATTAATCAAAGGTCTCGTGTGATACTAGTCACATGTGATAGGAAATGTTTTACCCTCAAAAAGGGATTTGCGCCACATTAATCGGACCCAAAAATAGATATTGGCTTTCATGTGTGAAACTAAAAAAAATAAATACATTTTAGATGGTACATTGGATACTATCAGCCTTTGTTTTTCTTTTTTAGTTTTGGAAGGGGGGGTGTTTACTAGGACATTATTGACTGCAAATAGTGGAGATTTAAGTATTTTTTTTATGATGATTATGCAGTTCCAAGAATTTTTAAAATGGTTTATAAAGAAAATCTAAGCAAAATAATAAACGGAAATTCTGAAGGGAAAAGAAATATTGAATAGCGGAAAGACCAATTTAGCGCAATGTTATAAAATGTATTAATAGGTTACATACAATTTGGGTTAGCCATGCTTAGCCCTAGGATGGACGGGTAAAAAATGCTCTTAAACTATGCTAAATTAAATAAAAATGCACTCGTTAATAGTTCGGTCTAAAAATATCTTTGTCGTTAATAGTTTGGTAAAAAAATGTCCCTATTGTTATTAATTGGGTAAAAAATGTCGTTTTCCTAATGAACACATTGTTTATTTTCGTAAAAATATTGATTTTGAAGAATTATTTTCTTATTTCTTTTCTTTTAAAATCCCTTTAACTAATAAAAAGCTGGGAAATAATTTTTCTTCTTCTTCGTCTCGTTTTTTAAACTAAAACAGAATAACCCCATGTACTTTTTAACCGATAATATAAGTCATATATGTAAGATCATAGTAACTCCATCATTAATTTTCATTTCGATGATGATAAAATTCTTTCCTAATAAAATAGATTTTTTTTTTAATCTTTTCCGAATTGAAATAGAATAGGCATTTGCTAATATATTCCTTGGTTGAATTAGTAAAGAAGTTTTAGCATAGCAATGTCAATAACTTGGCACAACATAAATTAGCGATCTAGTCGGATTATAGCCAAGTCCATATTGACTAATACTTGAACACAAACTATATATTGTCAATCTGCTAACACTCTTCAGGAGATACTAGCTTTTCTTACTGATGATGTATCAAAACACACACTTATCCCACATGGTGGTTCGCTCTGCCTTATATCTAATTAAAAGAGGCTAAGACTGATTTTATCAAGTTAAGACTTGACACTACAGTTCTTGAATTACTAATAGTTGTTAGGAGTGTCATCAGTTCGGTTCAACCGTCTAATTTAAGAAAATTTAGATTAATACCAGTTTTTAAGTTACCTTGCTTACAATAATCAAAATTAGAGTTTTCGAAATCGTCGCGATCATCTCTGTTTCTCCTTTTTTAACAACCCACGTCTGAAGTTGTACTAAAGTTGATAGACTTGCAAATTTTTACGAACTGCAAGTATAGCTTAAATGGTGATCCTAAAAAGTATACGTGCATTTTAGTCGTTTAAATCAAAATTTATCTCTAGCCTCAAGGCTTAGAGTTATATGATATTTTTATTCAAATAAATTTATTTGGATTCGTTTCTAAAATTATAATTTACTTTAATTATTCAGTATGATTATAATTTTATATTGAAACCAATATCAAGAGCATAAGTGACATGTTCAAAAAAATATTAGAAAGCAAGCGACTCATGAGAAAAGTATTCGCAATATGGAAGCACATATGGTTGAATTTAAACCCAAAGAATATGCTAATGTTGTGACACTAAGAAGTGGAAAAGACTTGCCAGAAGCACATAAAAGAATAAAAAAAGTAGGTTCGGAAGCAGAGTTGACTCCTCAATCAGTGAAGGAGGCCGAGAAGAAATGAATTCAAAAAAGTACATTTAGATAGTATTATTGTAGTTTGTATTTGACCAAATCATGTCATCATTTTAAGAAGTGTAGAGGTGTCAAAGTGTAACATACATAGTAGTTTATTATTATCCGGCTTAATCACTTTAACTGATGCTATGAGATTCAATAACACAAGAACCTCGTTGTTGGCATGTTAATTTATATAACCTAAAAATGAGGAACTAGAGACCCTCTTAATCTCTACTACTTTTGTTATCTTCACGCATCAACAACTATTATTATCTCTTTTCAGTAAAAAAAACTTTTTAACTTCTTTCTTAATTTCATGAGATTGGATCATTCGCATGTTATTTGATAATAAAGTACAGAAAAGTTCTGATTTCAAGTCTTACTTCTACATTTTATCAGAAGAAAATTTCACGTGATTAGCCCAGAGAATAGAATGAGGTCTCCTCTTTGACGGACATGGAATGACAATGTAGTTACACTACGAAAATCAACGTTGGATCAATAAAATAAGTGATCTAAAGCCAAAAGAGTCCTTTAATTTTTTAATATAATTTTTATATGTGCATAAACACATGCAAACAATTAATATCATTTTTTCCCATAGTTGTTTATAGTTTAGTATTCTTACATGACATGAATCTTTTAATTTTACATATGAATATTATTATTTATATTAGTCCGGGTTAATTCTAGCTAATAAGATATTAACCATGTATTTGCAACACATTACCTTAGATTTTGTTATAAAAATTTTAGTTACTAATATGAGTTTTGTAGTTTAATTCAAAGTTCTAAAATATTTCTATTGTTAGAAAATAGATACGTATTTTTTTTTTGATTTTTCCCTTTTTTTTTCTTAACAATAATAATATTATTTTAGTAAAAATAAAATCATAAAATTCAATATTAGGATTTTTTGGGGCCTATGATAAAAGCTTTACTAGTCTCCCCTTGAGCCGCCTTTGCTAAGGATTTTAGTGTCAGTTAAAGATCCAAAATTTAATTAAATTAAAAAGTAGTATTGTTTTGTCAAAAGTTTCAGAAAAATTATTTCTGAATAAACTATTCTATCAGGTGATTACACAAACTAGTATTGATTGACAAAGATGGTTAAAAGAGACCTATTAGTAATGATATTAAATAACGATGTAGCTATATTAGTTTATTGCCAATTTCTACAAATTTATAAAATCGGCTTATTTTAAGAAATATATTTTTTCAAATGAATTAAAAAATGTACATTTAGATAGTACTATTGTAATTTGTATTTGACCAAATCATGTGACAAATAATGTCATTTTAAGAAGGGTTAGGGGTACATAGTGGGTATTAATCAATTTACCTAATGTTATGGATTTAATAACACGGATGTTAATTTTATATAACCTGAAAAGAAGGAACTAGAGACCGCTTAATCTCTACTGCTTTTGCTATCTTCACGCATCAACGACCATTGTTATCTCTCTTCACTAAAATGCTTTTTAACTTCTTTCACTAAATTAATGCATTTTCCAAACGTATTGCTCTCTTCTTCATTTTTTACTTCTACAATCTCTATATTTTCCCAACAGAACGCACCAAAACGACTCTGAAAATCCATGAAGTGAAAAATGTAAGTCCAATATCACGTTTTTTATTGGCTTCTGTTGTTGTGATGATCTATTAGTGAGTCTTGTTGATTTAGTTTGTCAGATGTGTTTATCTAGATATATGCATTAAAATTAAATATAGAGCATTCAAATGATTTTACCATGTCCAGAATAAACCAAAATCAATTAATTTGATTACCTTGGTTTTTCAGAAATTTGTGATCTTAATGAATAGTTAAGTCTATGATCAATACGCTCCTTAGGCAAATCAAGGAGGACGAGTTCAATCTCTAAGTTTCTAATTAGCTCCAAAGACGTTGTGCAAGAAAAATTATGGATTTCGAATTTAATAACCATCCAAATTTAGTGTTTTTTTACTTGC
The DNA here is from genome assembly GCA_029783415.1 of Anisodus acutangulus. Lineage (NCBI taxonomy): Eukaryota > Viridiplantae > Streptophyta > Magnoliopsida > Solanales > Solanaceae > Anisodus > Anisodus acutangulus. The sequence goes on along the minus strand of CM056496.1, from coordinate 42,450,829 downwards.
ATATTGTTGAAAAACATTGGGACTTGCTTTAAAACCAAATTTCATCATATTTAGGAGGCTAAATTTAATTTGCCAGTGATTCACCATGTTAATTCCTTAATTCGAGGATATAATCTTGCTCAGATAAGCGCCTTCTAAGAGATTAGAAAATAATATCTGTCGAAGATCAACACTCCGTGAAGATTGCTGTACATGTAACATAATTTGTTCTTCTGTTTTTCATGTTAAGCAAACACCTAATTGTGGTTCTTTCCTATGATTCTGTAACAGTGCATTGAAATAGCAGCAAAAAGAAGGATGTCGCCCCAACCAGCTCCTTATGTACCGAAAAACGTCCTCATAACGGGTGCAGCAGGTTTCATTCCCTCGCATGTAACCAATAGATTGACCAAGCTTTATCCTGACTACAGGATTGTTGCTCTTGACAAGCTCGATTACTGTTCGAGTCTAAAAAATTTGGAGCCAAGTTACTCATCACCAAATTTCAAATTTGTCAAGGCTGATATTACGAGTGCTGATCTTATCAATCATCTTTTGGTTGAGGAGAAGATTGACACAATTATGCATTTTGCAGCACAGACTCATGTGGATAATTCATTTGGAAATTCATTTGAGTTTACAATCAATAATATTTATGGTACCCATGTGCTTCTTGAAGCTTGTAAGTTGGCTAAATCTATCAAGAGATTTATCCATGTTAGTACAGATGAAGTTTATGGTGAGACTGATTTGGAGACTGACATTGGCAATCCTGAAGCTTCTCAACTCCTTCCTACTAATCCATATTCCGCAACTAAAGCTGGAGCGGAAATGCTTGTCATGGCTTACCATAGGTCTTATGGTCTACCGACAATCACAACCCGAGGGAATAACGTGTATGGACCGAATCAGTACCCTGAGAAGTTGATTCCAAAGTTCATTATCCTTGCCATGAAGGGCGAGCGTTTTCCAATTCATGGGGATGGATCGAATGTTAGGAGCTATTTGTACTCTGATGATGTTGCTGAGGCATTTGATGTGATATTGCACAAAGGGGTGATTGGCCATGTGTATAACATTGGCACTAAGAAGGAGAGGCGAGTTTTGGATGTAGCCGAGGACATATGCAAATTATTTGGCTTGAACACTCAAGAAGTTATCGAGCTTGTGCAGGACAGGCCCTTTAATGACCAAAGGTATTTCTTGGATGATCAAAAGCTTAAGAAGTTAGGGTGGCAAGAAAGGACCCCTTGGGAGGAAGGACTAAAGAAGACCCTGGATTGGTACACCAAAAATCCTGATTGGTGGGGCGATATAACTGGAGCCCTTCACCCACATCCAAGAATTTCAAACATTATGCATTCACATAATGAAGGGTGTCTATTGCAGCTTATAAAAGGAAGCAAGAAAGGCTGTGGCTCAGACTTTAAGTTCTTGATTTACGGAAGAACAGGTTGGATAGGAGGGTTGTTAGGAAAGATGTGTGAAGAACGTGGAATAGCATACGAGTATGGGTCAGGACGACTGCAGGATAGGAATTCACTAATGCATGACATGATAAGAGTAAAGCCAACCCATGTTTTCAATGCGGCTGGTGTTACTGGGAGGCCTAATGTGGATTGGTGTGAATCACATAAAGTAGAAACAATTAGAACTAATGTTGCTGGTACACTAACTTTGGCTGATATATGTAGAGAAGCGGATATCTTGGTGATGAATTTCGCGACAGGTTGCATATTTGAATATGATGAGAGGCACCCACTAGGCTCAGGCATCGGATTCAAGGAGGACGACAGACCAAATTTTACAGGATCATTCTATTCCAAGACCAAAGCCACGGTAACTAGTTCATTTCTATTGAGCATTTTGTTACTCTCGACTAATTATCTTATATTTCAAATTATCTGCGCCATCACTTGCATTTTGTTTCCTATAACTTAAGAGATTGGTCAGAACTTGAAGCATTTTAACAAGATTTCTGAATTTGTTTTTAAAGCACAGGTAGCTATTTTAGTTGTCTTGGCTACAACTGATGACCTTTTCTTTGGCAACAATGGAACAACAGATGAAGTCCATTAGTTGTTGTACAACTTTGGCACTAATGCAGAATCTGCAAATACATTTTCTTTTTCATTTGGTTTCTATAACATCATATCTGAAGTTTTCTGGTCATATCTGTAGGTTGAGGAGCTTCTAAATGAATATGATAATGTTTGTACGCTCAGAGTAAGAATGCCAATATCATCGGACCTTAGCAACCCGAGAAACTTCATCACAAAGATCACACGTTATGAAAAAGTGGTCAACATCCCAAATAGCATGACAGTGCTAGATGAGCTGCTACCAATCTCCCTTGAGATGGCAAAGAGAAACTGCAGAGGGATATGGAACTTCACTAATCCGGGAGTTGTGAGCCACAACGAGATCCTAGAGATGTACAGAGACTTCATAGATCCCAAATTCAAGTGGCAGAATTTTGATCTTCAAGAACAAGCCAAAGTGATCGTTGCACCAAGAAGTAACAACGAGCTTGACATGACAAAGCTCAAAAAGGAGTTCCCGGAACTGCTATCGATCAAAGATTCTATCATCAAGTATGTCTTTGGACCCAACAAAAAAACATAAACCTACGAAATTGTACTTTTCAGATAGTCTTTTTTTCGTTTTCATCAATCTCTGCCACAGTTACTTGAGATTGTAGTTTTAGATACATAATGTGATTCAGCTACTTCTAATTTTCTTTCTCTTGATCCTCAATTATCATATCATTTTATCGAACACGATCGGGCTGAGTGAAATCTACTTTACATCATTTTGGAATTTTAGCAGCCTGCAACCAGTTTAATTGATGCATATAGAGCAAATATAGAGAAAGCTTGCTTGATTTATTTTCATTCTATTGATGCCTACTGTTGTTTCATTAGTTTCCTTAAATTAAATATAATTTGCAGTTTTTTCGAGTCAATCTTGCAAATGGCATCATCGATGAATACTATAAATGTTGCATTTCTTGATTCAATATAGAGTTTTTCTTTCTGTTTTTTTTTTCCTTTCTGTTCATGCACCATAGCCTTTTTAATACAATAAGTTACTAAATTCAAGAAGATAATTTCACCGACGGTCTCTCAAACTTTTATTTTATTTCACCAATTTTACTAAAAATCACTAAACAATTTTTTGTACCAAAGAAGTCACTCAACTTAGCTTAAATATAGTAGAAACTAATATCTTTTTCTTCTCTTCGGGATCGAACATCAATTGCAACGATTCATATGTCTCGTTTCTTTCCTGCTAATGATTTTATGTGATACTTGATCAAACTTGAGTAATTTTTTTGTTACAAAAAAAAATAGCTTGGTGACTTATTATATGATATTAGATAAAGCTGAATGAGTTTTTCGTTTTAAAAAAATATTTAGTAACTTTGATGCAAAAAAAGTAAAAGTTGAACGACCATGAATGGAATTAGCCCCTGAATTCAACTAGTTCAAATATTATGGACGACAACTTATCCAAACCACTCATAAAAGCTTTTTTTGCCAGAAATCTTTTATAAGTAACTATGCCTTTTTTGTCTTAAAGAACAAAACTTGAATTAGTACTTGGGACTGGGGAGATTTTCAGTTCAGAAACAACAGAATTTACCGACTTAACTGGACATTTCTCAAAAATTATTATGAATATGCAGTTATGAAGAACGCAGGCAGGTTTGGAGTGGCTGACTGAGTTGTTTAATGTTATTTTTAAGACGGCAAGAATGTCCGATGAATGGAGGTGGAGTACAATGATCCCTTTGTACAAGAACAAAGGTGACATCCAGAGTTGCAACAACTATAGGAGTATCAAGCTGCTAAACCACACTATGAAAGTTTGTGAAAGGGTCGTGGAAATACGGGTGAGAAGAGGCGTGTCTATTTTTGAGAATCAGTTTGGATTCATGCCGGGGCATTCGACTACAGAAGTCATTCATCTTATTAAAAGGTTGGTGGAGCAGTATAGGGAGAGGAAGATGGACTTACATATGATTTTCATCGATCTCGAGAAGGCATACGACAAAGTCCCTAGGGAGGTTCTATGGAGATGTTTGGAGGTTAGAGGTGTACCTGTGGCGTAACCTAGGGTGATCAAGGATATGTATGATGGAGCCAAGACCAGGGTACGAATAGTAGGAGGAGACTAGGAGCACTTTTCAGTGATTATATGTTGCACCAAGGATCAGCTCTTAGCCCATTCTTATTTGCCTTGGTGATGGATGGGCTGACGCGACAAATTCAAGGGGAGGTGTCACGGTGTATGTTATTTTCAAATGACATAGTCCTGATTGATTAGACTCGCAGCTGAGTGAAAGATAAGCTGGAGGTTTGGAGACAGACTCTGGAGTATAAAGGGTTCAGGCTGAGTAAGACTAAGAAGGAATACTTGGAGTGCAAGTTTAGTACTGGGAGCGACCATGAGACAGGAGTGGAGATGAGGCTGGGTACTCAGGTCTTCAAGTATCTCGGGTCTATTATCCAAGGAAATGGAGAGATTGATGACGATGTCACACATCGTATTGGTGCAGGGTGGATGAAATGGAGGCTCACATCTGGAGTCTTATGCGATGAAAATGTGCCACCAAAACTTAAAGGCAAGTTCTATATGGTGGTGGTTAAACCGACTATGTTGTATGGGGCGGAGTGTTGGCAAGTCAAGACTTCGCACATCCAAAAGATGAAAGTTTATGAGATTAGGATGTTGAGATGGATGTGTGTGCATACAAGGACGGATGTGATTAGAAATGGTGATATTCGGGATAGAGTGGGAGTGGCCTCGGTGGAGGATAAGATGCGTGAAGCGAAGTTGATATGGTTCGGGCATGTGCATAGGAGAGGCACAAGTGCCCCAGTGTGGAGGTGTAAGAGGTTGGCTATGGACGGGTTCAGGAGGGGTAGATGTAGGCCGAAGAAGTATTTGGGAGAGGTGATTAGATGGGATATGACGCAGGTGCAACTTACTGAGGACATGACCTTAGATAAGGGGTTGTGGAAGATATGGATTGGGGTAGAAGGGTAGTACGTAGTTGAACATAGTCCTACTTACGCTTATATACTGGTAGTTGTAGTGTTATTATTATAGCCTTGCTTAGCCTATCAAACTAGTAAGCGCATTATTATTTTATAGTTCCATGTACTTTGGTTTCTGATGTTGTATGTTCTTTCGTGTACTTTGTTTATCTTATTTATCTGCGTTAGTTACTGCTTTTTTTCAGAATGCTTTATCATGGCGTATTCACTTTTGTTACTCTCATTTTCATATTGCTTTAAATTTCTTGTCCGGTTCTGACCATTTCTCTTGCTTTTGCTTGTGCTTATGCTTTTTCTTGAGTCGGGGGTCTTTCGGAAACAGTCTCTCTACTTACCAAGGTAGAGGTAAGGTCTGTGTACACTCTACCCTCCCCAAACCCCACGTTGTGGAATTTTACTGGCTATGTTATTGTTAGTCAGTTATGAAGAAATAACAAGTTAAGTTAAATGACAATAAATTGGTAGTTTGTGCTACTAATTAATTTAAGTTGTATGTTTCAAAATGCAAATGTTAGCACGAATCAACATACTCATTTTTCTTTTGATACGTTTAAGAACCCTATACCTCATTTGTGCGATTACATTGAGTATGTTGTTGGTATATTTACGAATATGAATGTTGGTGAGATGGTTTAAATTTGGTTAAAAGAAACTTCTTATTTTAGCGGTGTTTCGGGACATTGTCCTTAAGGATATTTCACCCGATATAGGTATATTCTCAGAATTCAACAAGTTATTCTAATATAAAAACTAGGAGCTAGAATCTAACAAAGATTTCACAAAAGTAGATAATCCATCAAAAGAATTAAGGAGATGAAATTTTTCTTGGTTTCATAGTACCCAATATGACCACACAAGATCATATATATAGTACAAAGAAAAATATGATTTCTAATGTTTATTTTTTTACCTTCCAACGTCCCAAATAATTAATAGGAGTCAAAAGCCATAAAGGCAATTAGCCATAAAAACAACAAATTGAATGTTTAAGATACGTTGTTGGCAGATGCTGGGCAACAATCATATTTGACCACAATGAATTAGAGAAATTAATGATATAATTTTATTCTTTTTGAGATATAATATTTTTTCAACATATTTCTCAGAAACTGTATAGCTTTGGTAAAAAAAAAAAAAACAAACCCTCTTTCATCACCTCACACTCTAACCGGTAAAATTCACAAAGACCCAATTGTAGGATTGATATTTAAAATGACTCATAGTTTTAAAACTAATTTAAATATAGTCATTTTTTCATGCGAAAATAGTATTTCTGAAAGAATAATCACCCTTGATTATTTTCATTAATGTAAAAGGTATATATATATATATATGATATACAATATTTAATTATAAAAATTAAATCTACATTTTTCTAATACAAGACTACTACTACTTTTTCCTAATACAAGACTACTACTACTTTTTCCTAATACAAGACTACTAACATAATTACATTTGTACAAGAATTCTAATAGGACTATACAAAATATATATGGAATATACACGGAATATTTCCGATATATACGTGTATATTCTTTCACACCCCCGCAGTCATAGCGGGCGGTTGTCGTACGCTGAGACTGTCCCTAAAATCTTCAAACAGAACTAAGAGAAGATCCTTAGTAAAGATGTCAGCAATTTGGTACCGTGAAGGGACATGCAAGACACGTACCTGTCCACGAGATACCTTTTCGCGAACAAAGTGAATATCCATCTCGATATGTTTAGTGTGCTGATGTTGGACCGGATTTCCAGAGTAATAGACCACACTAACATCATCGCAGTAGACCAAGGTAACTTTCTGAATAGGAAAGTGAAGCTCTAATAGGAGATTACGCAACCAACAGGATTCAGACACCACATTGGTTACTCATCGATACTCAACCTCCGCACTGGAGCGCGATAAAGTAGCCTGACATTTTGCCGACCAAGAGACCAAGTTATCACCAAGAAACATACAATAACCAGATGTCGAACGTCTGGTATCTGGACATCCACCCCAATCAGCATCTGTATAAGACATGAGATTAGATACAGATGATGGATATAAGTGCAAACCATAATCAAGTCGTTTGAGAGCGTGCATGTTTTCATCCCTCGGATCATGCATAAATAAATACACCTGCTATACTGCATAAGTAATATTGGGCCTCATGAATGTAAGATACCGAAGAGCCCCTGCAAGACTGCGATAGTGGGAGGGATCCTCGTAAGGTGTGCTAGAGTTAGCACTCAACTTCATTTTGGTGTCAACCGGCGTAGGAGATGACTTATAGGATAAAATCTCAGCCCGTTCAATAATCTCAGCTGGATACTTTCTCTAGGATAGAAATAGACCACTTGCATGACGAGTTACAGCTATACCCAAAAAATAATTCAAAGGCCCCAAGTCTTTCATAGAAAATTCAGAGCTGAGAAGAGACACGATAGACTTGCGCGGTTTATCAGAAGAGGCAATCAATATAATATCATCCACATATAATAGAATGTATGTCAGAGAAGTACCTCGACGATAGATGAACAGAGAATGATCAGACTTGCTGTGAGAAAACCCAATAGTAGACACATAATCTGCAAACCTTTTGTACCAGGCCCGAGGGGCCTGTTTTAGCCCATACAAGGACTTTTTCACTAAACAGACATAGTTAGGATGATTGGGGTCCCTGAAACCCAAGGTTTGATGCATGTATACCATTTCCTTGAGATCACCATGTAAGAACGCATTTTTCACGTCCAACTGATGAATGTGCCAAGCTTTGGAGAGAGCAAGACTGAGAACAATGCAAATAGTTGCCGGTTTGACCACCTGACTAAATGTCTCTCTACAATCCACTCCAATCTGTTGAGTTTTGTCATCACCTATAAGACGGGCCTTATGCCTCTCAAAACAACCGTCAAATTTTTTCTTATGAGTAAAAATCCACATAGAATAAATCACATTAACACCAGGCGGATGGACTCCCATGTCTTATTTTCAATAAGAGCATTATATTTATCATCTATGACCATTTTCTAATTCTGGTCATGAAGGGTAGACAGGGGGTTCCGTGGTATGGGGATTTAGTGATATTAGAATTGAGATTAAAATGTCACTTTTGTTTAAAAATATTCCATTGGCTATGAGTAATGGGCCCTTGACTCGGAATAAAAGTGGGCCGGACCTGGGTCGGTGTGGTGACGTCGAAACTGGCTCGGTTTGGGAGGCGCATGCTCGGGTTGGGAGGTGGGCCAGAAGGCAGTGGGTTTGCTGGCCGAGAAGTTGGACTGACTGGATGGGCCAGCAGGCAATAGGCTTGCTGGTAGACTTGGACCCGGGAGGGGAAAATTTGGGCATGCCGGTGTCTGCTGCTCCAAATCATAAGACGGGGGTCGGGTCAAATGATGGACCACATACGGTGAGAGCCCATCATTCAGAAAATTATAGGAATTAGACACAAAATTATGCAACTTAGCAAACGAAAATTGAGTTTCATAAAAAATTATATGGCGACTAATGATGATTTTTTTAGAGGATAAATCTTAACATTTATAACCACGATGATTAGACGGGTAACCCAAAAACACACAAGTGGTAGAGCGGGCTTGTAGTTTGTTTATTGTAGTGGAGGGAAAGAGAGGATAGCATAAACACTCAAACACCCTAAGATGAGAATATGACAGATCTTTGTGATAAAGAATTTTGAGTGGAGATTGGTATGCTAATCATTTGCTAGGGAGTATGTTAAGAAGGTCAGTGGCCATTTGTAGTACAAGATGCTAAAATGAAGGTGGTAATGAAGCATGAGCTAGTAATGTTCGAACATTACTATTAATAGTGCGTATTTTTCGCTTGGCTTTCCCATTTTGTGAAGATGTATGTGGACAAGAAAATCGGAAAGATATACCATTAATGTTACAAAATTCTCTAAATTTCCCATTATCAAATTTCCTTCCATTATCTCATTGAATATTTTTAATTTCCATTCAAATTGGGTACGGATGAATGCTCTAAATAATAGGAATGTGGAATAAACTTGAGACTTTTTAGATAACGGAAAAGTCCACAAAAAATTAGAATAATCATCCAAAAATAACACATAATAACGGTGTACCATAGAGCTCAAAACTGGAGATGTCCACAAATCACTATGAATAATATCAAATGGCAACAAAGTACTAGAATTGGAGGCAACAAACGGTAATTTAACATGTTTCCCAAGCGGACAAGAACAACAAACATTAGTACTACGCGTACTATTATTTTTAATAGAGAAAATAACAAATTATCCCGGATGACCCAAACGAGCATGCCATAAGGAAGGTGCTAAAGCGGAAAACGTAGACGGTATGGCTTGATTACTGGTGATGGTGGTGGTGGTGATGGGATATAACTCGCCCCGACTATTACATCTCATTAGAGGTCCTCGTCGTGAAATCCTTCACAAAAAATTCAAAATGGTCAAAGTCAACAGAAACCCAGTTATCAGTTGTAAATTTACGAACAAACACCAATTTTTTTATTAGTTGAGGAGCATGAAGGACATTTTTCAAGGCTAAAAGTGGGTTCGGGGGAGATAAATTTGTGTTACCATAACCACGAATTAAAATTGAATTACCATTACCAACAATGATGCCACAATTTTTGCTCAAATTGAAATAAGACGAGAGATTACCTAGCGCAGACGTCATATGAGAAGTGGCACCGGTGTCCATGTACCAATTTGCATCTTGAGGATTTAATCCAAGTGTGAGCATCGCTACCTCAATATCTGTGGGAGTCGGGGGCGGTGCTGGGCCCGCAGCAGTGAAGGCCTGCTATGGCTGAGGCCCAAGCAGGCCAGCCTGCTGCCAGGGCCCATTTCGTGAAGCCCTTGTCTCCTGGAATCCATTGGACCTGGCCCAATACGGTGCTGGACCAGGCAAAAACTATGGATTGGACCACTGCCCACTAGCCCAGCCCCACAGCCACTGTGCACTGGCCCAAGGATGCGGCCTAATCTGTTGGCCACTGCCGCCCCTTCTTCCGCCACTGCCACCACCACCGCCGCGGTTTTTGCTATCATTTTTTCGATTTTGGCCCTTTTTGCCGCCACCATTGTTACGGTTTTGACTATAATTTTCTAAGAAGGAGTAAGGGTCATCAGTGTCGCGTGACGTGGTTACCATCATGGCGGAATTGGCTCCGATTACTTCCTTTTTAGCCAACCCGGCTTCTTCTAAGGTGATCATGAAACGTGCTTGGTAGAACGGCGAGATATGATTGCTTTGACGAAGAAGAGTTCCAACTCCATTAGAAGCCTCGGAGAGGTCTGCAACCATCTGAAGAACAAGACGATCATTAGTGACGGGGGCGCCCACGTTCTTGAGTTGATCCGACAACTCCTTGAGCCTTTGACAATAGGGTGAGACATTCAAAAAATTCTCCATGTTTATGTGGGAGAATTCCTGCTCAAGGGTCAAGGCATGGGAATTTTAGTTATCCCGGAATATATCAGGCAACCTATTCCAAGCTTCCATTGTCGTGGCTTCAAATTCAATAATAGTCTGCAAGAGGTCCGTATATCTGGTGGAATAAATCCATCGGAGTACTGTAGCATCAAGAGTTACCCACAACTCTATTTCATCATCGGTGGTAGACACTTCTCCTTGCCTTTTTCCGGTGGGACGATGTGATGGAGGACTCTATTAGACCGTGCGTGAATTTTAAATAGTTTTGCCCACATCGCATATTGGACATATTCCATCTCAAGAACAATAGGAATGTTGTTCTTAATATTGGAGACTGCAAGAGCATGATACAATGTGTTCTTTGTGGTAGACATGCTGAAAGAACAAGAGGAGAATTAGAGATTCGGAAAAAACAAATTGATGGGAGGGGATAGTTACGACCAGCGGCCGAAGAGAGAGTAGGGCGGCGGAGGCAAAATTTTGGAGAAGAAAAAGTTTGCACTAGACTGCTGATACCATGAAAGAATAATCATTCTTGATTATTTTCATTAATGTAAAAGATATATATACATGATATATAATATTTAATTATAAAAATTAAATCTACCTTTTTCTAATACAAACTACTATCTTTTCCTAGTACAACTATCATAATTATATTTGTATAAATTTTTTAATAAGACTATACAAAATATATATGGAATTTCTACAAAAATTCTAAGCAGAGACCCGCTCATTTTTCTGCTGTTTTAAATTCCAAGACACTGCCTTGTGAAGCAATTGCTAATACGGCATTGTGAATTGATTAGCAGTTTGCTAATAGCAATAAATTAGCTAGACTCTTCCCCATAAAAAGTTTCTTCATTCACATAAGTTAAGGTGGAAGAACTCCATTCATCATGTTATTCTTTTTCCCGAACTTATGGCGAATGGGACAAAATCAATTTTCCTTTAAAAATGTCGTTATAGCAATCGTATGTTGTTTCATTGACTTAAATAACAGTTGAAGCAACAATTGTCACTCTTTTTTCTTACTTAATTTTGGGTCTATCTAGGATTTCATTGGATTGAACTCTTAAGTTTCTGCATAGCTCGTTCTTTATATTGGAGCTATTTAGTTGCCGTATTAAGTTTTTCTATCTGGATTTTCAATGAATTTGAAGAAAAAATCTCATATTTTTCTTGTACATGTTACGAAATTTAGGGCAATAATTTGTGCTATGGAAGAGTCTAGCTAATTTGTTGCTATTAGCAGTTGCTTCAACTGTTGTAAAAGAGTTGATTTGGTTGCATTCCCCTTTTTTTTTCATTGTTAGATATGTAATGGTTTTTTTATTGAACTTACGGCGAATGGGATAAGATTCATTTTCCTTTAAAAATGTCTGTTGTAGCAATCATACGTTTTTTTTTTTTTTTTTGTGAAGGGGAAAGTCCCGAAGGCGAAACCCCCATCTGTACCAGAGGCCCTTGGCCAGGTGAGAGGTAAATCGAGGGATATGCGCGAGTGACAGCCCTGCAAAGGGAGAGCACCAACGGGACGCTAATCCAGCAACAATCCGCAGTATTTCAGCAAAGACTGTCACCACACGGATTCGAACCCGCGACGTCGGAGTGGTTGTACCCCAATCACCTTGCCACTTACCAACTCGCCTGTGTCCCTGGGCCGCAATCATACGTTGTTTCATTGACTTAAACTTTGAATTATTTCTTTATCTTGTGCGTATCCCATATATGTGATGCGTATCTTATTGTAGTTTTCTGAAGGCATTTTTTCTCACAGTGAGTAATGTGGATAGTTTGTATCTTTAAGTGGAAAGAATTATTTATAGTTTGAGGATATTATTAGTTAGAAAATGGTGTTTTGTGATTGGTATTGGATTTATTGATGGTCTTATTGGTAAGAGTCGGCTGTACTTTTCTGTCTTCCTAATAGGTGTGTATTGAAGATGTCGAGTCTATGTTGGAAATCTGGACCCTAGGGTCAGTGAAAGAGAGCTTGAAGATGAATTCCGCATCTTTGGGAGTTATAAGAAGGTAAAGGAAGTTTCAGAATTTACATTTCTTCGTAATTGAATCTTTTCCCTTCATGCTCACCGGCACCAAATGAAACTTTGAGTCATTAACTGCCCTTCACATAATTGAATTTTATGCAATTTGTTATTTCGTTGTTGGTTTTAATTTACTGAGGCAAACCTCCTTACACCATTGACGTTGCAACTAAAGCCCTTTATTACTGTCTCCTTTATCTCCATTATAAGATGCTTATTATTGTTTGGAAAATGGATTCGATCGGTTACTTTTAACAATAAGGTGGAAGACATGAACACCTTATAATAATACTAGTTTTTTTGGTATGACGATGGTGTCCGAGTCAGTGTAATGAACAACTTATAATGATAGTATTATTTTTGGATAACGATGTTGTCCAAGCAAGTGTGCATCCACCTTGACTATTCCACAGGGTGCCTGCTACCTCCCACCAGTAAAGGTACCGGCTAACTCTGTCCGCCTAGGCTTAGACATTGTCCGCCAATGCTTAGGCAGATGGGAAGAAACTGGTCATTTTGCTCGTTAGTGCAGAACAACGCGTGGAGGTCCTGGAAGACGTAGAAGTCGGAGCCCTCCTAGATACCGAAGGAGCCCAAGTTATGGTCGTAGGTAAGAAACTGAAGGATGTGACGTGGACTAGGAATCTGTTAATATTTGAGATCCTTTCAGTATTTCTGATAATCTTCACATGGAAATTGCTGCTGTTCTCTCCGTTTCTTCTGATTTCCCCCTCCTGGAAGCAGGAGTTAGAGTCCTCGTGGGCGTTCCCCTAGGCGCCGAAGCCCGTCACCACGCGGTCGCAGCTATAGCCGGTCTCCATATCGTGGCCGGGATGAAGCTCCATATGCTAATGGGTAAAGTCTCTTTTTACATACTTAGGGTTCTTTTCTTATGTGAACACAGCTGAGACTTTCTTTTTATAATATATACCTGGTTAACGTCTTTGGATATGTTACAACCTATATTGCTTGGATCTTCCAAAGGTGTCGTCGGGTGTGTATCAGATCCTTCAAAAGTAATTCTTTTTTGGAGGATCCGAGCAACATAGGTTACAACTTATTTTTATTTATTGGTCTCTGACACTACAGTATGTTTATTTGCTTTTTCCTAAAGATTATGATTAAGACATTGTTTTTCTTAGTTTATGCGCCTGCTTATTTGCCGAAATGGACTCAGAGAGCGTCACAGAAGCCGAAGCTGAACGGGAGAGATGATAGCTTGTGATGTCCAGGAGTTTTTCGATTTGTTTTACTGTCCTTGACTTAATCACAGCTCTGTAAGTGAGGCCATGCCCTCAGCTTAAACTGGTGGATTTGTTAGTTTAAGTTCTTGCTTTGGTGTCATAAATGTCGGTTTTGTTTTTTCTTAATGTTACTCTTTTTAAGAACCTATATAGGGACTTATATTTTGGATTCATGGTAGCTGTTACTTTTATGAAGAAAATCACATGGTAGCTGTTACTTTTATGAAGAAAATCACAAAGAATGTTGCTAAAGATTTATGTTTTGTTTTCTTGTGCCGAGGTGTCTTCCGGTACTGCTTCATTGGTTTTCTGCTTCTACACTCTCTGTGGTTTCGTTCTTCACTGCCCTGCTGCGGGATCTTCAATTTTGAAGATTGTGGATCCCAGCTGGCTACATTGCTAGATGCTTCTTTTTGTTGAATCTCTGCGGATATGACGCTCCTCACCTCAAATTATAGTGTTATTTCTTTAAGTTCATATTAAGGATGAGGAATGTCATGACACGCGACTGGCAGGTACCTAATCTGTTCCAGGGAGGTTGGGGATTTGATGTTCTCCTTTACACTGAATTGTGAATGGTGTTCCATTTGGGTGCATAAGGCAGTGTCTGAGTCTATATGCTCGGGAGAATTTTGGTTTCCCTTGACTTTATATGCTGGCTGCATATTTTTGCTTTTTTCTTTTCTTATTTTCACCCACTCTCTTTTAATATCACCTGTCAACATATCGGTCCTCTTTTAAGGTAAAATTCTCCATAATTTCTTTGTCTATCTGGGATAAGCTGGTTACAAAAAAAAAAGGGGGCAGCCCGGTGTACTAAGCTCCCGCTATGCGCGGGGTCCGGGAAGGGCCGGACCACAAGGGTCTATTGTATGCAGTGGGATAAGCTGGTTACAGTTTTATTAAAATGTTCCCTCTAGAGTGACTGATATGTTTTGAAATTTGAAGTTTCTTTTCTACTTTTCCACACAAAGCTAGTGTTTTGTTTTCAAAGGTGCCCTTGTAAACCCTTTTTCGTCTTACAAAACCTTTACAGTTATTTCTGTTAACTTCGTCCTGTTCGTCCTTTTTGTATCAAGTTCTCTTTTTCATTTTTTGACATTCTATGTATGGAGTGGCCAGTAGTAGTTGCTTGTCAAAGTTTTAGGATGATATGCTTGAATGTCGAGGATCACTTGCTTTTGGCCTTTTCAGTTGAAGAGCTTGCTTTGACTGCCTTTGTCCAAGATGTTCAGTTGATTGAGGGCGATTCTTCTTACACTTGTCCAAGATGTTCAGTTGATTGAGGGCGATTCTTCTTACACCAGTTTCTGTCAAGTATTCTACTGTATCTGCACAGTAATTTCCTAGCTATGGCTTAATTTCAATCCCGTCTCTTGGATCGATCCAGTACTTTCTCTGTCCTTCATTTTAGCTTCCAGTGCCAGCTTGTTACACGGCGGGTTGAGCACAGATCATCATTTATGTTGTATGAAGGAATGATTTGAACAGTAAGGTTTTGATACCACTAAAATGTAAAAAGTTTTCAGGTTTAAGGTCAAGATCACACAATATGGAATTACTTCTTTAGTCTTTTATCAGATTTAAGGTTTACTTATTTTGGTTTTCTATTTTTTTTTTCTCAACTTAGTTTTGCAATCTGTTTTGCATAATACCAATTGCGTTGGCGTGCATTTTTCGAAAGCACCCTAGAACCCTTTTAGACTGCATCATCTATGGAGAAGGGTTCTTGAATGCGTCCTTTCTGTTCTGTCAAACAAATGATTTTCATCAGATTTTTTTAAAAATATAAAAACAATGATTTTCATCAGATTCTCTCAAACGACCACGATAAAAAAAAATGCTAGGAAACAATGATTCTTATTTGATTCTGTTGAATGATCCCAACTATAGAATTTTGCTCTAAACCAATTAATACTGAAGTCTGGATATATTTATATTGCTTTGTGTTTCCTATTTCCCTTGTTTGGTTATGCTCTTTTTAAGCATTGTTTTTCTTGAGTTGAATGTGATGAACTGGCCCTCCGGAGGACAGCCTCGCTTAAAACACCCTTTTGGCTGATCTCATTTCATCCAAACGCGCTTGTTGAGTAAACCTGTGGTCGATGAGAAGTTGTCTAAACTTATGCCGATCGAATTAGATAGTAAACAACTTATGCCGGATAAGGAAAAAGTTTTGTCAGGGTATTTTTTGACATCTTTTTGTTACTTAAAGTGGCGAGGTGCAAAAATCATAGACAAGCTACTTGAGGGGAAACAATTAAACACCATCCCAAGACAAGGGCATTCGTGTCTTGGTAACGCGATATAAAGACTCTTTATTCTTATTTTTTATTTAGTATTTCAAATGACCCGATGATTGACGAGTAATAAAGTTATGTTGATAATGTTAAATCTCATGATACTATTACAAATCTATTGACTCCTCCTTAGCACAGGTTGAAGTACACCATTACATTAATCTTCATCGTATGATGTAGTAATTGACGTGTTTATTCAGCGGTGGCATATAAATTTTGGAGCTTATTAAACTCTTTATGAATATATACAACTCCTATGTGTATGAATTGTTAGAGACTTAAGAGTTAGACACAATTTTTGACGGTTTCATATATGTGAGCATAGACGTTGGCGGCTTCTTATGAACATTGAGCTTATTCTAAAAAATACTTTGATACACGAGAGAGCTCAAAGAAGAAGAATGCTGCCAATAGAAGTGATGTTAACACCTTTGATTATTGTATAATGATCCTTAAGCACTGGTACATCAAGTCTGAAAGTACTATTAGCTTCGGATTTGAGATTGATGATTCCCTTTTGGTCTTCTCAAATTTCAAAGCTACTTGAAAATAATCAGTTAGTATTGGTCTTAGTTTAGATTGTTAAACAACGCAATATACATGTGATATACACTGAATATACGTCAGTGTATATCACATATATATCACTAGGCAAAACAGGCAAACACGACAAGGGCCTGGGGTGGGCCGCGGCAATGGGCATGGAAGGCCCATTGCACCTTTGGGCGAAGCCCATCACGGGAGCAGACCTATGATCACGGAAAGCAAAGTGTATATTAGGAGTATATATTTATGTAATATTGTAGTATAATGATTACCATAATTAGAGTTATACACCTACCATAATTGTATAGTTAGAGTTATGGTGAGAATAAGGTTTTAGGAATAGATTAGGAATAGAGATTCACCTATTTTTGTACTTTGTATATATATCTATTAAATCAATGAAAATAATCAAGGGGATTATTTCTTTCATGTGTATCAAAGAGACTAGGTCTAAACAAAAGTTTTCTTCTCTCAAACTTTTTTGTATCCTTGGCCAGAGAACCCCCTTCCCTCGGGTTTTTCTCTCCAAATATCTCGTCTTAGCTTTCAAAAACCTCTCTTAAATTTAACCTCCTTCTTTGTTCTTTGAAATATGTCTAAGAACAATTTTCACCCTGCCCTCACGGTTTCCAATATCAAGCTCAGTGTCTATTGTCCTTGAGATGGAAGCGTTCAATAATACCAGCAAATGGAGTTGTTTAAAATTCACGCTATCTCTTATCAAGTTCTTCGTCACATAATTCCTCCCGCTAGACCCTTCTGCGGAGGATCCTGAGGTGTGGATTACACTTGATGCTACGTTCTTAGATTGGATATCGCCACTATTTCAAAGGGACCTTCTACAACGATTATGGGCAGAATCGGCATTGATTTGCGTGGAATAGATTGCGTGACATATTCCAAGACAACCAACATTCCCAGATCGTCACACTCGGCGAGGAATTCTCGTCGAATGGGCGTATTTCAACGTCTGCATATTGCAAGAAACTAAAGAAATTGGCGGATCAACTTTCAGTAATGTTGGCGCACGGTGACAAATAATCGTCTAGTTCTGATTGGTTGCCTGGGCTTTGGAGGCCTATAATGGTGTTGGAACTCTCGCGCCAAAGCAATCCTCTTCCCGACTTTCATCAAGCGCTCGTGCGGCGTTGGAAGAAGCGGTTTGGCTAAAAGGCGCTCTGAGCAAGCCAGATTGTCATGGTGGCATCCTCTCACGAGTCGCCGGGTTTTGTTAATAGTGGGCCAAAACCATAATAATGGTGGCGGCGAGAATAATCGCAAAATAACAAAAACGCGGGGGCAAAGCGAGGTGGTTGGTGGCGGTTCCGGTGAGCAGCGGCGGTGGGTCCCATTCGATACGGTGGGCCACCGCCGTGGGCCCAGCCGGTGGGGCACCATGGCGATGCTTTGCCGGCGATTCTGCCCGGCCATGCATTGGCGATCCAGCGAGCCCAATACCAGCGATGGCGGCCGGCTGGCGATGGCTGGCTGGCGATGGTAAGCGATTCGGACGACCGTGCATTTCGGCAAGGAGTTCTGGACCGACCTCCATGAAGCCGTCATCTGCAAGAGCCCGCTCGAGGCAAATCTCGAGCGCATGCACACGCTGGATTGACTCAGCCGGACCCAAATTAGTACCTGGACGCGGCCACTACTCACATGACTTCGAAATTTACTCTCTCGTCTTATTACAATTTGAGCACCCCTCAGGGAATAATTGTTGGTAATGCGATTCTATTCCAATTCTAGGTATGGTCGACGTTATCTCCCAATCCACCACTCCTCTTGAAAAATACTTTACATGCTTTCCTAAATTGATTAAAAATTTAGTGTCCTGAAAGTTCACAATGACAATTACGTTTTGTTGAATTTGATCCTTTTCGGTTTCTCAGAAGGATTTCAAGGCGGAGTCATCTCATGAGGGTGTGATAGTAGGGGAGATCATCCTATCATGCCCGGTTTCAGTCATCGAGTCGGCCTTGCCATCGACTTTCGCAGCCATCTCTCCTTCCGTGTGGCATGCTCGTCACAGGGTCATCAGGATCTTCTATTTTATCGACTTTAGATAAAAATAGCTTTATTTCTTGTAAGGTACAAGTCGGTACTCCAATTTGTCAGTCTTGTTCATTAGGAAAAATTGTTAAGTTGCCATTTGTAGACTCAGGAATTCTCATACTTCTATGCCATTTGACATTATTCATAGTGACTTATGGACATCTCACATTTCTTAGTTCAATGGGTCATCGATATTATGTTCTCTTTTTAGATGATTACTCTAGATTTTTGTGGGCGTTTCCAATTGCTTGAATAAATCACAAGTGTTTTTCCGTCTTCGTAAAATTTAGAGCGTTCATTCGTACTCAATTCGAAAGAGAAATAAAAAATATTCAATGTGATAATGGGAAAAAGTATGACAATAGGGAGTTTCGGGAGTTTTGTGCTAATAATGGGATAAATTTTTCGTTTTTAGTGTCCCTCATACATCTTCACAAAATGGGAAAGCGAGCATAAAGTGCGTTCCATAAATAACATTGTCGAACTCTCCTAATCCATGCCTCAGTACCTCCGTATATTTTTGGCATCATGCTCTGAATGGCTACTTACCTTCTTAACATAATTAGTCCAAAGGTCGACATATTCTTCCCCTCGAAATCCTATATAATAAAAACCCATCTTATTCGCACCTGGATTTTTGGGTGCTTATGTTATCCGTTATTCCCATCCACCACAATTAACAAACTTCAGGCGGTCTGCCCGTGTGTGTTTTTGGGTTATCAGTCAAACCATCGTGGTTATAAGTGTTTTGATTTATCCTCAGAAAATCATAATCAATCGCCATGTCATTTTGATGAAACTCAATTCCCATTTACAAAAGTTCATACTCCCGAACCAAAGTCATATAATTTTTGGATGACCAAATATCCCCGTATATTATTCGAATTTTGGACAACTCAGTGTCAAAATCCTCAGTAGACCGCTGGCTCCATCGTCCCCTGATATCATCGCCCCTGCTTTGTTCCGATGACCAGAGCAGTTCAGATATTGGGCGGTTGACTGAATCGAGCCCCGTAAACAGCAGAAACCCGGTTTACGATTTGGGCAGCGAGCCCATCTTGGCGATCAGTCGGTACCGGAAAATTCCCAAAATTCCTCCCATTCTTCCTCGAGTCATAGACCGGTCACTCGTAGTCGGCGGGGGTATTTTACACCTAAAGACATTTTAACTTACATTCGGATGTCTCTAAATCCCCTTTGCCCGCATGATCCTGTGTCGCATTAAATGACCCTAATTGGAAAATTGCTATGGCGGATGAATATACGTCTTATTGATAATAAGACGTGGGAGTTGGTACCGGAGTCCATATGATATTAATATTATCAGGTCTATGTGGATTTTTGCTCATGGGAGAATTCGAGATGGGTCCTTTGCTCGGCATAAAGCGCGACTTGTTGGTGATGGTAAGACTTCGGCGAGGTTGGTATTGATTGTGGTGAGGCGTTTAGTCCAGGTGGTCAAACCGGCTACCATTAAATCTTGTGCCAAGCTTGGCAGCTCTTTCAAAGACTTGGCGATTATCAGTTGGATGTCAAGAATGCTTTTCTACATGGAGATCTCGAGAAGCAGTCTATATGCATCAGTAGATTGGGTTTGAGGATCCCAACCGCCTCATCATGTCTGTTTGTTGAAGAAGTCCTTATATGGGCTTAAGCGGGTCTTCCACGTGCCTGGTATACGATTTGCAGTTTTGTTTCGACTATTGGGTTCTACACACGTTGTCTGATAATTCTTTGTTCATCTACCGTAGTGGGTTCATCATTGGCCTATATTACGTTATATGTGGATGATATCATCTTGGCGCCTCCTCCGATGCTTTGCGTCAGGTCTATCATGGCCATGCTCAGTTCTGAATTTGCTATGAAGGACTTAGGGTAGTTGAGTTATTTTTGGGGATTGAGTCCAAGCGTCCATTCCAGGTGGCTTGTTTACTGTCAACGTGGAAGTATCTTCTTGACGAGATCATAGAGAGGGCTAGGATGTCATCACTGTAAGTCCACTTCCACACCGGTTGATGCAAACCCAAAGGCGAGTCTGCGCAGGTGCACCATCACGAGGACCCGACCGTGTCGCGATCTTACAGGAGCCTCCAGATTATCTTACCTTTACTGCACCGGATATTACATATGCGGTTCGTGCGAGTATGTTTATTCATGCATAATCCCGAGTTGAGCACATGAATGCAATCAAGCGCATCATTCGGTATATTCAGGGGACACTAGACTATGGGTTGCACTTGTATCCGCTATCTACATCCACACTTGTCTCTTACGGATCTTTGATTGGGGTGGGTGTCCCGGACACCAGACGGTCGACTGCTCTGTATGTTCCTTGGCAACAACTTGGTCTCTGGTCGACGAAGCGTCGAGGCAACTTTATCACGCTCAAGTCTTAGAAGCGAATATCGAGGGTAGCGAATGTGGTCTCGAATCATGTTAGCTCGTAATTTGCTTTTGGAGCTTCATTGTCCCATTAGGAGAGAGCAACCTTGGTATATTGCGATAACATTAGTGCCATCTACCCATCGGGTAACCCGTTGACACCAGCGCCCAAGCATATCGAAATGGACATTCACTTTGTCAGTGAAAAGGTTGCAAAGGTCAAGTTCGCGTATGCCATGTCGATCGTTATCAAATTGCAGACATCTTTACAAAGGTCTACCGGTTCTCTTTGAAGATTTTAGGAACAGATCTCGTGTTCAGCGCGCTATGACTAGCGAGAGTGTGTTAAACAGCATAATATACATGTGATATACCGAATATCGTCGGTGTATATCACATATATATCACTAAACAAAAGCAGGCAAGCGGCGACAAGGGCCTCGGGCCTGGCAACGTAGCATTTGGAAGGCCATTACCGGAGCGAGAGCCTCATCACGAGCCAGACCCTATGATCACGGAAGCGATTGTATATTAGGAGTATATATTTATGTAATATTGTAGTATAATGATTACCATAATTAGAGTTATACACCTACCATAATTGTATAGTTAGAGTTATGGTAGAATAAGGTTTTAGGAATAGATTAGGAATAGGATTCTCCTATTTTTGTAACTTGTATATATATCTATTAAATCAATGAAAATAATCAAGGGGATTATTTCTTTCATAGATTTTGTCACTTCAATTAATTATGCCTTCCTTGAATTGGTCTCTAACATAAGAATAAAGTCCACTTGTTATGGGTGGGCATGAACTTTCATCAATTCAGGCTTTATGCGTTTCTTGAACGGTTCTTCAACATTATATATATCAAATTACTTGTGACTTTCAGGCATAAAAACCTTTTGAAATTGACGTTCATCAACCTGGAGAGTATGCAAAGCCACAGTTCATCAACCTTACTATCCAGTCGCCATTGCTGTTTCGAATGATCTCTCCTTAAACTGCTTTTGCTATAACTAGCTTCAACATTTAATTTAAACCAACCCTTCTTAGGTTTTTTGTGATCCTGGTGTGTTTCTTTTGGTAGTGGATAGTTTGAACTGCAGGACAACATTGAGGACACAAAGAGTGATTAATGTTGTTATGATTATTATGGTTTCGATTAAGCCAGAGTTGTCAGATATTATCCTCCCAGCTGTTAGAGATGCAACTTAATGCTCTTTAACTTACTGTCTAGTCGTTGGTTTTGCTTAAGCAATATATTTTTTTGGGAGTGAAGTTATGGAAACATAGATTACTTACTAGCTAGGAGAAGTAAAAGGCTGGAATAACTGACTAAAAACTTACAACTCGAACTTGCTTTTTTTTTTTACTCCAATACCAGGGTTGATCAGTTTTTGAGTCAAATAATTATTTATTTGATTTAATTTTAAATATAAAAAATTTAAATATTTTATAATAAAATTTACATATTTGAAAACTATATAAAAGTACTATAAGTCTACATAATTAATAATTAAAAATATATGAAAAAATTGAAAAAAAATCATAATTAAAGAAAGAACCGTTTGACTCCCAGTACTAAATTATGTACATTTTGTCTAATATTTTGATATGAAATTATTTCAAGGAGCTGATTTCCAAGCAAAAGATAAATCAGGGGTAGGGGTGTTCATGGGTCAATTTGAGTTGTTTTTTGCTTAAAATCAAAATAAAATCAATTTAGTTGAATTTTTAATTATTAAAACTAAATCAAACCAAATATAATACATATCAATCGGGTTGGCTCGGTTTTTAAGAAACTTAATGGTATTTCTCTATTTTTTTAGGAAAGCCTTTTTCATTCTTTTCCCACTTATAATTTGTTATTATTACTTTTTTATCGTGTGAGATATAATTTTTGAGATTATGGAGAAAATATCTTAAGATCTATAAGCTTTAATCAAGTAAATAAAGTTTATAAGAAACACAATTTTTTTTAGATAAATCTCATAATTGTTTATTTGAATTAATGAGATTGGATTTCACGATCTCTTTTAATTAGAAATGAGATTAAGGTGTAAAGTTCCTTTGCCTATTAGAGATTAAAGAAAAATTTGATAAAATTGTAAACAAAATTATAAAAATTACTTATAAAAGTTAATATATCATATACATATGATTATAAATATTATGCATATGATTTGTCGGTTCGGTTAAGTTTTTTCTTCGGTTTATTTTTAATAAAATCAAAATTAACTTAAATATTATCAGTTTTTTAAAATTTAAAACTAAATCAAACTCAAATAACTATCGATTTATTTCATCAGTTTAATTCAAGGTTTGAATCAATTTCTAACCAAATGTTTAACACCCCTAATCAGGGGTGAGTTCCTTGTCCTTGATTAGAGAGTAAATTACGGGAGAAGTAAATGCGTTCATTTTCTATGTTCATCTGTTTGGTATCCGCCGCACGTGCCTACAACATGAACACGCGGATTTTACGCCTCAATTTTCGATCATATTTCTATATGTTTGTGGGACCAGAAACCTCAACTCACACGTGCATTCTAATTCTAACTTCCTAGAGTTATGGAGATCGACTCTCTTCCCCCAAAAAGAGTGATTTCTTGGATGATACTAGATTTTTATTCTATTGTATTAAAGTTATAAAACTTGTTTTTATAATATAAAAAATACTTAATTTGCTCAAGCACCCTAGAGAGCCACTGAATTATTTTTTGTAACAAAAACATCATTCAACTTTAATTTTAAGAAATACAGAGCATAAACAATATATTTATAACTAAAAAGTCATTCACTTCACAAAAACGGTAAGAATATATTAATCTCTCTTGGAGAGTCTTTCTCATTAATACAAATATATATAATGTGTACAAAAGGAATCCTAATTGAATGGGGATTTATATTTTACATACACTAATATTAAATACAGAATATACGGTGAATATATGATAATATATTCGTTATCACACCCCGCAGTCTGAGCGGGAGGAGACCGGACGCTGAGACTGAATCTGAAGTCTAGGAATAGTTGTTTAGGAAGCCCTTTAATGAAGATATCTGCATATTGATACGAAGAACGCATATGCAACACCTTAACATGGCATATAGCAACATTCTCACGGATAAAATGTATATCCATCTCAATGTGCTTGGTTCTCTAATGCTGAATCGGCTTATGAGATAAGTAGAATGCAGATATGTTGTCACAGTAAACCATAGACGCCTTACGTAATTGACAATGAAGCTCCAAGAGGAGGTTTCGGAGCCAACAAATCTCAGCAACAGCGTTTGCAACGCCTCTATATTCTGCTTCTACACTCGATCGGGATGGGTGGCTTGCCATTTGGCAGACCATGAAATGATATTATCTCCTAAGAACACACAATAGCCGGACGTAGAACGCCGCGTGTTCGGACAGCCTGCCTAATCATCGTCCGTATATAATATCAACCTGATCGGTGCATAGGGGTAGAGATGCAATCCATAATCAAGAGTGTCCTTAACGTATCGAATGATAAGTTTAAGAGCGGTAAAGTGAGGCTCATTGGGGGCATGCATAAATAAACACATTTGTTGAACGACATAAGCAATATCAGGCCTGGTGAATGTAAGATACTGAAGTGCACCTGCGAGGCTCCTATAAAGGGTGGGATCGGACACTGGATGACCATCAACAACATTGAGTTTCGACTTCGAGTCGACCGGAGTAGGCATGATCATACAGTTTACCATTTCAGCCATATACACAATTTCTTCCACATACTTACGCTGACACAAGTACATAGTATCTGCAGATCTAGTCACAGAAATCCCCAAGAAGTAACTCAACTTCCCCAAGTCAGTCATAGCAAATTCGGATTTGAGCAAAGAAATGATCTCATTTTTCAATATATGAGAAGAGGCAGTCAAAACAATATCATCCACATATAGTAATAAGTATGCAGTGTTACTACTTCGATGAAAAATAAATAGAGAATGATCACACTTGCTACATACGAACCTAATCTGCATAATGTAAGTAGCAAAACGCTCATACCACGCCTTGGGGCCTGTTTCAAACCATACACTGACTTACGAAGACGACATACATAATGTGGAGCCTTTGGATGTACAAAAACTGGTGGCTGATGCATGTAAACAGTTTCTTTTAAATCCCCATGTAAGAACGCATTCTTCACTTCAAGTTGATGAATCGACCAATGCTTACCCATAACTATACTCAAAATTGTGCGAATGATTGCCGATTTAACCACCGGACTAAAAGTCTCATCAAAATCAATACCCTCATGTTGCCACTTGCCATTAGCCACAGTCTCGCCTTATATTGCTGAAGGTCACCATTGTCTTTAAATTTGTGACGGAAAACCCACATACACCGAATTACATTAGCCCCATCCGGCTTCAGAACCAAATCTCAAGTGTGTTGTTTCATTAAAGAATTAAATTCCTCACGCATGGCTGCATTCCAACTCATATCAAGTTTGGCTAATTTTAGGCTTTTAGGGATTACGCATACAGTTTGAGTGGAGAGATTAAAATGAACTTTGGGTTTGAAAATCTCATGCTGAGAACGAGTCTCCATTCTATGTGTGGGGATAGAGGCTGCTAGGGTAGAGGGGTGGGGTGCGGGCTCAGGGTATCTCGGGTTAGTTATGTCTCGAGTTGGTGGTATCTCGGGTGAGGGCAGGGACTGGTTTACTAGATTAGGGGAATGGTGCAGTACTGGTGACTGATGTCGGGATGGGGTTTTGATGGGGAGTGGTGTCGGGATGGGGTTTCTATGTGGAGTGGTCAGTAGTTCTAGGGTTGGGTTGAGGTTTTCAACGAGATGGTGGGGGTCGGGTGTCGGTGCCGGTGGAGGTGTCGGATTGTCTGGCCAATGGATGGGGGAGGCAGTGGCGAACTGGGGTGGTGTCAAACTCAACAGAAATGGAATTGTTATGAGTAAATTTTCTAACAGATATTAAATTTTTAATGATGTTGGGGGGCATAGATGAAGTTATTTAGGGAGAAAGGTGGGTGAGGTGGTTTTGTGTGGGTGGTACCATAACCTTGAATTGGAATGCGATGACCATTACCAACCATAATAAATTGAGGATACTTTAAACAAAACAGTTTTGAGAGATTACCTGAGGAACGTGTGAGATGGGAGGTGGCTCCCGTATCCATGTACCAATTTTCGTCGGGCTATTGAAGATTTAATGTGCTGAAGGCTTGGCCCAAATCAGTGGGGGACAGGCCGTAGGGAGACTGTTGCTGCTGGTCCATAGCTATATGTGCCTCCTGGGTCGAAATCGGTGCCTAGCGTGGGCCTGTGGAGTGGCCCAAAATCCCAGTCTACCAGGTTGCTGGGTACTGGGCCGAGGCTGCTGTCGGATAGGGGCAGACGAGTGAGGCCCGATTTCCTTGGTTCGGCCAATGGCCTGGGTTAGCCCATTGGAAAAATTGGCTGGCGTGCGCGTCCCCCACGTCTGTGGCCTCTGCCACCTCTGCCATTCCATCGACTATTGCCGCATCTGCCATCTCCGCAGCTGCCCCGCGATTGCTGATTGTCCGGCAGTGGTGGTTGGCCGTTGGAGGTGACGTTTGTCATTTGAGATTCCACTGCTAACGCCTTTTGATTATGTTCCTCCTGTTGGGCACGTCGGGTTTTCTCCAATAATAATTGCGAACGGGCCCTGTTGAATCTAGGTAGTGGATCGACTTGTTGAATCATAGTCTCTAGAGTATTGTATTCACCATTCGGTAAGCCAACAACTAGTTGTAGGGCCATCTTTGTATTGGAAATTGGTGTCCCTATATTGGATAATTGGTCCGCAACCAGCTTTAATTTTTTACAATACTCGGACATGTTGGCAAAATTCTCAAGACGTGTATTATTAAATTATTCCTCTAAGTATACAACACGTGTGTGCTTGTTGTCCTGAAATATCTCCTCCAACCGTATCCATATATCACGAGCCGAGGAATCGGTTTTCATAATCGTATGAAGCAAGTCCTTAGAGATGGTGCCATAAATCCACTGCTAGACGATAGCGTTAAGTCAACACTATATCATTTCGTCGATCTCAACAAGGAGAGGGAAATCATCGTCAATACGATCAAGCACGTAATAGGCACATGTATGAATGCAAAAGAGTTCAACCCAAGAAGAGTATTGACCGTCCACTTGATCAAGAAATACAAGGATGAAGTGCTTGATGTTGGTGATGGTAAAAACCAGATAGAAAGAAGAAGTGGAGGAGGGAGTGGGTTGGTTGTGGGTGACGACTGGGAAGGAAGAGAAAGTTGTGGGAGAGGTGGGAGTAGCCATGGAATCCATTAGAGGGACTGAATTTCGGGTAGGTAGAGAAAGAAAAAAGAATAATAGGGTTTGTGAGGGGGGTAGCCGCCAGCCGAGTCGGAGAGGGGGGAGGGGGGGGTGTCTAGAAAATATTAGGTTTAGGTGTTTTAGGGTTTGGCTCTTGATACCATGTAAGAATGTATTAGTCTCCCTTGAGGAGTCTTTCTCATTAATACAAATATATATAGTGTGTACAAGAGGAATCATAATTGAATTAGATTCTATATTTTACATAATTACACACTAATATTAAATACAGAATATACAGAGAATATATGATAATATATTCGCTATCAAAAACCATACGCAAAAGTATACACATGAAGGAATTAAATCATACACGAGTAGGACGATCCATCACAAAGAATTGATTTGATTAAAAGATACCTCATAATCAGATGTGAACTTACCCATAGGATAGAGGGTCATCGGCCCCTGGTAACTTCAGAATATATATAGCCGACGTCTCATGCCAACCATGTCTACAGTAGATACTACACTTTTACATCCGCATAAAGTGATATGTACTGATAGAATAATTGCAATACCATCGGTTGATAGAGGGAAGAACGTATACCAAGCTTGTCCCAGTAGTCAGATTTGATTTTCCGGGCAACAACCCGTCTGATATACACCCCACAGAGAAAAATAGATTGTGAGGTGAGTAACTATATTCAACAAATTATTTTCAACATTGTTTCTAAGCCCTATGTTAAAATAGAGCTACATTATACCAAGCTTGTCCCAGTAGTCATATTTGGTTTTCGGGGCAGCAATCCATCTCATATACACCCCCACAGAAAAAATTAGGTTGTGAGGTGAGTAACTATATTCAACAAATCATTTGCAACATAGTTCCTAAGCCCTATGTTAAAATAGAGCTATATATTATTCTTGGCACGCGACTCATGAAGTTTGGGCAGATGCATTTGGTTGATTTGGGGTTCATTTATTCACCTTTTGTCTACTGACTTGGGTTCCATTCACTTTTAGTTTTCAGAGAGTTATACAACAAACTTTGTATAGCAAGTAATTGACATGACTATGCTATTAGAAGAAAAAAAATTGATATGTCTATGTTTTAAAACGGTGGTGCTCCCACCAGTACTTTTAAATTGTATATCCGCTTGTCATATTATCAAGTAGAGAAGGAAAATTCACATAAAAAACGAGAGCAAACTGAAGATCAAACTGAATATAATGAGAAAGATTTCTGCTCTATGAGTGGAAAGAATGCATAATTTGTTGAAACGGATGCATTTAATGAAGCATGGATGACTTTAATGAAAATATTAAGACAACAATAATTACATGCACTCTTACATTTCTTTGGCTTTACTTCACATTTTAGCATATCTTTACTCAACTAAGCTCCAATCAATTCCAAACTCTAGGCAAATAATCACTTTTTTTGTATTGAATTAGATCGAAAATTTATTTTTTTTAGCAATTTTTTGTATTGAATTAGACGAAAGATTCATTTTTCAGCAACTTGAAACGTTGTTAGGGTACAAGAGACATGGCTAATTTGCTACGCCAGTTCGTGATATAGTGAATTCTATATATAAAACTTCACAACATAGCATTTCTGAACAATAGCAAACGAAAAGACAAAACAAGGAAGTCAAAATGAGATATTTCCATAATTATTTTTTAATAATTATTCCTCAAACCAAACATTACTTACATGATAGAGTTTAGAGAATTAAACTAAGACTGCATTTAGACTTGGACATGACGTAGCTAGTGACGCTTTGACTCATTGAACTTATATGGAGTAGTAGGAGTAATATAAAAGGGCGACACATGAGGTAGTACATTCAATGACAATTAATTGACAGCTGCAGACCTTCATGTTGGGAAAAACTCGTATTTTTTGTCTTTGTGTAATTAGAATGAAAATTAAAATTGCGAACAAAAATTATGAGAAAAATAGACAAAGAAATACGATAATTTTTTATTACGCGAAAAATCCAAAAATGAGGGAAAAACCGCGGGACTAGTAGTCCAATCCTTCCCCTATAAGATGATAGTAGAATTACAAGATCTCACCCAAATTGGATGGATAACAATATTTCTCTCTCAATAATAACTTATGTGGAACACTCATTAACTTGAGAAAGATGGAGAATTTTTCTCAAGCACCCTCACTATGAAAGTGGCTATCTCTCTCACTCTTAGAATGGATGCTCTCACTTGTGTTGTAGATGCTCTTCACAACTTGTGGATGTAGATACCCAAGCCTTCTCCAAGTACCCGTATTTATAGGGCCAAAATGAACATGCTAGAAAACTCTCAAGGTTGTCTAAATTCAACTCGCAACAAACTAGTAATTAATGCATGAGTCATTCTACAGAAATCCAACTCTAGCGAAATCTCATTCTAGAGAAATCCATTTCTAGAGAAATCCAATTATATGTGGCCATCACATAATTAAGTAGGGATAACCCAACAAATCTCCCCCTTCCCGACTTAATTGGGGGGCACCACCACACCGGCACCATCACAACAATCATCAAATTTCTTAGTCGGTATAGCCTTGGTCATCATGTTCGATCAATTACCATCAGTGTGAACTTTATCAAGTTGTAGCAGCTTTTCTTCTAACACATCCCGAATCTAATGATATTGAACATCAATATGTTTCGATCGGGAATGATAGTCTGAGTTTTTAGCTAAGTGAATAGCACTCTGATTATCACAAAGTAGAACATATTTTTCTTGCTTTTGACCCAATTCTAGCATAAAAGATTTCAACCACAACATCTCCTTGCAAGCTTCCGTGGCTGCAATGTTTTCTGCCTCGGTGGTAGACAAGGCAACACATTTTTGGAGCTTAGACTGCCAAGATACAGCTCCCCCAGCAAATGTACTCAAATATCCTCATGTTGATTTTCTAGAGTAAACATCTTCTGCCATATATGCGTCTGTGTAACCCTTTAACACAGGTTTTCCTTTTCCAAAGCACAAACATTTTTTGGTTGTTCCTCGGAGATACCGAAATATCAATTTGATTGCAGCCTAATATTCCTTTTCTGGATTTGACAAATGCCGACTCACGACACTGATGCGTAAGCAATGTCGGGTCGTGTACATATCATGGCGTACATATGACTGTCATCCGCCGAAGAATATGAGACATTCCTCATTTCATCCATTTCTTTCTCACTTTTTGGACTTTGCTTCTTACTCAACTTGAAATGTCCAGCAAGTGGTACACTAATCGTATTGGCTTTGTGCATGTTAAATCTTTCAAGAACTCTCTCAATGTATCTTTTTTGGGATAGCCACAATAGTCTCTTAGATCGATCTCGAGTGACTTTCATCCCAAGGATTTGCTTTGCCGGTCCTAAGTCTTTCATAGCAAAAGACTTGCTCAAAGCCTTTTTGAGAGCTGTAATTTTCTTCTTGTCTTCCCCAAACTTCATCTGGAATACCTCTATCCAAAGGACCTAATGGTGAGATATTGATGATATCAACAACAGTCTTTACGACTTCTCCCCAGAATTACTTAGAGAGCTTAGCGTGAGATA
The DNA here is from genome assembly GCA_029783415.1 of Anisodus acutangulus. Classification (NCBI taxonomy): domain Eukaryota; kingdom Viridiplantae; phylum Streptophyta; class Magnoliopsida; order Solanales; family Solanaceae; genus Anisodus; species Anisodus acutangulus. The sequence goes on along the minus strand of CM056496.1, from coordinate 42,419,896 downwards.
GCATATATCAAACTCTTTCTTCAATGGTTGGGTTCATTCTCTCAGCAACACCGTTTAACTGAGGTGTCTTTGGATGTGTTTTCTCAAGTCAGATGCCAAATATCTTGCAATAATCTTCAAATGGACCACGGTATTCACCACCATTATCAGCTTAGACACACTTCAACTTCTGTCCCGTCTGACGTTCCACCAGGGCATGGAACTTTTTGAATGCCTCAAGTACCTAGTCTTTGGTTTTTAATAAATACACCCAAACCTTTCTCGAATGATCATCAATAAAAGTGACAAAATGTAATGCACCTTCAAGAGATTTTTCAGTCTTGGAGCAAACATCGGTATGTACCAAATCAAGATCATGCTTTATTCTAAATAGACGGTTTGATCTATGGAATGAAACTCTATGTTGCTTTCCAGCTAAACAATCAGTTCAAGGATCATGTTTTACCTTTCACCTCGGGTAGGAGCTCCTTTTGGGCGAGGATTTGCAATCATTTTTTGCTCATTTGCCCTAATCTCTTGTGCCATAGCTCCAAAATTGAATTATCATAGGTAGCATTAGCTTCCCCCTTGCATAGACGTCCATATGTAAAATACAAGGAACCTTCCTTTTTGCCTCGAGCAATGACCATGTTTCCGTTGGTGAGTTTCCATTTCCCACCGCCAAAATGATTCACCAAACCAGCATCATCGAGCTTACCAGTAGAAATAAGACTAAGCCGCATATCTGGGACATGCCTTACATCCTTCAACATGAGCTTACAGCCAGTATTCGTTATCAGTTGAACATCTCCTAAGCCAACAATCTTGCTTGTGACTTGATTTCCTATTTTCACGGTACCAAAATCACTTTTTTGATATGACGAAAATAATCATTCATGTGGAGTAATGTGAAAGGAAACACCTGAGTCGACAATCCATAGGCTATAATCATAAGCGAGATTGAGATAATTGTCTTCTCCAATTAGAAATACGTCTACTTCATCCTTGACTGCGACTGCGGTAGTGCTGTACTCTTCCTTCTTCTTCAGATCAACTTGGTCTAGTTTGACAATACCGTTTATCTGATCTCTCTTGAGATTACGACATTCGGATTTTTTATGACCCGATTTGCCACAATAATAACAAGTGACTCTTGAGCGGGACTTGGATCTTCCTCTTGACTTATCACGTATCTTGTTTCTGTTCCTTCCACGACTTTCACTTTTTCCTCGATTCTCCACTATATTAGCCTCATTTTGTGTTGATATGTCGCGCTCCTTTCTCCTTGATTTTTCATTCAGAAGGTTGTCTGCGACACCATCCATAGTGAGCTTTCCTTCTGGAGCAAAGTTACTAAGAGTGACAACCAATGTATCCCAACTCTCAGGTAAAGAGCTTAAAAGTAGCAAGGATTGCAACTTATCATCGATCTTCATCTCAATCTTGGTTAGTTGTTTTACTAGTCCCTTGAAAGTGTTCAAGTGCTCAATCATGCCTTAACCATCTTTGTATTCCAACTTCACCAACCGTCTTACTAGATGAGCTTTGTTTCGGGGGTCTTCTTTTGAATCATGAACTCAAGTTTTGTCCATAATTCATGAGCATTAGTGTAAGTGGACACATGCTCAAATAAACTTCAATCAATATACTTACGGATAATGGCAACCGTTTTTCGGTTAAGAGCTCCATTCTTTGTCAGATTTCTCCTCCGATTTATTTGCATTTGTGATTGGCTCGTACAAATCCTTGCAATATAAGTGATCCTCCATCATCGGCTTCCAGTAATAAAAATTCTCCGCTATGAGTTTGAACATGTCACCATCATGAGTGACGGTAGACTCTATGGTAACTCACACAAGAATAGTACCATTGTTGGGAAAAACTCGTATTTTCCTCTTTGTGTAATTAGGATGGAAATTAAAATTGCGAATAAAAATTATGAGAATAATAGACAAAGAAAGACGAGAATTTTTGGTTATGCGGAAAACCCAAAAATGAGAGAAAAACCGCGGGACTAGTAGTCAAATCTTTCCACTATAAGATGATAGTAGGATTACAAGATCTCGCCCAAATTGGATGGATAACAATATTTCTCTCTCAATACTAATTTATGTGGAACACTAATTAACTTGAGAAAGATGGAGAATTTTTCTCAAGCACCCTCACTATGAAAGTGTCTCTCTCTCACTCTTAGAATGGATGCTCTCACTTGTGTTGTAGATGCTCTTCACAACATGCAAGAAGACTCTCAAAGTTGTCTAAATTCAACTCCCAACAAACTAGTAATTAATGCATGAGTCATTTTTAGAGAAATTCAACTCTAGAGAAATCTCATTCTAGAGAAATCCAATTATATATGGGCATCCCATAATTAAGTAGGGATAACCCAACACTTCAGAGGCGGAAATAATTTGTTATGAAAAGTGAGATTATCTGAATTAGGATAATTTTTCATCACATAATCAAGCACGTGATAGGTAGGTTAAATATATAGAAGAGATATAATTATTCTATTTTAATCAAAATATATTAAGTGTATACATAAATAAAAAAGAAAAAAAACAATTGTATGCAATTCGTTTTCAAAGTGTATCCAGCAATATTAGGAGGACATTGGGCAACTCTTCTGCCATTTACAGGCAGCAACATTATTATTTTGTCCCACAAAAAAAATACTTTCTCTGTTTTGTTAGAGAGAAAAAGGACTCTGCCGACATTTGAATATATTAATGGAGGATACTATATTACTGAATGAAATGCGGTCTGAAAACCGGACTATCTCTTTTTTAGTTTTTACTATCCGGGATTGGAAACAAGTTATTCCATTATTAATTATTTTAGAATTAGTTATTTCATTCCTAATAGAAATAAAAATAACATTATAATTTTAAAATAATTAATTTTGAGATTAGTTATACTATAATTTTATCTCAACTAAACGTGGAATAAACTAATCTCAAATTTAATTATTGGATTAATTATCTCTTACATGGGCAGATTTAAGAGGTGTCGAGGGTATTCACCCGAACACCCTTGGCAAAGAATTACATTATATATATAGGGTAGATTTTTTGTTAAATATCTATATATATATATATATATATATATATATATATATATATATATATATATATATATATATATATATAAGCTTTTGAATATTTTTAAAAAATGTAAAATGTTAGCTCAAGTGATCCAGGATGTTCAAAATTATCTTCATCGTCTTAGATTTGATTCTCAATAACACATTAATTTTTATATTTAGCTTTATATTAATTTTTCTTTAACCCCCGTAATAGTTTAGAAAAGTTTTCCTAATGAAATCTGACACTCAGAAAAAGTATCTTAGTTGGGATGGAGAAAGTAAATTGTAACTGTCTCTAATTTTAACTGTTAAACTATTTGGAGAGCGTAAAATGACAAGCTAACCTTGTGATTTTGTCTTGCCAACTCCACTAATTTTGGAGCTTGCATTGAAGTCATTTCCAAATTTTGTTTGATTAAAATAGTACTATCGCAGCAGGCACTAAGACAAGAAACTTAGCTCCCGCTATAAAATTTCAAGTTAGAAATTAAAATTTTTGAAGTTGTGATTTTTGGAATTTAAAGTTGTGTTTGGATATGTATTTTATATTGATGAAATTTCAAGTTTTGTGAGTGGAGATTTCAAAAATTTAAAAACTACTCTAGACTAGTTTTTGAAATTTAAAGATTTTCTGAAAATAAAGTTTTAAAATCTGCTCTAAAATTTATTACCAAACATGTACTTAAAGATAAATTTTAAAATGTGACCTAAAATCTACGATCAGACGCTAGCTTAGAAATAAAAGAAGCGTGCAAAGGCAGAGGTGTAGTGGCCAACAATTGTGTGGACCAAGCTCATTAGCATTCTAATGTAAGTAGAAGGTCTCTCTCAGAAGTCATATCCGTACCCGTCACCTAAAACCTATCCCTACACCCACCCCAAAATTCATGCCTAGCGGGTATAGGATTACACCTGCCCCGCCCCACTTACCCGGCGGGTATCCATTATCCGCCTCATCATCCGTTGGGTACCCGCATACCCGTCTACCAGTCTACCCGCCTCACCTATCCACCTAAAATATTCAACTAATCAATGTTCTACACTTCTACACCACATGTATCAATAAAATTAACAAAGCTCAAATCCTGCATCAGTAAGTTAACTCTTCAACATTTGATTAAAACATTTTACACTGATTGATACCACAATGTACCAAAGTTCATTTAATAAAGCAACTAATAAAAAACAGCTCCCACAAGTTTTTTAGAAGCAACTAAAAAAATAAACATTCTACATTGATTGATACAACTCTTCAGCTGCTGAAGTTCAACATTTCCATCCATGGCTTCTTCAATCAATCCTTATCATACATCAACCTCCTTCACATAAAATATAAAAATTTAAAAATTTAACACTGTTTGGCGGATATATGGCTTCTTCAAATGATTTTTTTTAATTTTTTTTTCACTTTTAAACCATATTTGGACTTTGGGCTAAGGAAACAAGTTGCAGACCCATTATTTAGGAGGTGCGGGTACGGGCGGTGCAGGTAGCGGATGCGGTGCGGGTCTTATATGAAATCCACCCCCCACTATCCATGGCGGGTAGCACTTTTGATATCCGTACCCGCCCCACCACCCACCAAACCATCCCTGTACCCGATCCAACTGGAGCGGGTGCAGGGCGATACCTGCATTTACCCGCCCTACTGACATCCCTGGTCATAACTTGTTCTTTTTCATTTTTCTTTTCTGTTTTGCCCTTTTTTACATATTAAAACCATAAAAGTTGATTCTGGGCCTATCCTTAGTGGGACCTATGATAGGTTTGTGAATGATGTGGTACCCACATTTCTGATAGTGTTTTAATGTGTTGGATTTTTATTTTTAACCCGTTTTAAAATAAATATTACAATTTTTTATATATATAATAGCTTTTTAATTTTAATCAGGGGTCTATGGGAGGAGACAATTTCTCTATCCGCCACAAAGTAGAAGTAAGATTTGTATACACTTTATCCATTTCACACCCTATCTGATGGAATTATACTTTGTTGTTGTTATAATAGCTTTTTAATTTTAACATCCCACAAGATAAATTTCTTTCATTTAAGATTCAAAAGATGTTTTCATGCACATTATACATATTTTTATTTAAAATAAGATTAGAAAATATCTCCTTACTTTTTAAATTTTATGTTTAAATTAAGACAACATAAAATTAAATAAAACCGAGGGAGCAATTAAGAACCCACCGCTCGACACCGTTAGGATCCATTCCCATTCCAAATAGAGTATCATTAACTGATCATATGCTCTCTTGTTTTCTCCCAACTCACAAATCCAACTTTCAATAGATAATTTAAGATAGAATTGCTTTTGTTTTCACCTTTACATTTTTATGTTCTCAAATGAAATGAGCTTTTGCCATGATACTTTTGAGCCGAGGTTTATCGAAAATAACTTTTCTATTTTTATAGTAGAGATAGTAGCGGAGCCACATGAACATAAGGGGTGTCAATTGACACACCTTCATCGAAAAATTACACAATGTAATTAGTAAAAATATTATATATATATATATATATATATATATATATTTCATATTGACACCCTTAACCTTTTTGTGATTTTACTTTTTTATATTTTGATCCTCTTAGTAAAAAAATTAACTTCACTGGATAGGAATAAGATATGCGTACACTTTATCCTCATCGTACCCTACCTTGAGGCTACCCTACGTGTGTTGTTGTTGTTGCCCCCGATAATTTAGTGTAGCATAATCTAATAGGTCTACTACTCGGCCCCATTTAGGTAGTTTTTTTCTTCTTTTGAGGAAAAAAAGAAGGGTAGAAATTGGAGACTTGGAGTTATGTCTTTTGGCATTTCAAACAATACTATGGGGTGGGTTTAGGACAAAGGAAAATGTTACATGGAAAAAAACTAATTATTTATTTAGTTATTTTGATATTTTGTAAGTAATAAAAAAATATTTATATATAATCTAGTCAAATATTATAAAAGTTTAGTTTGGGTGGGGAGGGGTCGAGAGGTTGGTGTGGGGGTAGTGAGGGAGTGGGACGTGGTGAGGTTGGGGGGGTGGGGGTTGAGGGGATGGAGTTGGGTTGAGAGGACAAGGGTGGTAGCCTAGTATGTGTGTGGGGTCGGAGGTAGGGGCCAGATGTGGGGTGTTGAAAAGCCGGAAGGAGACAATCAACATGAAAAAAAATTATTTATTAATATTTTTTATTGCCACCAAGAAAGTCAATTTTCTAATCTATTTAAGGTATTTATTTTTAAAAAAATATATATTTTTCATAACAATTGAACAACCAAACAGAAAAAGTTGAAAGAAAAAGTTTCCCTCTATACTTCACAACCTATATGTATCTATTTAAGTTTTAGTTTTTGATTTCTTAAGACATTACCAGAATGTTAAGAACTTTTAATAAGTCTTTCTAATATTATACTACTATATAAACTTAAAAAACATTTAAATTTATTTTTGAAAAATCTTAATATCTCAGTTGGTTGACTACTTAAACTCTCACTTTGATGGTGAGAGTTAGATTCCTCACTTTATAATCCCCTCCTTTCCCTACTCCCTAGGTAATAAAACACATATTTTCAAAAAAAGAAGAAGAAGATAAAAGTACTATACTCCCCCATCTCAAATTAGTTATCATTTTTTGGGTTTACACGCCCCTTAATAAATATTAATTAAGAGAGATATTTGACATACTTTATCTTTATTTATGTCTAAGTTATAATCTCTCTCCATTAAATATTTACTTTATTTATGTGCCATCTTCATTAATGACAAAAAGTAAAATATAGAAAAAATTATTCCATCTGTCCCAATTTATATGACACACTTTCCTTTTTAATCAGTCCAAAAGAATTGTAAGATTGAAATAATTTTCCTTAAGGATTTCTTTCATTAATCACAATATATATAGATGTACAGAGGTTGATTCATAATACAATAAGAATCTTAACTTACCTTAAATGGTTGATTCTTAATAAAATAAGAATCCTAAATTACCTTAAATATACATCTATCATAATTACAAAATATACTGTGAATATTCGGAGAATATTCGCTAATAAGAATGACACATTTCCTTATTTGACAACAATTTAACTTTAAACTTTACCTTTTACGCCTAACGAGATGATCTGTAACCAAACAAATATATTTGGCTTATTTTAGACTACAAGATTCAAAAGCTTTCCTTTATTTCTTAAACTTCGTGTCCAGCCAAACTACATCATACAAATTGGGACGGAGTGAGTATTAATTATACTTTAAACTTCTAAAACAACAAATAATTTTTAATAATCATGACAAATAATTTGAGACGATGGGGTATAAACTTAAACAATTTATAAGGAATCTCGAACAATCTAGATACATCTTCATAATCCTTCAATGTCTGCAGTTGCAATGATTTCCTGTCTGCTGAAGAGAAAACAATGATGTCATCTGCATAACACAAATGATTAACATTGGCACTCCCTTTAGACATTCCATACCCTTTGAACTCCTGATTATCAAACACTACTTTGAGGACCCTTGACAAAACTTCTGCAGCCTCTCTCTTTTTAACTAGCTGACTCAAATTAAAAGTTACTCTCATTAGTACTAACAATAGTTTCAATAAGTTGGTTATGCCACCTAGGTAATAGCTACACTAAATAAATGCATCTCTTGATTTTTGTGTCCATTTCCTCAGTTCAAAAATTCTTTATATACTCTTCCCGCTTAAAAATAATGTTCATTTAATTTTTATTTTTTGAATTAAAAAGATTATTCACTTATCAAATTAAGAAATAATTAATCTTATTTTTTCAGATTTGCTCTTATTAAGTGTTAGGTGACCAAATTCTAATACCTATTTAATTAAAGGCATTCTAGTCAAATTACCTATTTTTACCTAAAAATTAATATTTTCTTAAAGGTGGGTAAATGGCTGAGTGGACACGCTTTTTTATCGGGAGGGAGTATATGCAACCTTTGATTTTTTAATTATTAGTATTTTGTGTGTGTGTTAGTGTGTGTGGAGAAGATGTAATATTTCATTATGAAAGAAATAACCCCTTGATTATTTTCATTAATGAAAGAGTATATATTCAATATACAATTTTCAACAATATACAACCTATTCCTATTCTAATACCAAAACCTTATTCTAGTAGTACAAGAATCCTACAATTATGGTAAGTGTACAATACTAAGTAATACAAATATTTTACACTAATTATTGTGCTAAAATCGGACCAAACACCCGTGATATACACTATGTATGGCAAGTGTATATCACGGATATATACACCGTTTATCACACCCCCGCAGTCATAGCGGGCGGTCTTCGTACGCTGAGACTGTCCCTAAAATCTTCAAAAAGGACCGAGGGAAGACCTTTGATAAAAATGTCTGCAATTTGATACCTGGAAGGGACATGGCAGACGCGTACTTGTCGACGAGCTACCTTTTCGCGAACAAAGTGAATATCCATCTCTATATGCTTGGTGCGCTGGTGTTGAACATGATTACCAGAAAGGTAGATGACACTCACATTATCACAATAAAACAAGGTAGCTTTCTGAATAGGACAATGAAGCTCTAAAAGAAGATTACGTAACCAACATGATTCAGAGACCACATTGGCCACCCTTCGATACTCGGCCTCTGCACTAGAGCGTGATAAAGTCGACTGACGCTTCGCAGACCATGAGACCAAGTTATTACCAAGAAACATACAATAGTCGGACGTAGAACTTCTGGTGTCTGGACAGTCACCTCAATCAACATCTGTATACGAGACAAGTGTAGACGTCGACGAAGGATATAAATGTAAGCCATAGTCAAGTGTCCCCTGGATGTACCGAATAATGCGTTTGAGCGTATTCATATGTTCAACCCTGAGATCATGCATAAACAAGCACATCTGTTGTATGGCATACATAATATCTGGTCTCGTGAAAGTAAGATACTAAAGAGCCCTTGCCAGACTGCGATAGCGTGTCGGATCCTCGTAAGGTGAGCCAGCCGCAACACCCAACTTGGGTTTAGTATCAACTGGAGTGGAAGTAGACTTGCATGAGGACATACCAGCGCGCTCATTGATCTCAGCAGCATACTTACGTTGTGATAAGAATAACCCACATGCATGACGAGTGACAGCAATCCCCAAAAAGTAACTCAAGGGCCTCAAGTCTTTCATAGCAAATTCAGAATTGAGCATTGTCATGATAGATTGGCGTAATGCATCAGAAGAGGCAGTCAAGATAATATCATCCACGTATAATAGTATATAAGCCAAGGAAGTACCACGACGATATATGACTAATGAATTATCAGACATGCTGTGAGAGAACCCAATAGTCGAAACATAGTTTGCAAACCTCTTATACCAAGCCCGTGGGGACGGCTTAAGCCCATACAAGGACTTCTTCAAAAAACAGACATGATGAGGATATTTGGGATCCCTAAACCCCAAGGGCTGATGCATATATATTATCTCATTGAGATCACCATGTAAGAAGACATTATTCATATCTAACTGATGGATGGGCCATGCTTTCGAAAGAGACAAGCAGAGCACAGTACGAATGGTAGCCGGCTTGACCGCCGGACTATATGTCTCACCACAATCCACACCAACTTGCTGAGTCTTACCATCACCTACAAGTCGATCCTTATGCCTCGCAAATGAACCGTCAAATTGTCTTTATGAGCAAAAATTAACATAGACCGAATAATATTAACACCAGATGGACGAGGCACCAGCTCCCACATCTTATTATCAATAAGAGCATTATATTCGTCGGTCATAACAAATTTTCAATTCGAGTCATTTAAAGCAGACATAAATTACGGGGTAGGGGTGATTTAAGAACATTAGAATTTAAATTAAAATGTCTTTTTTGTTTAAAAATACCATGTTGACTACGAATGACTGGTCTATGACTCGGGGAGAATTGGATGAATTTTGGAAAATACTTGGGACGATGTGACGGGTGGCGCCGGCGGCGATGGGCTGGGCCCAACACGGAACAAACCTTGTTTCCGTCATAGAAACAGGAACAAGAACTGGGCCAGAACTTGGCTGAAGAGGCGGCCCAGTTTCTGGACCCACGACGGGAGGCAGTGACGTGACTGTAGAACCAGCGGGCAGTGGGCCCTCTGGCGGATTTGGGGTGCTGGATATGTCTGAGAAATGCTGGATAATATACGGGGAGACATCGTCATCCTAAAAGTTATACGAACTAGGCACGGGATTACTCACTTTAGCAAATGGAAATTCAGTTTCATCAAAAATAACATGGCGACTAATGATGATTTTATTAGATGATAAATTAAAATATTTTTAACCACGATGATTAGACGGATAATCCAAAAATACACAAGGGGTAAAATGGGTCTGAAGTTTGTTAATTGTGGTGGACGAAAACAACGAATAACATAAGCACCCAAAGACTCTAAGATGTGAATACGAAGGAGTCTTATTATATAAAATTTGAAGAGTGGACGAGTATGTCAAACCTTTGATAGTAAGAATGTTAAAGAGATATGTAGCTATTTGTAGAGCATGATGCCAAAACGAAGGAGGTACGGAAGTATGAATCAATAACGTTCGGATAATGTTATTAATGGTACGAATTTTGCGTTCGACTTTCCCATTTTGTGAAGACGTATGAGGACAAAAAAATGAAAATTGATCCTATTATTAGCACAAAACTCCCAAAACATCTCATTATCATATTTTTTTTCATTATCACATTGAATATTTTTGATTTCTCGTTCGAATTGGGTTCTAATGAATGCTCTAGATTTTAAGAAAGTGGAAAAACTTGAGATTTTTTCGCTATTGGGAAAGTCCATAAAAAATTAGAATAATTATCAAAAAATAGAACATAATAACGATGACCCAAAGAACTGAGAACATGAGATATCCATAAATCGCTATGAATAATATCAAATGGCATTAAAGTATGAGAATTAGAGTCTACAAACGGCAATCTAATAATTTTTCCTAAAGAACGAGATTGACAATTCGGAGTACTACGCATACCCTTACAAGAAATAAAATTATTTTTATCTAAGGAAGGCAAAATGGATGACCCCAGATGACCTAGACGAGTATGCCACAAGGAAGGAGTAAGGGCTGCAAAAGTTGATGGCAAGGCTGGACTCGAGAGATCGGAATATGGCGTGATAGGATAAAGATCTCCCCTACTATCACATCTCATTAGAGGAATCTCCGTCTTGAAATCCTTCACAGAAAACCCAAACGGATCAAATTCAACAGAAACATAATTATCAGCGGTGAATTTACGGACATACACCAAATTTTTAATTAATTTAGGGGCATGAATGGTATTTTTCAAGATAAGGGGTGGATGGGGAGGGGGGGAGACAAAATTTTATGACCGTAACCACGAATTGGAATTGAATTACTATTACCAACAATTATACCACGATTGTTGCTCAAATTGGAATAAGACGAAAGAGTACATGGGTCCGACGTCATGTGAGTAGTGGAGCCGGTGTCCATGTACCAATTTGGGTTCCGAGGGATTTATTCTAAGTGTGTGCATAGCAGCTTCAATATCGGTAGGAATGGGACCTGCTGCATGATGAGTCTGTTGGGGCCGAGGCCCAAGCCAGCTTCCTTACTGACCCGGACCTCCACTGTAGAACGGGACTGAAGCTGGAGCAGAAACATTGGGCCAAAACTGTGGCTGAAACTGGGCCTAATTCGCTGGAAATTAGGTTGGCTGAACGTAGGGGCTGTTGGGCCAAGGGCTACCGGCCCAACCCCATATCCAGGGGGTCCACTGCTATGACCAGGCTGCCTGGGGTCCACTGCCCGGATTCTGTCCACCGCCACCATTGTCGGAACCACCGTGTTTGCCTCCGCAATTTTTGCCATTATTTTTTCGACTATTCTTTCCGCCACCTTGACCATGGTTTTGGCCTGAATTATCAACAACACCTGCATAATTAGTGGAGGACGTCAACATTACTACGGGACTAGCGCCGGTAGCCGCCTTTTTGGCCAAGCCGTCTTCTTCTAGCGTAAGCGTAGAACGAGCCTGATAAAGCCAAGGAAGAAGGCTGCTCTGATGAAGAAGCGTGCCAACACCACTATAGGCCTCATATAGACCTGCAACCATTTGTAGGACCAAACGATCATTTGTAACTGGCGCGCCAACGTTGTGGTGTTGGTCCGCCAATTCTTTCAACCTTTTGCAATATGCTGAAACGTTGGGGAAATCTTCCATGTTGACGTGGGAGAATTCCTGCTCAAGGGTAACAACACGTGAATTTTGATTATCTTGGAATATACCACGTACTCTATTCCATGCCGCCATCACCGTATCGTCTGGTTCGATAATCGTTTGCCAGAGGTCTGTAGAAATAGTGGAGTAAATCCATTGAAGAACGGTAGCATCAAGGGTCGTCCATAACTTAGGATCATCCTCGGGTTTGGGCACCTCCGTATCCGTAGGAGCCGCGGGGATAATATGATGTAGGACTTGATGTGAGCGTGCGTGAACTTTGAACAGTTCGGCCCACGTCGCGTATTGGACGTTTTCTATTTCAAGAATGATAGAGATGTGATTCTTGATGTTAGAAATAGTAAGGGCAAGGTGAAACGTGTTCTTAGCCATAATAGCAATGAGCGACGTGAGAAAGGGATTTGGAAGAAAATTTGGGAAGAAGAAATAATTTCCGGGCATGGAAACCGAGAGAAGGGGCTCGGAATCCGACACAAAAGTTGGACGGAAATTGGGAGAAAATATTAACCTAGATTTGTGATACCATGAAAGAAATAATCACTTGATTATTTTCATTAATGAAAGAGTATATATACAATATACAATTTTCTATAATAGACAACCTATTCTATTCTAATCCCAAAACCCTATTCTAGTAGTACAAGATACTAAGTAATACAAATATTTTTACACTAATTATTATGTTAAAATCGGACCAAAGACCCGTGATATACCCTATGCATGTCAAGTGTATATCAGGGGTACATACACTATTTATCTCATTGATTAATCTTTATGCTCTATATAAAATCCCTGACTTGTATTATGGCCTGCACGACTGCATTTTCTTGAACTTCAATTTCCATTTGCAGCATCAATATTTTAGTATGAGCTGTTTTTATCTCTTTTTTTTCAATATACTGTTTGTCTTTTTGTGATTTTCCAATTAAAGTCAACTCCTTAAATAAAAAAACACAGAAAACCATAGTTGTTTCTGCCCACTTCAGCTCCTCTTTTCTTCATTTTTATGCTGCTTTCAATACCCCGTTTGTGAAAAATCATGATATTTTCAGCTATGTAAGTATTTTTTAAAAAGAGCTTGCATTTTAATTTTTAAAATTATATAGGCATTACTGCATGTTCTGAAATGGAAGTTCTTGAAAAGGGTAAAAATTCAATCTTGTTGCCACCATTTTGGTATTTTCTTGGCTTCTGCATTGAGTATTGAAGATTTGTAGGTACTTTTGTTATGATGGAGTTCAAGAAAGCCAAGACAGTAAGGTAAATTTTCAAGTGTATTTTTTCTGTTTTCTTCTAGTTCTTTATTAGCGGAGGTATATCGGAAACAACCTCTCTGCCCCATAAAGTTGGTAGAGTTAAGGTCGGCGTATATCCTAAACTCTTCAGACCCACTTTGTGGGATCTAGGTATTTTTTTTTCTTCTAGTTCTTGTTTGTTAATATTTTTGAGGATTTTATTAGGTTTGAAACTTCATGGGAGAAGAATGAGAACAATCTTCTTGAAAAGCAACTGCCTAAATTTGGAAATGTTGACAAGGATGGAGCTAGTAAAGTTCATAAATTTGGAAAGTTTAAGGTTTTCCCAGAAAACTATGTACAAGAAAAAAAGAAAATTCTTGATCCAGGGAGTGAAGTTGTTATACAATGGAATAGGGTATTCTTGTTTTCTTGTTTGATAGCTCTCTTTATGGATCCATTATTTTTTTACCTTCCATCAGTGATGAATAAGGGGAAGTCATCATGCATGACAATTGACTTGAATCTTGGGATTATCGTGACATGTTTTCGGACAGTGGCAGATGTTTTCTATATGATACATGTGATTATTAAGTTTAGGACTGCTTATGTTTCAAGAAGCTCAAGGGTGTTTGGAAGGGGTGAACTTGTTATGGATAAGAAATTGATAGCAAGGAAGTACTTGAAGTCTGATTTCATCATTGATGCTATTGCTGCTCTGCCTCTTCCTCAGGTATTTTAGTATCAAGAATGAAGCTTTAGTTTTTCTTTTTATGGTTATTTTTGTAGTAAGATTGAAGAACAAATATCCTGAATTAGTCTAGTAAAACATATCTTGACCAGTGGAAAATTGCTAGTAATAGGCTGATTGTTTTTGGGCATTTTGAACATATTTATCAAATGAGTATCTTTCTAGATGGAGAAATGGTATTTTCCTAGCTTAAGAAGCTCATATTTCAAACAAATCAATATGTAAAGTACTGATTTGACGAATTGGGTCGCGTTATCCTCCGGTTATAGTATGTATTTTGAAATGAATTAGGTAATTGAAAGAGTCAATGTTATTTTAGCCTGAAGATAATTTTGCTCTTTTCCGGCAAGACACATGATTTCTTTGAAGAAATTCAGCTACAATAACTTTGTGATTATTCTTGTGAACCGTTAGGATGGATGATGATTATTATTGGAGACAGTGTACATTACAAGTCATGATAGATTACTTAGCAATTTAGCATTGGAGAATCCATCATCATGTTCAAAAAAGAGAGAAAAGTAGTCGTGGATTTAGCTGCCTTTTTTCGTTTGCAGATTGTAATATGGTTCATCATACCAGCAATTAGAAGCTCTCATTCCGATCATACCAACAATGCTCTTGTACTGATAGTCCTTCTGCAATACCTGCCAAGACTTTATCTGATTTTTCCATTGAGTGCTCAAATAATTAAAGCTGCTGGAGTTGTCACAAAAACAGCTTGGGCAGGGGCTGCTTACAATTTGTTACTCTACATGTTGGCGAGCCACGTAAGTTTAGTCCCAGTAATTATGAACACTTGCTAGTTCTTTATACAATAGCAACATTTTTGAAGTCTTTGTTACTGTTGATAGTGAATCAGGTTCTTTTATTGTAGGTCCTTGGTGCTTCGTGGTATTTATTGTCAATCGAAAGGTATGCTACATGCTGGAAAATAGCTTGTGAAAAAGAGTTCAGTCCTATTCAGTGCTCCAGCCGTTTTCTCGACTGTGGTACTGTAGACCATGCAGACAGGGTAATATGGCTAAACAATACCCAAGTTTTCAGCAACTGCTATCCTTCTAATTCAACCATTTTCGACTTTGGAATCTTTGCAAATGCAGTTACAAACAATATTGTCTCGTCCGAGTTCCTCGAAAAGTATTTGTACTGCTTGTGGTGGGGTTTACAAAATTTAAGGTATGATTTTCCAATAGTACCATTTACTGCAATGCTACTATTATCTTTGATTATCAAGCCAGTTTCTTTAATATCAATTGCATTCTTAGTTATCTTAAAGGTCCACAATTGGTTTTTGGTATAGGGTGGTGTATAAGGTGTTATCTTAAGTCATTATTAAATAAAATAATGATCTCAGCATTTATATATTAAAATTATCTGAAAATGTGCAAATTGTGCTATTTGCTGCAGCATAGCGTATCAGTGATATTAAGCACTTTGTTTTCTGATCTTTTTGCAGTTCTTACGGACAAAACTTGACCACAAGCACATATATATGGGAAACTTCATTTGCCATTTTTATTGCTATTTTTGGGCTGGTTCTGTTTGCTCATTTGATTGGAAACATGCAGGTATGAGTGCTTAACCTTGTCTTAATTTCACATTTGAAGTCTTCATAGACTACTCCTGTGGATTTTGGTGAATATTGGACTTTTTTTTATTCTATCTGGTTAGTCTAATTTCTCCCTTTTTATTAGCGTAGACATACTTACAATCAATCACTGTGAGGCTTGAAGAATGGAGGCTCAAGCGACGAGATACTGAAGAATGGATGAGGCATCGCCAACTCCCTCAGGATCTACAAGAACGTGTTAGACGTTTTGTACAGTACAAGTGGCTTGCCACTCGAGGAGTAGATGAAGAATCTATCCTGCATGCTTTACCTTCAGACCTTCGTCGTGACATCCAACGCCACCTATGTTTAGACCTTGTTCGGCGTGTAAGTTATTTTCTCTGTCTTATTCCCTCATTGCACCCCAACTTGTAATATCAATATTATTTAAAATGACTGAACAAGACATGGTCAGTCTGGATTCATATAATTGACACCAGCTTGATTGGATTGAAGCGTAGTTGTTAATCTCAAATAAGTAAATGTATCATTATTTCTGTTTTTTTTTCCGGTCAAGCAGAGAAATTTGAGTTGCTCTTTATTCCTTTTTTTTTCAGGTTCCCTTCTTTTCACAAATGGATGATCAGTTGCTTGATGCCATATGTGAACGCCTGGTTTCATCCTTAAGTACTCAAGGAACATACATAGTACGCGAGGGTGATCCAGTAACTGAAATGCTGTTTGTTATTAGAGGAACATTAGAGAGCTCGACCACAAATGGGGGACGGACAGGCTTCTTCAACTCAATTACTTTGAGGCCAGATGACTTTTGTGGCGAGGAACTTCTTGCGTGGGCATTGTTGCCAAGATCCACTCTTAACTTGCCTTCATCAACAAGAACAGTGAGAGCTTTGTCTGAAGTAGAAGCTTTTGCATTACGAGCAGAGGATCTCAAGTTTGTAGCAAATCAATTCAGACGTCTTCATAGTAAGAAGTTACAGCACACGTTCCGTTATTACTCTCATCACTGGAGAACTTGGGCTTCCTGTTTTGTTCAAGCCGCTTGGCGTCGTTTCAAGAGGAGAAAGCTAGCCAAACATCTTAGTAGGAGTGAGTCCTTGTCTTATGATCCCGAGGACGACCAATCAGCATATGAAAGTGAGGATGATCAACAAAAGAAGGCTATACCAGCAAACCCTTCGAATGTAATCCAAAACCTTGGAGTTACAATATTGGCATCAAGATTTGCTGCACATACAAGGAGAGGAGTTCAGAAGATGAAGGATATGGATATGCCTAAGTTACAGAAGCCCGAGGAGCCTGACTTTTCGACTGAGCCAGATGACGACTAGCTCAAATTATGCCCGATTGAAGACCATCTCCCACAGGTGAAACTATACAGAACTGAAGAGGCAATTATAAACACATACTACAGGGAATTTAAAGAATTTTATTCAAGTTTAAAAAAGAGAGGAAAAGATACAGGTTGTGATGCAGTTGATTATAACTATAATCATCAAATAGACTGTACTTGTAAGTAGAAAACTGGTGAAGGGAAATTAGGTTCCTATAAAATGTGAGAAGACTTAAATGAAAACAGAAATTGTAGGTCAGTGTTTGTTGAAGAAAAGCAAAAGGATATGTTTTATGTTTCACTCTTTTTGTTGGCAAACTTAGACTTTAGCTTAGTGAACATGTACATTAATGTAAAATTAAATGTAAACTAGACAGGATGGTACTCAGTTGGTTTTTTAAGCTCTACACTCTATTTTCTTTACTGGGAAGTTATAGTAATTGAATTAAGATTTTAAGATAAGTAGAAGTAAGATAGAAAATATAACCAGTATACAAGATGGACAAGGCTTGAAATGTTAACATAGGATAGATGGTGTAAGTAGTACATTTATAGGATTAAATGAGGAAGTCGCCTAAGATGGTTTGGCCATATTGCATGTGGACCTACATATGTATCCATAGGTATGATAATGTGATGATTCAAAATGGTAAAAGTAGAGGATGTAGATCTAAAACAAGAGAAAATGACAAATAATTCCTTATATTTGTAGTGGTCGGTTAAAATAGTTAGTTAATTATATAATACTTGATTAGTTTTGATCCTTTAAATTTTTGAAAAGTGAACGGATTGTTGTCAAATAGGTCCAATGCTAGTTATGAGCATTGTTTTAAAAGACAATTCGGGCACTAGTAAAACGACTCGAAGCTTATATGTGGAGTTTAGTTCTGTGAGGCTTACGTCTTAAGCCTTCGACTGTACGCCCTAAGCATATTTAACGCGCAACGCTCGGGACTCACCTTAAAGTTCTTGCACAAATTATATGTCAAATTTCTTAATTAACACTATTGCTCCTCGTTATTCTTTAATAAATAAATGACGCTTAATAATTTTTTTCAACTATAGAAATAAGAAGATTAAAAGTAACTCAAATAACAAATAGTAGTATTGTATATTTACTATTTTAAAACAGCGTGGGGTGAATATCAGTTAATATTTCTTTTAAGAATACAAAGTCGAATTTTACATCTATATCTGTCATTGATCTTCATGTTTTGTCCTATGTCTCAAAACTATCACATTTTATTAATTCTTTATTCAAAAATAATTTTATTTTATTCATAAGAGGGTGATGTTTTAGTTATAATATTGATAAACTTATTAATTTTTTAGGGAGGTAAATATAGTATCGTAGTAATATATTTTATGAAATTATGATTCTTTTATTGTTTGAGAGTTAAGATGTTAGAGTTGATTGCATCTCCTAATAGTTTTTATATCATTGCATTATTTATTTGTAAAATCATGTTAGAAATCTTGTTTTCTATGAGTTTTGTTTAATCATGTATCTATTTTTTTAATTATTAATTTCTTTTGACAATTTTTGTGTTATATTATATTTTAAAAAAATTAAAGATTCATGGGGCTTATATCCCATGCTAAGTAAAATGTCTCGCCTTATGCCCGTCTTTTAAAACACTGATTAAGAGTCATCTTATTCTAGAATTCTACATATTCGTTTGAAAAGGCATGTAACCTACTCGTTTCACCTGGTTCTAAGCAAGTCGCAAACTAATACTTTGATTTATCATTTATCTACTTTTTTATTTTTATGAAATTTATAGCAAATTGTATTTTATTAAGAATGTCTTCAAAAAGTTATAGATCATCCTTTACAATTAAGTTATATATATGACACATACATTTTATATGAAAATGATCCGAAAAAGACGGAGTTAAACTATTTTTAAAAATTGTAATAGTGTAATTGTTAGAAGAAGTTTTATCTAATGTAATAGTCATAATTTTATCAGTTATTCCGTAATAATAGCACACTTGATAAAAAATTTCTGCAACAAAAGTACCATTGTGCCTATCATCTATATATCTATACGCTAAAATACATTTTTGCATAAACCATTTATAATCTATCCAATGATATGTTACCGTTAAATAATCATGGTCGTTAGTACTATGGCCTATATCAGAAGTGATAGCCACTTTTCCATTAAAATGATATAATGAATAACGTAAATACTGTTGATATTCATGTGCGAATTTAAATACATCTCTCTTAACAGTTGATCTAGGAAAATCGTTAAAAGCAGGATTATACATATCTCTAATGTAATGAATAAAATTGGGAGATGAAGGAAATGAAAAAGGCAAACCCTCCACAACAACTAATTTTGCTATTGCTTCCTTATCTCTATGTTTATCGTATTTAGGGCCTACAATTCCCCCCGTCATAGGGTTAATTTGACCTTGTACTTGGTCCGGGACAGTATGTGAACCTTGTCCCGATGGAGCGGACGTTTGCGCACCCGGTTTTGAAGCCTCGTATTGGGCATATCTAGCTGGATGAGCCCTTGCTACGTGTCTCATTAAACCCCCCGTCCCACCGTGACCTTTTCCAGTTTTAAATTTTAAAACATCTTTACAAATTTTACATCTAGCTACTTGATTCTCTACGTCCCTATTAAAAAATGTCCATGCATCTGATTTTAGTGTTCGTTTTGCTGGACCTCGTCTCATACTAGGGGGAATAGGAGGCATTTCAGTTGAAGGTGCACTAGTGGGTGTGTTGTCATCTACATTAGTGGGTGTATCATCTAGATCATCGTCTAAATTAAAGTCTTCTTGAGTTCCAGAAAATAGCTCCTCGTCTAAATCTAATGGTATTGTAGGAAAATGTTCAGTATCAACAAAATCATCCTGGGTAGGAATATGATTCTGTCTAGAAATAGGATGATTAGAAGAAGTACCCTTGCCCTTGTTGCCCCTACTAGAAGAAGCATGACCCCTACCCGTAAGCATACGTTTAAATCATTCCATTATAAATTTATAATTATACTAATAAATAATTAAAATAAATAAAATTAAGTGCGCTAAATAAAATAAACATACAATAATAATTTAATGAAGGAACGAATGTACCAAACGTCGACGTGTAATCGAGAGGTTGAAATTTGAAACATTGCTCGATGGAAGATCCTCAAGCTAGTTGCCAACTTCACTCCCAAATGAATAAATAAAATTGAATATTTAGTAGACAATGTAGACTTGTAGAGAGAGAAACATAGGTTATTGATAGATTAGAGAGATTGTAGGAAGATTTGTGAGAAAGATGAAAAGAAAATGAGGTATTTATAGTTGGAAAATTGGGTTAAAGTGTAAATATAATAACTTATGAGTTAAAAATAAATATTAAGGGGGAAGGGGGAGGGGGGAGGCCAAAAATGGTCGTTGCACAACGGCCCAAAATGTAAAATGGTCGTTGGTGCAACAGTTATTTGTGCAAAAGGGAGGTTTTGGGCGGGATCGGGACGGGACCGGTACTGGATCGGGCCTGGCGGGATTGGGGCGGGTCGGGACGAGACCATGTCCCGTCCCGATTCGAGTTCCGATACCATAATTTTTTTTAAGGTCGGGTTTGGGGCGGGACCGGGCCGACCCGGCCCACTGGCCAGCCTTACTTGGAGCCCTGTCACCACACTTGCCCGACAAACTATAGGAACAAGATACTGCAAACTGGCAAACAAGTTAGACTAAAACAGCCGGCTTAAACAGCTAATAATGATTTATTGGACCTTGTCAATCACACCACCCCATTTGTTTTGTCCCCTCTGGCCTATGTATGTCATTCAACAACAAAACCATAGTCATGCTCTCACAATAACTCAGCAAAAAACACAATATTCTTTCCCAAATCAAGAAAGGAACTAAATTTATTTTGATTGGCGTCCGTATATTCATTATATCATAAAGATATAATTGCCGAAAAAACCAACTCATAAGACAAATCACGTCGAATGCGATGGCTTCTTCAGCAAGAAACCATCATTTGGTGATCATTTTGCTCCTGATGTTGACTTGCCTGATAACATCGTGTTACGGTCAAGAGCCTGAATCAACTTTCCTCTTAAAATTCAGGTCGTCACTAGAAAACACCACATCATCACTTGGCAACTGGAATTCATCGGTGCAGATTTGCAATGGAAACTTTTCTAACTGGAAAGGGTTGATTTGCTTCAATGGAAAATTCATCGGTCTCCAGCTCGAATCCATGGGATTATCGGGGACTCTAGACATCGACACGCTTTCTAAGTTGACTTCTTTACGTACCATAAGTGTTATGAACAATAATTTCGAAGGGCCGTTTCCGGACGTGAAGAAAATTGGAGGATTAAGAGGTGTTTACTTGTCGAATAATCGGTTTTCAGGTGAGTTGCCGGATGATGCTTTTGCTGGAATGAAGTCAATAAGGAGAATTTTCATGGCGAATAATGAGTTTACGGGGAAGATTCCGACGTCGTTATTGGGAATTCCGAAGCTTGTTGAGTTGCAACTACAAGATAACAAGTTTGATGGTAGTATACCGGCATTTGCTCAGCAGGATTTCCAAATAAACGTTGCAAATAATAGACTTGAAGGTCCCATACCATCTCAACTTAGCAGCCAAAGCGCAAACTCGTTTGCAGGTTAGTGTTTACTCCCCCGTCTCAATTTATACGAGGGTTGAATAGTTTGGAGAGTCAAACATTTCTTTCTTTGATTTAAATAAAAAATTATATATCTTTAAAATGATACTCCCCCGGTCCCAATTTATACGAGTATTGACCAGTATTGGAAATCAAACAACACTTTCTTTGACTCAATTTCAAATATAAATTCTTCTAGTGTTTTATAGCTTAAATGTTTAAATGTCTAGATTCATATGACTATTAGGAAACTTAGGTGCATGGATTTGATGATTTCAATATGGGCAAGTTCATAGCATATGTGTGAAACTATTTTGTAGTTTTATATCTAGAATCATCATGTAGCATCTATATAAATTCTCTTGTAATGTTATTATGTAAGACTTAAGTTTTTCTAATGACATGATTGAGCTTAATATTTATCACCCTCTCCATCCTCTTTGTGCTCTATGTTATCGGGTTGATCCGCCTTATATTTCCAATCTAGATATGATAAAGGTGACTGATAGTATAAAATTTTATGTATATATATTACCGATAGATATTATTAAGCTCATTTAAATTCATGCCGCGTAGAGCTTACAAAATGAAGAAGTGCTACCCAACAGAAGTTAATCCACTGAAAAAAGAATCTACTTGCTTTAATTTTATAGTACATTAGTAGTTTTATTTGAAAAAAAAATATAGTTCAAATTTGATCAGCTGCGGGAACAAGATCAAGATAAGGTTAATTTAGTTAACTCTTGTTTGATCGGTATACAAAGAGAGATCCAGCTTTTGATGCTTAGCAGCCAATTAAAGTGTGTCGCTAAAGATGAGATAACTTGACTCTCGAAAATTTAAATGAGTCATCTAGTCTAAAGTATTTCCAATGCAAGTTATTACTTTTGTAAAATTTACTTAAGTTTGTCCCAAATTTAAAAAGAATAGTATCTATATTTAACTTTATTTTAGTTTTAAACATTGTATTTTATCCTTACTAACTGTTTTAGAGCCACATAAATCGATATCTTATTTTAGATCATAAATATAATATATATATATATATATATATATTTATATATATATTTCTTTTATCATGTTCAATCAAATAACACCACATAAATAAGATAAAGGGAGTACCATTTATGGCCAACTACTTAAATATAAAATGTTGAATAGTATCAGTTCAATAATTACAAGTGCATAAACTGTTAAAGGGACCATTGTTATGTTTGTTTATTTTCTATAATTAACATGCATACGTGCATCCTGTTATCGGTTGGCGAATCAGGGAGACCTCGTCCTAACTTTTAAAACAATATATTATGCTACTTAGACATTAAAATAGAAATAAAAATAAAAGTAACAAAGAAATGAATTGAAGACACCATGTCAATTAGAGTGATCATCTACATAGATCCCATGGATATTATCACTACATGGTGCGCACGCCTGATGATTAGGTGAAGTCGATTATTGATACCCTCTAGATCTCTTCATCTATCTCGTATATTCAAATATAATTATATTATGTCTTGTAATCTATTCTATAATCAAATTTTATGTAGACGTTGCAATTTAATAATTTCTCCTGGCAAATTGTCTTTGCACTTTTCTTTCAGTTGAAGTTAAAAGGGCCGGCTGGGATACTATGTCTATACCCCTAGCCACAGTTTATTATTTAATTCACCAAGTTACCGCATGCAATAATTTAATGGGTTCTTTGCACCACAAATGTATAATCTTTGTTCATACTATCACGTCAAATAGACCCTTGTGGTCCGATTTTTTTCGGACCCCGCGCATAGCGAAAGCTTAGTGCACCGGGCTGCTCTTATACTATCACGTAAATAGACCTACAATAATGTGTATTCGTCCACAGTAATCTTAATTTGATACCTAAAGGATGTAGTAAATAATCTGCTAACCAGTTAATGTACAAATTAATTGTGTAAAAAGTTACTGTATTGACAATGTATATAAGTTAAATTAAGAGTTTCAAACAAGATTCTTATATTTTTTAACCTCAATCACGAGCATATAAATTAAATCTTATATGGAGTTTAGAAAAAAGGAAGATCTTTAAAACTTGTGGCTTAAAGTATATAAATTTTAGATATTCGTGTTATTGTAAATCATCTCATTAAATATAAAACTAAAAATTTTAAGTTAAATTGTTTCTAAATATAGAAACATAACATTTTAAAAAAATAAATTAAAAGGCAAAGTGTAACACATAAATTGAGCCAGAGAGATAATTTTAAATTTTAACTAATATGTGAAATTTTTGTGTTCAATTTTTTTTTATTTGATGTGTGGATGAAACAGGAAATTTGGGCCTATGTGGTAAGCCAATGCCAGCATGTCCACCTTCAAAGAAGAAGAAAGGAATCTCAATAATGGCCATAATCCTTGCAGCTATTGGAGGATTACTTATAGGAGCTATTATCATTTTTACTCTCTTCCTTCTCCATAGGCAAAGGAAAAAACCATCTCAATATGAAAAATCATCAGTCAAAAATCTCAACAACAAAGCCACAGATCATAATAATTACCCAAAGAAAGAACCTGATGAGTACACAAGAAGTGAGAAGGGTAAACTGTACTTTGTGAGAAGGGATAGAGAAAAGTTTGATTTGGAAGATCTTCTTAGAGCACCAGCTGAAGTTTTGGGAAGTGGAAGCTTTGGATCTTCTTATAAAGCTGATCTTCCTATTGGAAAACCTATTGTTGTGAGGAGATTTAGGCAAATGAGTAACATGGGGAAAGAAGATTTTCATGAACATATGAGAAGGCTTGGAAAGTTGTCACATCCTAATGTCCTTCCTCTTGTGGCTTTCTATTATAGGAGGGAAGAAAAGCTTTTGGTCACTGACTTTGTTGAAAATGGAAGCTTGGCAAGTCATTTACATGGTAAGTTCTCTCTGGTAAAAACTTACTCGCACGTGATGTTTATGTTAAATCAAATAATTTAATCTTGGAAGAAGAAAATTAAAGTAGTTAAGTGATAAATGTATACATGAGACACATGTCTTGCATTTATTGATTTAGGGTAAACATAAGGTGTAGGTAAGTTTTTCGCCGCTCAAGTCAAGCTAAGCATGGTATCTTTCCTAATTTATATGAAGAAATTGGAGCATTTAAAGTATTAAATTTTAATAGAGTTTAAACTTATTGTATGATTATATTAATCTCCCTTGAGGAGTCTTTCATTAATATCAAGGTATATATAGAGTACAATATTCATCCCTTATACAATAGGAATCTTAAGTCTATACAAAAGAGGAATCCTAGTCTTACCATAATTATATTTACACAATATATGGAAATATTCTAATTATGGGTAGGGAATATATTGTTTCCTATATTTACATGTTTGCACACCCCCTCAGTCGGAGCGGGAGGAGGCCGGACGCTGAGACTGGCTCTGAAGTCAAGAAATAACTGTCTGGGAAGTCCTTTGGTAAATATGTCTGCATACTGATAGGATGATGGAACATGTAACACTCTGACATGGCCTAACGCAACTTTCTCACGAACGAAGTGTAGGTCTGTCTCAATATGCTTGGTTCGCTGATGTTGAACCGGATTATGAGAAAGATAGATGGCAGAGATGTTATCATAATACACAATAGATGCCTGACGCAAAGGACATCAAGTTCTAACAAGAAATTTACGAGCCAACAAATCTCGGCTACTACATTTGCAACGCCTCTGTACTCACCGGGCAATCGAGCGAGATAGGGTAGCTTGTCGCTAGTCGGACCAAGAAATCGATTATCCCTAAGAAAACACAAAATCCGGAGGTGGAGCGTCGCGTGTCGGACACCGCCCGATCTGCATCCGTATATGAAAGCAACATGTGCAGTGCGAGAGGGTATAGGTGCAAACCATAATCAAGAGTGCCCTTAATGTATCGAATGATACGCCAAGAGCGATGAAATGAGACTTTAGGGCATGCATGAATAAGCACACCGCTGAACATCATAAGCTATGTCTGGCCTGGTGAATGTGAGATACTGAAGTGCACCTGCAAGGCTCCTATACAAAGTAGGATCAGAGACTGGAGCACCATCCATAGCACTGAGCTTAGATTTGGAATCAACTGGAGTAAGCACCTCTTTGCAGTTCGCCATCTTAGCCCTGTACACAATCTCTTCTGCATACTTACGCTGACACAAGAACATATGATTGACAGACCTGGTCACTGATATCCCCAAAAAGTAACTCAGCTTTCCCAAATCAGTCATTGCAAATTCGGACTTGAGCAAGACAATAATCGCATTTTTCAATCTGTCGGAGGAGGCAGTGAGAACAATATCATCCACGTAAAGTAATAAGTAAGCAGTGCTACTACCTCGATGAAAAATAAAAAGTGATGTATCACTCTTGCTGCATACACACCCAATCTGCAAGATATACCTGACAAAGCGATCATACCACGCACGGGGGGCCTGCTTCAGGCCATATAGAGACTTACGGAGACGACACACGTAGTGAGGAACTGCTGGATGGGTGAACCCTGGTGGCTGATGCATGTAGACTGTCTCTCTCAAATCCCCATGTAAGAATGCATTCTTCACATCAAGCTGATGGATCAGCCAGTGTTTGCCCATGACTATGCTCAAAACTGTGCGGATGTAGCCGGTTTGACAACCGGGCTGAAGGTCTCACCACAATCAATGCCCTCCCGCTGATTTGTGCCATTAGCCACAAGACGGGCATTATACCTCTCAAGATCCCTATTGTCTATGAACTTGTGACGAAATAGCCACATACAACGAATGACATTCACCCCCTCAGGTCTAGGTACTAGATCCCACGTGTGTTGTTTAGTTAAAGCATTGAATTCCTCATACATAGCCGCATTCCAATTAGGGTCTTGTTTGACCAATTTTGGGTTCTTTGGAACTGGAGAAATGGTTTGGGCAGACAAGTTGAAATGGACTTTGGGTTTGAAGATTCCATGCTTTGAACGAGTTTCCATTGGATGGGTAGGGACAGTGGGTGGCGGAGTGGTGTCTGAGATGGGGGGTAAAGTCGGATAAGGAGAGGGTGTGGGCGAAGCCGTCGGAGGCGCTGCAGCTCCTGGATCGAGAGTCGCGGCGCTAGAAGGTTGACATGCTTCTCTGAAGTTTGGGTGCCGCGGCTCTGACGACGGAACAGAGGATGTGAGTTGTTCGATTATGAGGGGAGAGATGACAGACTCGTCAAGAAATGAGTAGTCCTGTTTTTGAAATTTTGGAAGATTCGAAAATGGGAATGTGGTCTCATCGAATGTGACGTGACGAGATATGTGGATCTGACGAGTCGACAAGTGCATAGATAGCCCCTATGGTTCGGCGGAAATCCTAGAAAGACACATGGAGTGGACCTAGGAGCGAGCTTGTGAGGGGCGGTGGAGCTAAGGTTGGGATAACACAGACAACCAAAAATCCGTAGATGATCATAAGAGGGGATTCTATGGTAGAGGATTTCGGTAGGGGTCATATTGTAAAGAGTGCTAGTAGGGAGAATATTTAGAGTGTATTATGATATTTTAGCAGCATAGACCCAGAAGGGTGGAGGGAGGGAGGCATGAATCAATAGGGTGCGAATCATATTGTTAATGGTGCGGATGATTCTTTCAGCTTTACCGTTTTGTGGTGAGGTGTGAGGGAAGGAAAAGCGAAAGACTATGCCATTATTGGTACAAAAGCGGTGAAATATAGAGTTATTGCATTCACGACCATTATCGCACTGAAATGATTTTATGCCTTTTCCAAATTATGTTTGAATGAAATTGCGAAACTCAAGAAATTTGACAAACACTTCCGATTTAAATTTAAGAGGGTATAACCAAACGTAGTGTGAAAAATCATCAAGCAACACAAGATAGTATTTATGACCGAGAGAACTAGGGATAGGAGATGTCCATGAATCGGCATGTATGATATCAAAATGAGCAAATGTAACACTAGTAGATGATTTAAACGGAAGACAAATATGTTTGCTTAAAGAGCAAGAAAGACAATTTTGGGCAAGTTTCCCATTACATGCAATGAAATTGTTGCCTCTAAGAAAATTAAAAACTGGGACTCCTGGATGACCAAGCCTATTATGCCAGGTTGAAGAAGAAACAACCGCTAGAGTGACGGGAGAGCAAGATCTGGCAGCGGAGGTGGAAGTGAATGGATAGAGATCCCCCGTGCTATTGCATCTCGTAAGAGGTGTCCCCGTATGAAGATCCTTTACAGTAAAACCAAAAGGGTCAAAATCCACAGAGACAGAGTTATTACGAGTAAATTGGCGGACATATATGAGGTTCTTAATCATGTGTGGGGCATATAGGGTGTTTTTTAGGGAGAAGGGTGGATGAGGAGGTTGTGTATATGAGGTACCATAACCCTTAACTGGAATACATTGTCCACTACCAACTGTAACATATTGAGGATGCTTTAAACAAAACAGTTTAGGAATAATACCTGCAGACTGGGTGACGTGAGATGTGGCGCCTGAGTCCATGTACCAGGTATTGTCGGTCATTGCATAAATAAGTCTTGAACGCTGACCCAACTTCGATGGGTGTCATGCCGGAGGAGGGCTGCGGGACCTGACCTTGCATGAAGTGGGCCTGCTGTGGGGCTGGAGCGGGGCCTAACAAACCGGGGTAAGAATACGGATTGTATGGCTGCTGGTACTGGAATGGACTTGGCGCCGCAGCTCTGAACTGGGGCGCCGCGGCTCTGTACTGGGGCACCGCGGCGCTGTAGACGAACTGCTGAGGAGCCGCGGCCCAGTTGTTTTGCGATCTCTGTTGTTGTTGTTGTTGTTGGTTCTGTTGACCGCGACCCTTGCCACGACCGCGACCTCCTCTACCGCCACGGCCTTTTCCACCCTTGCTGTCGCGGCCCTGCCGCTGTTGGGAGTTGTTCGGTGGCGTCTGATCTTGGGGTTGCGTGTCGACAGCTAACACCTACTAGGCGTGCTCATCCTGCTTAGCACGACGGGTTTCTTCGACTAACAATTGTGAGCGAGCTTTGTTAAAACTCGATAGCGGATCTGCCTGTTGAATAATGGTGGCCAAAGTATCATATTCGCCCTTAGTAAGGCTAGAAATCATTTGTAGCACCATTTTATCGTCAGTGACAGGCGTGCCGATGTTGGAGAGTTGATCCGCTAGAAGTTTAAGGCCGCTTGCGATGCTCAGAGACATTGGAGAAGTTTTCAAGACGTGTTTTGTTGAACTATTCTTCCAAATACACTGACGAGTGTGCTTGTTGTCTGAAAAATTTCCTCCAAACGATTCCACAAGTCAAGGGTCGTGGAGTCGATTTCATGATAGTAAGGAGCAAATCCTGAGAGATACTACCATATATCCATTGTTTGACGCCGGCGTCGAGACGATGCCAGATAGAATCATCAACCTCCGTAGGGCGCGAAATAGTGTCATCAATATGGTCAAGCACGTTATAGAGACATGCATGATTGCGAAAAAGTTCAACACATGGAGAATACTGGTTGTTTTCTTGATCAAGAATAATGGAAATATGGTTCTTGATGTTGGAAACAGTAAAGGCGGGATAAAACGGTGGTGATGACTTTGTGGTGGGATTTGTGGAGGTAGAGGCGTCAGAAAGTGTGGAAGAATCAGGGATAGCCATTTAGAGAAGAGAAGAAATGAAGAACAAAACCCGAAAAACAAGGAGAAAATTCGGGAGGGCCGCGGCGTAGGAGAGGCAGCCGGCGGCTGTGGAAGAGAAAGGTTTTTAGCGTTTTGTTTATTTGGCTCTTGATATCATGTATGATGATATTAATCTCCCTTGAGGAGTCTTTCATTAATATCAAGGTATATATAGAGTACAATATTCATCCCTTATACAATAGGAATCCTAAGCCTATACAAAAGAGGAATCCTAGTCTTACCATAATTATATTTACACAATATATAGAAATATTTTAATTATGGGTAGAAAATATATTGTTTCCTATATTTACATGTTTACACTTATATAGTGTAAGAGAATTTTGATTCTATCAGATCACTTGAAAGGATAATTATATACAAGTAACCATATATAATAATAAATTAGTAACCTAGAATATAAGACAATTATTACATGATATAACAAGTTAAAATACACCAAAAGTGTTAAAATGTGTTACACTATAAGGGTATATATAGAAGTTTAATTCTAATTGATTTTAACTCATATATATACTGACCGTAAAAAGAAACATTATGTTATTTTTATATTTTGATTTAACCTGTTGTAGCAGGTAATCTGTCTTATTTTTTAGATTACCAATTTCATCTTTAACGGATCAGATTACGAATAGTTAATTATCTTCTTTCTTTCAAATTATTTTATTAAATCGGGGGAAGGGGATGGGAAAAAGGCGAAGGGAATGTTACAATACTGATTGGGTTTGAAACCTTCCTTTTAATCGGAGAAGACAGGGAGCTCACCGAGTATAAAAATACTTATAGATTGTGATATTACTAAAGAAATATATTCGTTGATTATATTCATCAATAATGCATAATATATATAGTAGTACAAAAATATTTAAACTAGGTAACTAATCAACCTAATTACAATAGAAAATATAATTCTACCTAAAATAGGAGACCTAATTACAATAGAAATACAATTTTACCTAAAATAAGATATATACAATTAATGAAAGAATACTTGGGAAATATTCTATTACACCCCTGCAGTCGAAGCGGGAGGTTCACGAGCACTGAGACTGGCTTGAAAATCATCAAATAGTATGCGCAGAAGTCCTTTGGTGAAGATGTCGGCAATCTGATATCTGGAAAGAACACGAAGGACACGGACTTGACTAGGAGCCACTTTTTCGCGAACGAAATGAATGTCCATCTCAATGTGTTTAGTGAGCTGATGTTGGACGGGATTGCCAAAAAGATATATCACACTAATATTATCGCAGTAGACTAATGTTGCCTTTTGAACCGGGCAGTGACGCTCAAGTAGAAGGTTACAGATCCAGCAAGACTTAGAGACGACGTTGGCGACACCTCTATACTCTGTTTCGGCACTGGATCAGGATAGTGTAGGTTGCCTTTAGGAAGACCAAGATAATAGGTTATCTCCGAGAAAAATGCAGTAACCAGACGCCGTCATATGATTCGTTCAAGTCTGCAATAAGTTGCATGACCAATCGCTGATTAGTGACTGGTGCGCCGACGTTGGAGAGTTGATCGGCAATAATATTGAGTTCTTGACAATATGTAGACACGTTTGGAAAATCGTCCTGATAAACGTCCTTGAACTTATTTTCAAGGTATAACGCTCGTTGAGTTTTGTTTTAGTGGAAAATACTTTTCAAACATACCCACGTTTGGTGGACAGTGGCATCGGTCTCAATGATGGTGTGCAACAGATCATTGGAGGTTGTGCCGTATATCCACTAGAGAACGGCTGCGTCCAAACAAGACCAGAGTGCATCATCAGAAGTCGAAGCCGAGGGTAGGTCTGTGGACTTCGGTGTAGGATGGATGATGTGGTCGATAACTTCGTAAACACGAAAATGGTTTTTGATGTTGTTTACTGCAAGTGCATGATGGAATTTGGTTTTGTCAGCCATGAAAGATGAAATTTAGGAGGAGAAGGGAGAGAGAATGACTGGAAAAAAAATACTAGGGTTCCGTGGGGGTGGCGGCCGAGAGCTATGATAGGCGGCGGTGGAGGTATTTTTAGGCTACTGATACCATAAAAGAATATGTTCCTTGATTGTATTCATCAGTAATGTACAATAAATATAGTAGTACGAAAATATTTAAACTAGGTAACTAATCAACCTAATTACAATAGAAAATATAATTTTATCTAAAATAGGAGATCTAATTATAATAAGAATACAATTCTACATAAAATAAGAGATATACAATTAATGAAAGAATATTCGAAAAATATTCTATTACTTATAAAAGTTAAACTCGCCTATTTTTTTAAAAAAAATTTGAAAATTTTGTTGAACAGGCAAAAGAGGTCCTAACCAGCCAAGTATTGGTTGGCCGATTCGTTTGAAGATCATTAAGGGAGTAGCAAGGGGCTTGTCATACCTCTACAAGGAGCTTCCAACACTAACCCTCCCACATGGCCATCTTAAATCCTCCAATGTACTTCTAGACCACAATTATGAGCCCCTTGTAGCAGACTATGCCCTTGTGCCAGTCATCAACAAGGACCATGCCAAACAGTTCATGGTGGCCTACAAATCACCTGAGTACATGCAAAACGAGCGGCTCACAAGGAAGACCGATGTCTGGAGCCTCGGCATCCTCATCCTCGAGCTACTAACTGGCAGGTAATACAGTCAAACCTTTTATACTAACGTCGTTTGTTTGAGTATTATTTATTTGCTATAGCTAAATGTTGTTATAAAAAAAATATAATATAACATTGAAATCGGTTCTTAAATGATTATAATGAAATATTGTTTTAAATGATGGTTATTATATAGAGGTCTTCATCTGATTCTCCTTATTTGTTATTTTAGTTACACAAAAAAATAATTAAAAGAACGGTGCACGAAATGTATATCTTGTATACACATAGGGCCCGGAACTTAAGTTATTGGGAAAATGATCAAATATACCCTTCAACTTTAATATATTGTTCACATCTATCCTTGATCCACTATACTATTTGGCCAAAATTATCCTTTCCATTATGAAAATTTTCAAATTTACCTCCGAAATTGTCTTTTAATTACCAATTTACCTTTCTATAAAACGGTATTGTTCTGGTATAAAATGAAATTGAGAGAGTATGTCCTTAATTAGCAGGTTTCCAGCGAATTACCTCAAGCAAGGGAAAGGTGCAAATGCAGACTTGGCAGTATGGGTGAATTCAGTGGTGAGAGAAGAGTGGACAGGTGAGGTTTTCGACAAGGACATGAACACAAACACAAACAAATACAATTGTGAAGGTGAAATGCTTAAGCTGTTGAAGATTGGGATGTGTTGTTGTGAAATGGATGTTGGAAGGAGATGGGATTTGAGGGAAGCTTTAGACAAAATTGAAGAATTGAAAGAAAGTGAAGAAGATTATTCTTCTAATTATGCAAGTCAAGGAGAAATGTACTCCTCTAAAGTTCTCCTTTTCTAAGAAGGGTTAAGTTATACATATAAGCAAATGTGTATTTTTAGTAGTGAAATGGCTTTGAGAATTAAATTATACATATACTTATAATTCCAATAAACCACATCAGTAAAGGTAGATATGTGAAAGGTGGAAATTAAAGGAAGCTCTCATTCAATGTCTTCGTGGATACCTTTTCTTATAATTTTCTATTGGATTTTATACATGTATAATTTGTATGAGTTTTTTTGCTCAATAAAAGATGTTTGTTCTTTCCTTGTGTTTGAAGATTATCTACTTTGCTTTTGGAATATAAGTCTTTACGTGTTTCTATTTTCTTATTAGTGAAATTAATCAACTTAGTTCATCTAGTCTTTCTCTTACACCACTATTAATGTCATTGCATCTTGAATTCGCCAAATCTGAACTAATAAGTTTAATCGAGCTTGAAATTTGGCCTTCCTCAACGTAACTGATCACAACTCTCAGTATCCATTTAGCTAAGTAAGCTCAGTATCAATAGCAATATTGGCATCAGATCACGTTGTGGGCGTGGTCGCATGTAATTTCCAGTGTTGTAGCTTTCCCCTATATACATTGTGCAATTCAATTGAATGGACGTAACTTTTTGTACAATTTAGTTCAAATCACAACCATTTATAGCGTAAAATGGAATGGTCCGAAATATTCGTCACTTCAGAAAACTAAGAAGATATATTTTTTTTATTTTCACACTTAATACTCCAAGAAGGCATACATCCATTACTCGTTTAAGGAAGAGATACAGATAATTTAGTCAAATTCCACTTATGAGTAACGTTAATAAATACAGATAAAATGACCGGAGGATACATATGATTTAGACTAGAGAGGAACCAAAATTGCACAATTGGATTTATTAACAACCAAATGTGTACAATTGAACACTAATAGAATCAAAATCGAAATATTGTAATAACTTTGAAGACCAAAATTGCTATTATCTCTATTATATAAGGACGGAAATGTACAATCCCTTGTTATGTACTATAAAAACAATAAGTTTAAATTTTCTTTCCTTCTTTTATGGTTCTTTCCCGAGAACTTTAGAACTATTAATGGTATACCTCCGCGCTAATCTATGAGGAGATTGTGCTTCATGATGTGCTCCTCGAGCTCCCAAAGCCATATTACATATTGTTTGGGTAGCTTAAGTTTTCCTGCATAAATTATGGTGAAAAAACTGTCAGGAACAAATTATTTCCAATATAGCAGAATATGTGAATCTAGTATATCCAAAAACGTCATACCGCTACTAACAAGTTAAATGTTCGCCGAAGAACTATGTTGTTAATCTATTCATGTTGACTAGCTTGGGAGACGGAAGCTTGACTATGATTTGTTGCGTAACCTGAACTGTGAAAGCCTGATTGGCATGTATTATCTTCACCAAGTGTTCTCAATCTCTCTAATTCTGGCATAATAACCTTGCTGAGATCCGGTCTATCTTTCCTTCTTAGCTCGGAACATTTCAGTGATAACTTAGCGAGGCTCAAAGCGTCATCAAATGGCCAATCAGGAACGGATTCATCAAGCATTTCGTTGAATGTACCTTTTTCGATTGCCCTCTCAACGTGGTGAGTCAAACCCATAGGTGGCTTGGCTGTTAGTATCTGCAAGAATATGATACCTAAAGAGTACACATCAGATTTTATACCAAGCATGCCCGTTTTCTGATATTCAGGATCTATATAGCAGAAAGTTCCAGCAGTTGATGTCATTCGATACTGAGTTACAGTATCTGCCACTGATGGAGGGACAAGCCGAGCCAAACCAACATCACTAATCTTACTCACCAAGTTGCGGTCTAATAGAATATTTGCAGGTTTTAGATCACGGTGCACTATTGGTTCTGGTTTGCTCTGGTGTAAGAAAAGCAGTCCAGCGCCTATTTCAGCAGCAATTCCAAATCTATGCTGCCAAGAGAGTGGTGGAGTATTTCCTCTCTGGAATAGACGGTCTTCTAAACTTCCATTGGACATAAACTCATATATTAAGCACCCATACTCGGGACATGCCCCTAGAAGAAGCACCATATTAGGATGTCGTATGCAGCTCAATACTTCAACCTGCAATGAAAGAAGATATTAGGGGCTACAATTCTACATATAAAGCTCATTTATAAATGGGAAGACAGAACTCTTATGTCCTTATTGTTGGAAATTAGCCTTTGGCGGGAGTTGCGACCGACCAACTTTAACGGCTTAAACACTAGTGTTATGTATGTTGGAGAATCCGGTTCTTCACACATGCATGATGTACTAAGTACGTAGATAACCGTAGGGCCAAGAATCGTCAAATTTCATTGAGAAATGAAAGAGATATTGGTTCACGAAGTGAGGTGTTTGAAGCATGAAAAGTGTGGTGTTGTGTTCAATTCTCCCTCATCGGTAGAGGAAGAAAGAATTGTTGTGTATATAAGACTCGAAATTGGTTTGGGGTTTGGGACCCCAAGGGGTATCCCATGTGTTTAAAAGGAGGGAGGACCTAGATGTGCCACATTCGAGGAAAGACCACACGCTTGCCACGCCGCCCGCGTCGTCCGGCTCCGCCACGGCTGTGGGCCTTCGATATTATCTTTTGGGCCAAAAACTTTGCCGAAATAGTTTGGACCAGAATTCTTTCAGATGTACGCTTGGTCCCTGAAGTTTTCCGAAAGTCGAATTTCGGCGTAACAAACGCATCAGCACTCAATTGACCCATTTATTTTGGCTGAATTACTCTATAATGGCCAAATCCGTTGGTCTTTTCACCCATTTATTTTGGTGACTTTACTACCTCCATAATGGCCATTATTTGGCCAATAATGGCTGTTATGGAGGCGGGTTAAAAATTCCCTCCCTCACCTATATAAACACCCCTACACCATTGTTGAAGCACAGAAAATATACTTGCTATATACACTAAAATACACAAGCAAAGCAGCTTTCTTCCTACATCTTCCTTGCATCATTTCTTGCTCAATATTCTTCAAGGTAGCTCTTGAGTTTCCTTTGCTCAAGTGTTCCATTCTTTATCTTGGGAGGCGAATTGTCCAGAGACGTATAAAGGATACATAGGCAATATTGTCTTAAGGATGAGTGCCACACTCGACTCGACAAACAAAGCAGCTTTTTCGCTTTTTCGCTTTTCTAGTTCATCTTTGTAATTTTAAGATTTCTACTTGAATTGTAATTTCAATTCTTACTTTAGCTTGATGCTGCTTGTAATTCCCGCTTCGCAACCTTTGTAATATCCAACAACTTAAGACAATAGTTTGCTTACTGTGAATCGCAATAACATGGCCGAAATATGACCGATCTTCGCGCATCGCCGCCGCCTTCTCGACAACGCGTTGTCGCTTTCCCCACGCCGCTCGCTGGCGAACCCCGCCGCTATCACTAATGGGCCGCTATCATTGCTCAAGGCGTGAACATCGCTTCCTTCCCGATTTGGAGCTCCCTCTTCTTCACACCACCATGACATGCTGAAAAGTTCAAGTGGATCGAATTTAAAAGATGGCAAAGAAAAAGATGTTGTCTACTTCTGAATAGCTTATGGGCATGGCGGTTCCTTACGGAAGATCCTCCACAAGGTGGAGATGAAATGGACTCTTCGCCGCTGAAACGGGTGGGGCCTTGGTATCCATGTCGTTAACCCGGCATGAAGATGGTTCGTGATGGCGTGGAATCATAGCGATTTCATGTGCAAGAACTATATCTTTCAATCGCTACAGACTTCCTACACTGCAGTATATTCTACCGCTGGCACCAAAGAGTGTGGAAAATGCAAAAGAAAGTACAACGCGAAGATGCGGGTACTAAGAAGTTCATCGTTGGGAAATTTCTAAAATTCCAAATGGTGGACAGCAAGAAGTTGATGTCCCAAGTCCAGAGAATTCCAAATGATTTTACATCACCTGGATTTGGAAGGATCAAGCCAAACGCAAGCAGTTTTTGGTTGCATCACCGATTGAAAAGTTACCTCCTTCATGGAATGATTTTATGAGTTACTTGAAACTCAAGACAAAGGAGATGACCTTTGAAAGAGCTTGTTATCAAACCGCAAATCCAGGAAGATAATAAGAAGACCTTGCCAAAGGGTAGACAACATCTGAGGCAAAGCGAATCGGCCGAGGCCAAAGGGAACTCAAGCAAGAAGCGGAAGTTCGGAAAAGAGCGGCAAAGCTGCGGCAGCAGATGTTCAGAGGTAATTGTCATCCTTTGGGGAAACCTGGTCATACGATCAAGGAATGCCGCAAGCTTCAAGACTGAGCAAATGGAAAGCCAAGTCAAAAGGCAAGGCTCAAGCAAACGCGTCGTCAGGACACGCTCCTGGATGACATGATCGAGGAATTCTCTGCGGTGGTGCTAAAGCCAACTTGGTGGAAAATCCGATGCGTTGGTGGGTGGACACAAAGTGCTACTAGGCACATCTGCTTCCAACAAAGACGCTTTCTCCACGTACACCAAGCCGACAAGAAGCCGCATTTCATGGGCAACAACGCTTCTTCCGACGTGATGGGGGTTGGAAAGGTGGTCCTGAAGATGACTTAGGCAAGGAACTTACTCTGAAGGAGTGATGCACGCCCCGAGATTAGAAGAAATTTAATTTCGGACCATTATTGGTTAATGCTGGTTTTTAGGCTAGTATTTGAATCCAATAAGTTTGTACTTTCGCTAAAAATGGCACATTTGTTGGGAGGCTTCGTCTGTGAAGGCCTCTTCAAAGTGAATGCAATGTTCATATACAAGGAAATAAAGTTGAACCTTTCTTCTTATTTGCTCGAGTCTTCTAATTTATGGCATCATAGATTAGGACACGTAAACTACAAGTCTATTCAAAGGTTTGGTAAAGATGGAGTTGTTTCATCGACGTAAACCCTCAACATAAGTGTGTGAGGTGCGTAGGCAAAATCTCACCAAGCTTCCTTTTCGATCCGTCGAAAGGAATACCGCTCCTCTAGAACTTATTCACACGGATATATGTGATTTGAAGTTTGCCCAAACTGGGGGGGAACAAGTACTTTGTGACATTTATAGATGATAGCACAAGGTATTGTTACTCTTTACTTGTTGAAAAGTAAGGATGAAGCCTTTGAAGCGTTAGGCGTTACAAGCGAAGTTGAGAATCAACTTAGCCTACGAATTAAATCCATTCGTAGCGATGGGGGGAGAATATGTAGCGCCTTTTGAGAATACTGTACGCCCAAGAAGGCATTATTCATCAAACGACGGCTCCATACTCACCTCAATCAAGCGGTGTGGAACGTTAAGAACCGCATACATTAAAGGAAATGATGAATGTTTTGTATCGATTAGGTCTTCCCAAAAACATGTGGAGTAGCCGCCCTTACCGCTAATATGATTCTTAACAGAGTCCCACATAAGGGTAAGGACAAAACTCCATATGAATTATGGAAGGAAAGAAACCCACCTACAAATATTTTAAGGTGTGGGTTGTCCTGGGCAAAGGTTGAAGTACCCAAGCCAAAGCGAGGTCAAGATTGGGCCTAAGGCTGTAGATTGCATATTCATCGGATATGCAACAACGATAGTGTTTATCGCTTCTTAGTGCATAAGTGGATATTCCGGATATCCACCAGGGTACAATAATGGAGTCAAGGGAATGCACTATTCTTTGAAAGTACCTTTCCTAGAAAGGAGAAAGACATAACCTCTCGCAAAACGAAGTTATGCACAAAGCTCTCAAGAACCGAGTCCTGACTCGCCCGGATCACGAATGGTTCGATCTAGCGAATAATCTCGAGGTGGGTGAACATCCTAATCTAGTGTTCCAGATTCTCGAACTTGGGAGACTCGAGGAGACGGATCTAAAGGCGGCAGTAAAAAGGGCTAGGAAGGATAAATCCTTCTGAGTCCTGACTTTGTAGCTTACATGGTTAATGATGAACCAAGGACAATTGCTGGAGTTGTCAACTCGGAAGCAGAAGCCGCCTGGAAAGTTAAGCTGAGATCGAAATAAGCTCTATTCTGCATAACCATACTTGGGAGTTGGTTGATCTTCCTCGTGAAATAAACCGTTAGGGTGTAAGTGGATACTCAAACGGCGAAATACAAGGCGAGATGGGTCTATAGACAAGTACAAGAGCCAGGTTGGTAGTCAAGGGCTATCGACAAAGCGAAGGCTTTGACTACTTTGACACATACTCTCCAGTATCGGATGACATCCATACGGGTATTCATTGCGATCGCGACTTTGCGTGACCTGAGATACACGGATGGATGTTAAGACAACCTTCCTAAATGGTGATTTGGAAGAAGAAATTTATATGGACCAACCCGAGGGGTACGTGGTTCAAGGGCAAGAGAAGAAAGTCCCGACTTATCAAATCTCAGACGGCCAAACAAGCTCAAAGCAATGGCACTAAAATTTGATAGTACTTACTATCGGGCGGGTTCGCCCATTAATGAGTGTGATAAATGTGTTTACGAAGGTAACTCGACTGCTTGTTATGATATGCGTATGTAGCGACATGTTAATCACAGGAAGCGATCCTAGGGTAATCCCTAGAGACTAAGAACATGTTGAAACAATGCTTCGACATACGGCTGGATACGGTATCGCAGATGTCATCTTAGGGATTAAAATCTCTAAGACGTCGTGAAATTTGGTTTTATCTCGATCTCACTACATCGAGGATGTTTTGAGAAAGCTTGAGATGTTAGGCAGTACCACCGATAAAGTCACCAATGGATACAAATCAAAAGCTTGATAAAATCTTGGTGCACTGTATACCAGGCGATATGCACAGGTGATCGGTAGTTTGACGTATAATAACTCCGCATCTGACCCGATATTGCTTACGCAGCAATAAGTTAGCTAGTTCACCCCGTAATCGAGTGATAACCACTCGGAAGGCGTTGAATCGGGTATTAATACACAAATACATCGTTAAATTACGGGTTACACTATTCGAGATATCCACTGCATTGTACAATGATGCAATACCGGATATCCGATATAGAACACCAAGTCCACCAGTGGGTATGTATTTACAATTGGTGGTGGCCGTGTCTTGGAAATCCTCTAAGCAAACTTGCATCGCCCGATCCACAATGGAATCGAGTTTATCGCTTTAGACAAAGCGGAGAAGAAGGTGAGTGGCTTCATGACTGTAGAGGATGTTCCATGTTGGAATAAACGCATTCTTCGGTAATGATCGCTGCGGCGATGGGCCGGGCTCCAGGGCACGGAATGCTATGTACAACGGCAAGTCTCGTCATATTCGACGAGGCATAAGACCGTTAGGCAACCCGATCACCACGGGTATAATATCCATTGATTACATCAAGTCAAATGATAATATAAAGGCACCCGTTGGCGAAGGGCTTACCCGAAGATCGATGGCTTGCTCGTTTAGGGAATGGGCTTAAACCCAAAATATAAGAGACTAATACACAGTAACTCCAACCTTACTAACCGGAGATCCCGGTAATTTGGTTCAATGGGAAAACTAAGTTGTAAAGGTTCGGTTGATCGCTTGGTGGAAGTATGAGCACTTCGGATAGTGATTTCTGAAAAGAAACACCAAATCAAAGTTGTTCGCGATAGACTTTAAATTGCTATCTCAGGTGTGGGTAAAGGTTAAGTTTTCAAAACCTATAATGCTCCTCACCAGTTGAGGTTAGGTTTGGGAAACTTTTAACGGTTCATAACACTTGTGAAGTGGGGTATAGCAGATACCTTGTAGGAGACCACCTATTTAAGTGAGGTCGATGGCACTCAAAATGAACGCACTTAAGAATCCAAGACGTTGTCCATGGCCAAACGGACAAAACATTACGAAGAAGAGAGTAAGGGAATTTGTTGTGTTGGTACCATTGACTTGACTTCTACACTAAACACCGACGGTGCAAGACATCGAGTTCACTTGAAGAAGTAAGTTCGATGGTATTCAACTATGGAAGGTTCAAAATGATGCTACCTCCCTTATGCAACATCGGTCATTTGAAATATTGTCGAAATGAAAAGACACCATGCGAGTGCGCCAAAATCTCTTTCAAGAGGGGATTGTTGGAAATTAGCCTTTGGCTGAGTTGCGACGACCAACTTTAACAGCTTAAACACTAGTGTATTCGTATGTTGGAGAATCCGATTCTTCACACATGCATGATGTACTAAGTCGTGAGATAAGCGTAGAGGCCAAGAATAAATCGCCAAATTTCATTGAGAAATGAAAGAGATATTGGTTCCGCAGTGAGGTGTTTGAAGCATGAAAAAGTGTGGTGTTGTGTTCAATTCTCCCTCTACCGGTGTAGAGGAAGAAAGAATTGTTGTATATAAGACTCGAAATTGGTTTGGGGTTTGGGACCCCTGCGGGTATCCCATGTGTGTTTAAAGGAGGAGGACCTAGATGTGCTTCGGTTCGAGAGAAAGACCTTACGCTGCCGGCCGCCGGTCGATTCCTGGTTCTGGCCACGGGTTCACGGGTTCACGTTCGCAGTTCAATGGTCGTGAAGGTCTGGGCCTTCTAATATTATCTTTTTGGGCCGTAAAACTTTGCCGGAAGCTTTGATCGAAGTTTGAAATACAGTTTGGACCAGAATTCTTTCGGATGTACAGCTTTGGTCCCTGAAGTTTCAAGATGTACTGATTTGGTCCTCAAGTTTTCCGAAGTCGAATTTCGGCCAGTCGAACAACGCCAAGCACTCAATTCACCATTTATTTTGGCTGAATTACTCCTCTATAATGGTCAAATCCGTTGGTCTTTTCACCATTTATTTTGGTGACTTTACTACCTCATAATGGCCATTATTTGGCCAATAATACCATTTAATTATGGAGGCAGTTAAACAGCCCTCCCTCACCTATATAAACACCTCCTACACCATTGTTGAGAAGCACAGAAAATATACTTGCTACATACACGAAAATACACAAGCAAAACAGTTTCTTCCTACATCTTCCTTGCATCATTTCTTGCTCAATATTCTTCAAGGTAGCTCTTGAGTTTCCTTTGCTCAAGTGTTCCATTGCTGTTTTATCTTGGGAGACGAATTGTCCAGGACGTATAAAGGATACATACGGGGCAATATTGTCTTAAGGACAGAGTGCCACACTCGACTCAGC
Source organism: Anisodus acutangulus (assembly GCA_029783415.1). NCBI lineage: Eukaryota > Viridiplantae > Streptophyta > Magnoliopsida > Solanales > Solanaceae > Anisodus > Anisodus acutangulus. The sequence continues at coordinate 42,377,866 of CM056496.1, read as the reverse complement.
AAGCAAACAAAACAGTTTTTCAGTTTTTCAGTTTTTCAGTTTTTCTAGTTCATCTTTGTAATTTTCAGATTTCTACTTGAATTGTAATTTCAATTCTTACTTTAGCAGTTGCTTGTAATTCCCGTTTCCTGCAACCTTTGTAATATCCAACACTTATTACCCGCTTATATTTTGAATTACATGAAGATATATCAATTATTAGTTCTACCTTTAGGATGCATCCTTTTGTTGTTTGCAGACTATGCAATTATTGACTAGTAATGGATGCTAATTATATTATTGTCCTGATCCGGTGTCATCAACGTACCAATAAAGCCATTCATCTTGTTTTAAGTGAACTACAATCACTGTATTTCAGTTGCCTGTTATTGATCTGCTGATAGTTATATTTTGCAGATCGTTTAATCAATCAATTCACTATACCTCAATTCCTAACAAAAGTGGCTTTAATGGGATTTCGGTAAGAATGATTACATGTTGGTATCAGGGAACACTATTCTTCTTCTTGAGTAAATGTCCACGAAAAAATAAGTATTTTGGCTTTATACCTCTTGCTGAAACTGTTGTCTTCCATGAGCTGCATCAGGGCGAAGGACCTTAACTGCAACATGTGTGTGGTCCATATAGCACTTATACACTGGTCCATAACCTCCTTCTCCAATTTTATTAGATTGATCAAAGTAGTTGGTTGCAGTTTCAATCTCCTCTATCGAATACCTTCTATACCTGAAATCTGAATTTGAAAGTTTATTTAGTACCTTATTCCTCTCTTCTGCTTCTTTCAACGCTTTCATTTCTACATTAATTCTCTTCTGAGATTCTAGTTCTGCAAGCCTCTGAGCTGCCTCCGCATGCTCGAGGGCTGCCCTAGATTTTGCCTTTTCCTTCTCTGCAAGTGCTAATGCAGCTTCCTCTGCAAATCTAGCCTCTTCTATTCTTCTCTGTTCTTCTGTTTTCCAGCGCTGGAGTTCCATCGCCTACAAGTAAGAGCATGTTAGGTCACTGATGCAATCACGAAGGGTGCACAACAGGTTGGAAATTTCGTACCTTTTGTTGTGCTGTGAGTGCTTCCTTGCAAGCTGTACTATACATTTCCATTGTTTGCTTGAGCTCCAGCTTCAGCCTTCTCATTTCTGCTGCTACGTCATCCTTTAAATGAAACAAAAGACCTCAATAAAGAACACTTAGAAGCTTAAGTGGAACATGTGAAGAGCTTCAGTTCTTCCAAAATGATTATTTTCCAAAAATGGCGAGCATGATAATGAAAGCCTAATTTTGCGGCCATGTTATGACCTCGTATATTTGGACTTTGGAGTAATAATTATGCTTAAATGGATAATGGAAGATAATGTGTAACAATTTTGATCTTAGTATCTATAGTTTCCAAAAGCTCAAAATTAGTAATCTTTGATTGCCTACCGGTGTCGAGGAGAATGATGATCTTTCACCCTCCATTGATAGAAATGACATCTCTGATGGCATGATGTCCAAGGATCTGCGTCCCATGGGGATGGATTCAAAATTTTGCCCCTCAAAATCAGAGAAACCTGATAGCCGGGGTGGGGTTGCTCCGCTATCATAGTTGTCAGCAAATGAAGGAAACATATTGTCAATACTTGGCCTACCAGAATTGACAAATGATATGTCAGTATCTGGCTGAGAGATCTCATACGGTTTGCCATTTGGGCCTTTCCGATGGGTGAAAGGAGACCTGTTTACAACCGTGACACACAACTTAGGCCTCGGAATGAGAAAAAATGTAACATTTTATGGCCAGTAAGTATGATATCTCAGAGTTTCAAATGGTCCTATTTAATCAGTAAGAGCTCACATAAGCGCCTATTTCTCATTGTCCTTGCTAAGCAGTTCACTATTGAAATTAAAATATGATACATTTTGGGTAGGAAGTGAAGATAATTTGACTTACTTCATGTTGAGTGTATCACTATGAAGGTTGGACATGGGTATATCAGATACAGGCTTTGGAATCCCAGAAACAGAACCTATTCGAAACATCTCAGAATTAACTTTGCACAATGAAATGAACTGAATTGAAGAATTTGCTTCTAGTGTTTTGCATACCTCTGGGAGGAGGGTTTGAATCCTCAATTGTATTAGATTTGACGTTGCCCTGTTGCATGAACTGGTGACGTAGCGGGTGGATAAATGGTGCTAGGCGAGCAGCAGACCGTGTAGATGAAATCTTTCCAGTTTTGGAGATGATATACACAGTGCAGAAATCGGGAACCCCTTTTAACACGTTTCCGGGAATATCTTTGACTTTAAATCTTCTGTGTGGAAAGGCTACTGAGATTAGACCTTCTGAAGAGGTTATTTTTTTCCAAATATAAACGCATAACTAAAACACGATTTCAGAATAGTGTAATTAATATTGGTCCTCGATGAAGCTCGACAGACATGACCAAACACAAATATATAAGTGCAGATGCAAATCTTCACTTTTCTTCTTCACAAACTTCCGAATAGCTTTGGAATAAAATTTGCTGTATTCTTATGCACTGCTTCTGTATATCCCAATGGTTGGGTAACAAATATAGCTTTAAATTAACTGAAACTATGATTATCCAAATAATACAAGTTACTCTTCTAGGTAATTGCCTCCATTCAAGAGATACATCATATCTACTGCTCCCTCTGTCCCAATGTTTTTAGCCCTTTCCAACAAGTACAAATCTCGATGCATAGAAAGAGTCATACCTGAGAAGGCCACCTTTTGCTGCTGCACCAAGAATTAGTACCTCTATTGCTGTTCGATTAACATATTCAATGATTGCTTTGACCACATCGACATCCTCTAGCACAACATCATGACATTGAATCTGTTATTTATTGATGCGAAGAATCTATATTAGAAAGGTTAAATAAATCACTATGAAAAATTAAGAATTTTAAATGTCAAGATTGATTCTCAAACTGTGTTTGTGGATACATCAGGAATTTTTTGAAGTTTCGAGATTGAATACTAACATCTTTACGTGTACAAAATACTCGGAAAGGAAGAAAGAGTTCCTTCAACTGCGGCTCCAATTCCATTCCTGATCCATCATTGCTAGCATCCTGGTTTGATCCTGATATGTAAAAGTACATCAGTTACTCCTTAGTTCATAAAACAAACTCCAAGAGAAATAGTCCTCACTTTTCATTTCTCCACTTTTTTAATGGAATTCTGAGAAGTTCTCAAGATGCAAAAAAGAAGTTCCAAACTAATAATCTTTTCATTTTGTTGACGGCAGAGTGAAATACTCTGGACTTAATACATGAAAAACAATGTTTCTTCTTTGAATAACACACTAGCAGGACGAATTCACCCAGATGAAAACACAGTGGCACATTGCTTAAAAATCATATATTTGAAGAAAGAAGTTTGAGGTAGCATGGATATACTCAAAAGTCTTTTCAAGAACTAAAAAACATACAAGTCTAAGAATGTTTATTTCTAATTCAAAACACCAGATAATCATGCTTAATGGGAGAGAGGAGGGATAGAAATGACATAAGCATAGATTAAATTAACTCAAAATGCAAATGCTTGCAAGAGAGTTGTAACTTTACGAGGTAAAATCCAAAATTTAACCCCTTCTGCACGGAACTTGCAGTGAGATGCCAATCTGGCTGGATCACGGGCAAATAACTAGCTCAGTTGAAGAATAAAATAATTTGATAATTATGATATTAGGGAAATTCAACAAATACTATTAGCAAATATTCTCCGAATATTCTCCGTATATTTTGTAATTATGATAGATGTATGATAGAAAAATTTCCCTTAGCGATTCCTTTCATTATTCACAATATATATAGCTGTACAAAGGTTGATTCCTAATATGGTACGAATCTTAACTTACCTTACAAAGATTGATTCCTAATACAATTAGAATCCTAAGTTAAGTTACCTTAAATATACATCTATCATAATTATAAAATATACGGAGAATATTCGCTAATAAATACTAAGGCTAAACTACATGTTGATTCTTCCTTTTTAAGGGTCCAACTACACCAGCCAACTTTAACAGTGTTTAAGCTCTAACGAACATACAATAAGAATGGTGTTCCACCAAAACATGCCTTGTAACAATGTATCATACTTCTCAATTCATTTTCCTTCAGGCATATACTCCTACATCTCTATCTCACCGGTAGACATAAAAGAAACTACTCGACAACATAGATGTGTCATAAACCACTCAAATATAAGAGGGTGCAACACTGAGAGGATTCTAGCTGATGAAAGTATATAGGCGAAAAACTTTTTCAGAATATCACTATACAATTAGCTCCAGACCCCACGATGTAGGATTTTACTGGGTATGTTGTTGTTGCACTATACAATTAGCAATTTTCAATTGTTGTCTCTTAGTTTCACTTTTGCTTAGTTCCATTGAATATCATAAACCCCTATAACGCAATAACAACCAACAAAGCGAACCAAACCACATTATTCCAATAAGATTTTAAAAGAAAGAATGTCCTGCAAGTGTTTGAAAAATGTTTTTTGCTTGGCTACAACAAGTTTGTCTTGCCATAGATAAAGGAATATGGTAATTAAGAACAATTCTTCTCTTGCTAAAAATTCTCTAAGTGGCAATATTTGTACAATTTCCAACGAAGATCTAACCACCATTAATAACATTGTTAATCCACTACAAAAGTTGATTCATACAACATCTATTCAAGACATGGTGATCCGGAGAGTTCATATTAATTTCCACAAATTTAGTCAATTTATTCAAGAATACACATTCCACTTCATATATTCATACATAATTTCCGAAAAAAATTGGTTGATCCAAAAAATCATACAAATTATTCAAGACATAAACACTCACACAGGCACGCGCGCAAACAGAGACTTACTGTTCCCAGAAAAAGGCAAGGCAGATGCTTTAACTTTGACATGGATCAAAATAATAGTCTGGCCTCTGGCTAGTAGATTGTCAATAGCCCATTTTAGAGCAATTTGGCTTCCTCTATCTTTGTCTATTGCCACAGCTATCAATTTATTCAATGGAGGTCCATGACTCATTGCTGTTGGTGGAGGCCACATTTCTATTTCTCAATTCTTATCTTTTATTTTCCATGTGTTTCAATCAACAAATTCAAATTGATCCAATTCTATTACTCTCTTTTCAAATCCAAAATTAAAATGTTACTATTCTACTCCTAGCTTTCTTCCCTTTTTAGATTCTTGGAAAATTTGAGGAAAAAAAGAAAATACTGAACATATTCAAAAGGAGAGAAATTTAGCCCAGTTTGATCTGTTTGTTAAAAGTTAACAAAAGAATGAAGATGATTTTGAGTGTAGTTAGAATATTAAGGGAGCACCATGTTTGGCGGGCATTTTGTTGTTACGCCTATGCTTTGACAAATTTGTGACCACGAGGTCTACAACTTGAGAACGAGGGGTACTATGTCACTTGTCTTAAGTACCACGTTTGCTTATGGAAAGTTATTTATATTAAGAGCACGTTTGAAAGGGCCTATGACTTTTGATTTATAATTTATAAGTTTAATATTTTAGTTTATGATTTTTAGCTTAAAAATAAGTGTTTAAAAGTTATTTTGGCTTTAAAATACTTAAAATAAGTCTATCCAAACATGCTCTTAATATTCTGAACTCGCCATAACACATAATGTTTGTATCCAACAAATAGTGCATAATATGTGTTTGCACATACATTTTGTAACTTCAATTTCAATATAATTAATTAATACTCCTTTTATTCCAATTTATGCGACACTTTTCAATTTTCGAGAGTCAATTTGACTAAATTTTAAAGCTAAACTTGATTAGATTAAATTAATATTTTAACATTAAATTTATATATTTAAAAATTATATGAAAAGTACTATAAGTTGCAACTTTTCTCATATTATTGTGGTCACAAAATATATCTTAAAATGTTGGTCAAAATTCAAGCAGTTTGAATCTCGGAAAGTAAAAAGTGCCACATAAATTGAAATATAAAAAGTCTATATTTTTGCTTCATAAATTAGTTAACCATGATAAGTTGTTAACCATCGATGCGTATAAGGTGTTACCTTGATCCATTTAATTAATATTTGTATTATGTGAAATTCTAATATTCTCCGTGATAGAACTCAAGATCTTTAATTAAGTATTTTTTATGATGTTTATGAAACGCTACATAGTGTAAATTATGTGATTAAAGCTTATCACATCTTTTAAATGGATCTAAATTGAATACCAAATGAGAAATATAAAAATATTAAGGGCAAAAATAAGTCAATGGGGGAGCCCAATTTTTTTATTTTTTTCTAATATAAAGAACGAAATAAATTAAGAAGTCAAGAGAATTCAACTGTTAATATGTACATATATTAAAAAATAATTTTGACAATATAATTTTTGAAACAGTACAAGAAACATATTCCCCTTTATTTTTTTTTCTTATGTTGTCTTCTCATACCAAGCACGAAAAAGGCAGAAATTTGTAACATTGCCCTCCGTAAGCTTCCAAGCAAAAAGAAAAGAAAAAGAAGCTATTTCTACCAACACAAATTTAAAAAAAAAGAAAAAAAAAAGAAACAAAAGTAGAGCCTTGTGCCTAATTTTTAATCTGATTTCTACCTTTCTCTTTTGTATTTCCCCTTTGCTGTCAAAAGGTAAGATTTTCAATTTTCATTACTTAGCTCTTCTCTCTAAGTTTCAACTTTTAAAATTATTATTTAACTGATTATCTGAAAAGTTGATATTTTTTTCTTTTTATAATTTATCCAAATCGTTCAATCTTATCGCTGTTGAAATGTGTTTTTTTTTTGTTTTCATTGATATGCTTTGGTAATTGATTTTGAATTGTTTGAAAAGGCCTAATACGATTGGAAAATGTTAAGCTTTTGGATATAAAGGTAACCCTTAGTTAAGATTAAATTGGGTTTGGAACAATCTGATCACAACTTGGGTATACATTGTTTTTGCATTTTCTATCTTGTTCAAATAGATTGTAGAGTTAGCCTTTTATTTTATGTGTATATTTGATCAAGGTCTTCAATGATTGGTTGAGTACAACTAGAGTAAATGGATTGATTCAAGTATACTGTATTTTAGTTGAGTGCAAAGTGTCTACCAGCTTGGGAGACCATTTTTACAATATTTTTCGAGTGATAAAGGTGGAACTTTATTGTGTTAAGAGGGCACTAAGCTATTGAAAGTACAACAACAACAACATACTCAGTGTAATCCCACAAAGTGGGGTTTGAGAAGGGTAGGACCTTTGTAGGTAGAGGTTGTTTCTGAAAGACCCCCGACTCAAAAGAAAAGTAACCGATGCAGGATTATAAGGAAAGCTATTGGAAGTACATTATAGGATTTTACTGCAAAAAGTTGTACTTGGGCAACTTTCAAGTCTTGTGTGTTTCTCTTGAAACACAATATTCCAAAATTCTTTGTTATTACAAGGCAACTCTACCCACAGGCTTTAAAGCAATGGCTTTAGGCTCTTAAAAAATTTGAGGCCTCACTTGTTATCCTCAATGAAAGTTCAGCATTACATTTGGCAACTTATAACATGCATAATTGGAAAATTTTGAAGCCAGATGTTTTGCATAAATAGTTTTCTTTTCTTTCTCTTGACTAAAATCAAAGTGACCAAGGTCAAGTAAAACATAAATTGATTTTAAAAATGTAATTAACTACTTTGCATTTTAAGAAGCTATAAGAATAAACTTGAAATAAACTATATAAAGATTTATGAAGTTAACGTTGAGGCCTCTTTCTAATTATGAATTTAGGTCACCTATTTTGTTGAGCCGCCCCTGGTTAGTTATAATGGGTATTTTTTAGCAGTGCACTTACTCCTGCTAAACTGAATGAGGCAGGACAATAATTTGTCAAGAGGCGTATTTCTCCAGAAGCCAATTACATTTTTATGACCAACTTTATTTTGGACATGCTGGCTGAGAAATTGCCAAGCCACAAGAAGATGAGTTCTGAAATATTCACAGAGGCCCTAGGCCCTACTGAACTCAACATACCATCCTACCATTGAGAAGAAGCTGGAATGACAAAAGTCACACTTACCTTTTCTAAAACAAAAAATGATAGTAGCTGGAATGAGAAAGGAGATGGATGTTGTCTTGGCATGTTAGCCAAGCAGCACGTACAACTGTCAATCTCGCCCCTTATAAGGTGGAGTGACTGGATTTACTTTTGTATTCCTACATAAAGATGTTATATCTCAATTCATGGCGTTGTTGCTGCTCTGCAGTGAAATAAAGGGATTATGCTGTGGATGATACCATCACCCATCGATACCACTTTTTGCTGGGAGGAACTCTTACTCAAAGTCGTAATACCTGAATAAAGATGAGCTACGTAGCACAGATGCTCTCCTTTCCACAGTTTGAGCTCTGCTTTGCCTTTCTTTTTTTGTTTTTGGTTAATTAATATGACAATGCTTCACCAAGGAAGTGATTCTGTTTAATACATCAAAAGTCTAAACAAAATAATATGTTTGGTGAGATAACTGATTTTGTCCTAGATATAACTTAAAGAAGAAGTCACTGATATTTGATAACGGTGATTAGTTTTATCAGAGAATGTAGAAGAATTTGGATGAGATGGGAGTGGGGGATGAGGAAGTGGGAAAGAATGCAAAGCATGGAAGACTCATGAAGGAATCATTTCTTCTGTTGTCTGATACTTTTAGGTTGATTTGTTTTCAGTAAGTTATTGCTTCATCCGGAGGATGATTGATATTATTGCTTTCTTCATCAAACTCCCAGATGCTTAAATAATCCCATGTTTAACCTTTGACTGCCCTTATTAAAAAAAATGTTTAACATTTGTTGCTTGGACTCTAGCTTCTTTTTTTATTTTTCACTATTTATGGTGACAGTCTTATTTGAGACTACTTATATTATGTATACAAGTAGCTTTTGATTTTTGAATCTAATTAATTCTCTCCGGTGTTTGGTCTTTTCTTAGGTTACTCATTTCCACTTCCTGGTTGGGGTCATCTCATAATTTCAGCAATGGTATGTTTGTACTTTTATCTTGTTATTGTTGGTGCAATATTTTTCCAGATATGCATTTTCTCAATCCATTTTCCCTTTGAATTAAAGTATCACAGTTTTGCTTTTTTCCTAAAGTCTTAGAAGTATTTTTGGTAAGTTAGGATCTTCTTTTAACTCTTCACCAGTATCAAGTTGATATACTGTTTGGTTATGGAGATGGGACTAATATAGGATATTAGGAGAAAGAAAGAAAATGTTGTTTATGTTGTGGAACTGGTGGTAAGTATCACCTTCGTGCTTAATGGAATATGTCCTCCGTATGAGACACTGTTTTCCATGCATTTTGATCATCTTAAATGTAAGCTTTGTACATGTGCCGAGCAGTGTGATTTCTCCCTTTACCCACCAGGCTGTATTTTGACCTTTATATTATCTTTCCTGTCTCTTAAAGAAATGTGTAGGTGTATATAATTATGGAATTTCTTGGATACTCTTGTAAATTTGTAGTGCTTGTCTTCAGATCTCAATCCTCAGAAAGGTTTGTCTATTTGTGTATATTTTCTGCAGCATCACTACGTGGCAAACTTCTAGATAAGTAGAAAATAACCTATATACTTGCAAGTGGAATGTCGTCCACTCAGTGCCATAAGATGCAGCAGTTGTGCATTTTTTTATAAAACAATTAAGTTGTCGATCGATTTACAGTTATATCTAATTTTGTCCTTTCTTTTGAATCGTTTCAGTTAAATTTTAAGCGAAGTCACTTTTAGTCCTGCTCTAGCCAATGTGGTTGAGGTCAAGGAAAAACGAATTATCTAGTCTGAGATCTAGTACTATTTACTTTTGAGCTCTATAAATTTCGCAAAGTATTTGTCCCCAATGTGCTTTTTGTTCATTTATTTTCCCTTCTGCCATTTTAAGTTAGGCTCTCTGTTTACTTAGCTAAGTTGCCCTGGCGACCCTTTTTGATGGCCAAGTAAAAATAGTTTAATGACTAACCATGTGCCTTCCCCTCTACCCCCCTAAATACAGTATTGTGAAGATTCATCATAAAAATGGGCTAGTTTTACTCTAGCTGCCATCCTTACCGCAATCCTCCTTTATCCAAGTTTGCAACCGACATGTGAGCAAGCTCACACAGACGGAGTTATCCCCCTAAACAAAGTAAAATCATAAAATTGGAACTCTTTTACCAACATGGTTCTTGTCATAGAAAAAGTGGATACTTCAGACCATAACTCACATTATTTCACTGTTCATTTATGTTGTTTCCTATCCTTTCAAGTGCATTCTCCTGAGCTATGCGCTCACTTGAAATGATGTCTCATTTCGGCAATTATACAATGTTCTTGAGGCAGGCTGCAAGAATTCTTGCTAATTTAATTGTAATGGGCTCTTCTATATTGGCAAGGGCTGTTGTTCAAGCATATCGTCAGGCATTGGCCAGTAAGTATCTTCTGAATTCATGTTCCCCCTCTTTTACAAATAATTTTGTATCAGTTAATCTGAGCCGTTCTGTTCTGCATCATAAGCATTTAGGGGCTGTTGCACTATCCTGTTCATTAGATGTGAGATTAATGTAATTCCCAAGGAATGCCATGAATGGCACTGTAGAATCTATTGTTTCAGCAGTAACTACTAGCTGTGTCCCTAATTCTATGCAGAAGTAAAACTTACCTGACTAGAATTATACGGAAAAATATTTTTTGTGGCTTCAGAAGGATTTTTTTATGATCTTAGTGAGTGAGTTAGCTTGCATGCCCATTTGACTAATCCATCGTGCAGCCTGCTACAACCTATAAGTAAAGCAGCTAGGTAATCCTACTCACCTGCGGTGGAGCTGATAGTCTCACACAGGGTGATTGTAGCTGGGATTCAGACCTGAGATTTCTAGATTATTTAATTTGTGCCGTAACCATTTCGTCATCCCCCTTGGAGACAAGGAATGTACTGAATTAATACTAAGTAGAGGTACATTGGGTGATTTTCCTAGGGAATCTTAATCCGCAGGAATAACTAACGAAATCTGCACTTCGAAAAATTGTTAATCAATTTATATACGTCTCAACATCCTCAAGGAATGAAATGTGGAAAGATCTGATATTCTGACTTGAGCTGTTGGGGTGTTTGGTTTGTTATTCCATGCACATCTTGCACACTATGTACTTACTGCATCCTGATGGCAGATGCCTCGAAAAATGGTGTTGCTCAAGAAGCAGTGCAGAATATTAAAAGAGCTAGTAAAACCATGACGGAAGCAGAGGCAAGGCAGATTCTAGGTGTCACTGAAAATTCATCATGGGAAGAAATTGTGCAGGTTTGATTAAATGTTTGTCGTTATCTTGTAATTCTCTTAAATGTGACCTTTAATAGGTTGCTTCTCATTTTTCTTGCAGAAGTATGACAACTTGTTTGAGCAAAATGCTAAAAATGGGAGTTTTTACCTTCAGTCGAAGGTACATAGAGCTAAAGAGTGTTTGGAAGCAGTTTACCAACCTAAAGAACCAGAAACAAAATAAGAAAAATTGTGTTGATGTGTAGTGTATCTAATGATTTACCTAGTTAGTTCCTAGGATCTTTGTCGAAAATTTTATATTTTGGTGACATCAGTTGAGGTTCCTGTTCATGAACTTCAATGTGGTGAGTCTGTTAGACACACCACAAATTGTAGAATACATATGTTATAATAAAGGGATCATAATTCCTAAGTAGCTTACTGGGAAAAGAGGGTGAAAAAACTTGGCACATTTCGCCCGTTATTTTAAGTTATATTCATTACTAGAGAAGTTATCCGCGCTTAGGGCGGTTATGTTGAATTTCTTTCTCTTAAATAGTATACTCTTGTTTTTCCCCTCAAATTTTAAATAGAATAAATCTGAAATAAACAGTAAAGAAACTAAAACTAGAAAAGAAAACAAAAGAAATAAGTGGTAACATTCTGCAGTGCATGTCCATACTCCATTGAATTACATTTCAGTTATATACTTCCATAGTTCCAATACTCGAAACATCTTTTTCTACAGCAAATTTTAGCAAAACGTATTGTAAAGAAAATCCAAAGAAGGAGAGGAAGAACTTTTACCTTTTCAATAACCTATAAAGAAATACCATATATCAGGAAAAAAGGGAAAACTAGAAAGGCCATAAAACCTTTCAACATTGAACAATTACATTGAATAAATAATTAAAAAAATCCCAGTGAAGCCATAAAAGAGACCTACATGTATAAACAAAGAAAAAAGACAGAGAAAGAAAGGTAAAAAACAAAGAAGAGACGAATCTGAACCGTTGAGAAGTGACTGTGCCAAGCTTTAGATATACAGATATAGATGGGAGGACACATATAATCATATCATTAAGTTACACATTAAACTTTTGAAGGTACTTAGGATTAATTTTAATAAAAATTACTTCATACTCTTAAATGTCTTTTTGAGCTACAACTGCAGACAATTATACCTTTTTGATTGATAGACTAATTTCAATTTCAACAAATATTTAAGGGCAATATAAGAGAAAAAGGCCAAAAATTTGAGAAAAAGAATAAATACAAATTCTAGTCTAAGAGAGGTGTCACCTCACCCTTATATTCCTAGCTTCAATATATACATAGATTCAAGCTTCTCATAAGGTGATGCTGCTCAGCAAATGCAATGGCATTATTTGTTTTGTTAAAACATCCCGATGCTTAAAAAAGAAAGGCAAACATGTGGAAATGCCTGATTTGTTTTATTAGCGAATATTCTCAGAATATTCGTCGTATATTTTGTAATTATGATAAATGTATATTTAAGGTAACTTAGGATTCTAATTGTATTAGGAATCAACCTTTGTAAGGTAAGTTAGGATTCGTACCATATTAGGAATCAACCTTGTACAGCTATATATATTGTGAATAATGAAAGAAATTCCTAAGAGAAATTATTCTATCTTTCATGTTTTAGCTTGGTTTTCAAGGGGATTAAAAAAAATTGACCAGAAACACACATTTTTAGATCATCTCATCCTTTTTTTCTTCTTCAGTATGACTTTTCATTAAACCCATATGTTTGATTATTGAATGACAACTTATAAAAATAAAAAAAATAAAACGCATTTTTTGGCCATCCCCCCTTTCCTCTAACGCCAAACAAGAGCATAAAACAAAGGAAGAAATTAATATCTTTCCATTTTCTTCGCTTGCCTGTGTTGGGATCGAAAACGTGGAAGTTAATAACCGGAAACCTTAATGATAAATTCGAAACAAAAGAAATTATACTAAAATATGCATAATAAATTGAATATAGTTTAATCAATTGACCTACGAGAAAATTAATAAAAATATAAAAAATTATTGAAAAAATATCTCCTCAAACGACTACATTGTGCATGCTATTGTGTTTTTTTATGAAAAGAAAAGATCTCATATTTATAGAAGTCCAAAACTTTTCCTCTTTAAAATATGGTAGATCCTTTACCACCAAGAAAACATTTTTAAAGTAAAACACAACTACGGTAAATTTAAAATAAGGTAGGAAATTCATGACAAACCTTAACAAATCTCCTCTTGGCTTGAATTTTCTGGCAAAATAATCTTTATTCTTCACATAACCTTCATCTGTTGCACGTCATGGTTAAAAATAAGGTTAAAATTGATTTAAAAAATATTTTATTTTATTTTTAAAGAAGCAGTAGCAGGGATGTTGAAATATGGTTGAAAAATCATCTCCACATGTACTTCTCCAGACTAAATCTTCATTATCGTTAACTTGGTTTGCAACTTGATTTGAATCACCCTTGAACTCATCTTCAACCTCGTTGAACCATTGACTTTGATGCAACTTGCTAGGATCAAAATAATGAGGGCGTCATGCGAAAGCTAATAACTGCAAACTTTGATGATAAATCGGAAACAAAAGAAATTATACTAAAATATGCATGATAGATTTCATATTATTTGGCCAATTGGCCTACATATGAGAAAACTAATAAAAACATAAAAATTATTGGGAAAAAATTTCTCCCTAACCAAGACTCTTTAAACGACTACATTGTGGATGTTATTGTGTTTTTTTAGAGAAGAAAGAATCTCCTATTTATAAAAGTCCAAACTTCTCCTCCAAGAGAAGAATAGATATGGTAGAATCATTTTCCACAAAAAAATATATTTTTCATCAATAAAAACTTTTAGAAGTAAAACACAATTATGATAAAATTCAAATAAGATAGAAAATTCAGGACAAACCCTAACAGTTTCCATCCTAAAATTGGAGAAAACAGTAAATATGAAAGCATACAAAATTCTAAATTTGAGCTTCCGGTTGTTATGCAAATAGAAAAGAGTTCTTGCATTGTAAAAGGATGCAGGTATAGAAGCTAGTTCAAAAGAATCAGATTCGGGTAGATAGGTGGAAGTTAGAGTTCTTTGCCCCCTTAATGTATATCATATTTTTTTATTGCACATGTCTCAAAGTGTTTTAACTTATATACATAATGGACACTTGAGAATATATACGCACAAATAAAACACATAATTAATTATAAGGAACATTTCTCTCCATACATAAGAATAAATTCCCTAAAATGACCTATAGTCGTGCCGCAACATGGGCACTAAAGAGAACCCGTAGACATCCATCCAAGGATAAAATCATAGTGATATATATGACCATAAGAAGGAAGAACTCGTATAAGTCCTACATCGTCAAACCAGTCCATACATATAGAACACGTGTCAAATGATGCACATCTCTCTTCAGAAAATGGAATCGAAGGAAATGTGTCAACAATGACACTAGGAGAACGAAGCGTCTCCACATGAAAGTTCTCAGGCTTCCGGGTTTATGGCAGCAGGACATCCGGCTAGAGGCGGGTCCCAGGGTACTAGAGGTGGTTCTCATGGTGGCAGGGGTGACCCTCAGTCAGGTAAATGTGGTGTTCAATTCGATCGAGGTGGTGGTCGTAGAGGTACTCAGACTTCGGGGATCATGCTCATTTATATGTTTTCCCAAGAAGACCTGAGGCAGAGGCCTCCGATACAATCATCACAGATATTCTTTTAGTTTTTTATCAACCTGCTACGGTTTTGTTTAATCTAGGCTCTACTTATTCTTATGTGTCTGCCTACATTGATTTGAGTTTGAATTTGATGTGTGATTCCCTAGCCATGCTTATTCATGTTTCTACTCCTGTTGGGGATTCCGTAGTGGTAGACCGGTATATCATGGTTGTGTGGTTACTTTGATGGGGGTACGATACTATGTGGACTTGAAAGTTCTGGATATGATAGATTTTGATGTTATTCTTGGAATGGATTGGTTATCCCCGTATCACGCAATCTTGGACTAGCATGCCAAGATAGTTACTTTAGTCATGTCGGGTATTCCTTGATTAGAATGGAAGGTTGCTCTTATTCAGTATTCGAAGAAGGTGATATCGTTCCTTAAGGCTTAAAAGATAGTGAAAAAATAATGTCTCTCTTTTTTTGCTTATATTCGGGATACGAGTGCAGAGACTCCTCCATTAGAGTTGGTTCCAGTAGTGAGAGAGTTTTCATAGGTGTTTCATATAGACCTTCTTGGTGTTCCACCGGATCGTGACATTGACTTTTGTATTAATTTGGAGTCAGGGACTCGGTCTATTTCTATTCTGTCATATCAGATGGGACCGACCGAGTTGACAAAGTTGAAGGAGCAATTGTAAGATCTATTGAGTAAGGAGTTTATTCGAACCAGTATTTCTCTTTAGGATGCTCCTGTGTTGTTTGTGAAGAAAAATGATGGGTCTATGTGCATATGTCTCGACTATCGACAATTGAACAAGGTGACTATCAAGAATAAGTATCTGATACCATGCATTGATGACTTATTTGATTAGCTTCAGGGTGCTTCAATCTTTTCCAAAATTGATTTGAGGTCCGATTATTATTAGTTGAAGATTAGGGCGGAGGATGTTCCTAAGACTGCTATGCGGACTTGTTATGAGCATTATGAGTTCTTGGTGATGTCATTTGAGTTGATGAATATGCCCAAAACCTTTATGGAGTTGATGAATGAGGTATTCATGCCTTAGTTGGATTTGTTCGTGATTTTTTTCATTGATGATATTTTGATCTATTATCGCATTAAGGAGGAGCACGAGCAACATTTGAGGATCGTACTTGGTATTCTGAAGAAAAGGCGGCTTTATGCAAAATTTTCAAAGTGTGGGTTCTAGCTTAATTTGGTAGGATTCTTGGGGCATCTGGTGACTAAGGATGGTATCAAGGTAGATCCCAAGAAGATTGAGGTAGTTTGGGATTGGATTCGGCCTGCTTCAGTCATCGAGGTTCAGCTTTTTGTGGGCCTCGCAAATTACTATCGACGTTTTATGGATAATTTTTCATCCATTGCAGTCTCATTGACTAGATTGACCCAAAAGGAGGTAACATTTCAGTGGTTCGAGGAGTGTGAGGTGAGCTTCCAAAAACTCAAGGTTTTATTGACTATCGCTCCGATTTTGACCTTACCAGTTGAGGGAGAGAGCTCTACAGTTTATTATGATGCTTCTGGGTAGGTCTTAGGTGTGTGTTGATGCAAAATGGAAATGTGATACCTTATGCATCGAGGCAATTGAAAGTACATGAGAAGAATTACCCACTCATGACTTGGAGTTGGGGGCGATTGTGTTTGTTTTGAAGATCTAGTGGCACTATCTCCATGAGGTGCATTGTGAGGTATTCATGGATCATCGCAGTCTTCAATGCATATGCAATCAGAAGGATCTAAATTTGAGGTAGCGTAGGTGGTTGGAGTTACTTAATGATTATGACATGACTCTCTTGAATCACTCGGGTAAGGCCAATATGGTGGGGAATGCCTTGAGTCGGAAGGCGATCATGGGTAGTTTAGCTATGTTGCATGTGGTAGAGCACCCTTTGGCGATGGATATTTAATCATTGGCAAATTGGTTCGTGAATCTTGATATTTTGGAGCATGGTAGAGTTCTAGTTTGTGTGGAGGCACGGTCTTCCTTATTAGAGCAGATTACGTCTCAACAGTTTGATGATGTGAAGTTGTGTAGGATTTGTGACAAGGTGTTACGGGGACAGGCTAAGGAGGCTACTCTTGATGGTGATGGTATTTGGAGGATGAAGGGTCTAGTTTGTGTTCCTAGGGTGAGTGATTTAACTAGATTGATCATAAATGAGGCTCACATTTTGAAGTATTCTATTCACCTAGGCGCTACAAAGATGTATCGTGACTTGAAAAATATTATTGGTGGTGTGGGATGTAAAGGGACATAGTAAAGTTTGTGTCTCGGTGTTTTAATTGCCAGCAAGTGAAATATGAGCACCAGAAGCATGGTGGTATGATTCAGAGGATGCCCATACTCAAGTGGAAGTGGGAGCGGATTCCTATGGACTTCGTGGTAGGATTGTCACAAACCTTGGGCAAGTTTGACTCCATATGGATTATGTAGATAGGTTGACTAAATTTACACATTTTATTCCTGTTCAGACTACCTACAATTCAGAGAAGTTGGCCAAGATTTACATCTGGGAGATAGTTCGGTTGCATAGAGTGCCCATTTATTTCATTTCAGACCGGGGCACGTGGTTTACTTCTCATTTTTTGTGGTTTTTGCAGAAGGAGTTGGGTACTAGGGTGGATATTAGTGTAACTTTCCATCCCCATACTGACGGTCAGTCCGAGTGGACTATTCAGGTTCTCGAGGATATATTGCGAGCCTGTGTGATTATTTGGTGGTCATTGGGTCAAGTTTCTACCCTTGGCAGAGTTTGCTTATCACAATAGTTATCACTCGAGTATTGAGATTCCACCATTTGAGGCTTTGTATGGTAGGAGGTGTCGTTTTTCGATTGAGTAGTTTAATGTAACACCTCATATTTCTGGATAATAATTTAAGCACATACATACGCAAGTGGACCTGACCCCGGGAAGTTTATGTTGAACTTGCGTATACTAATAAGGAGATTAGTATATAAAAGGATGTGATTCCGAAATAATTTTAGATTTCACAAGTATGGCGACGGGGATGAATGATAATAATTGTATATCCCCAAAGAGGTTATGTACTAGTGTCATATTATAAGAATTATGACATTGAGTATAATAAGGTTTTATAAATCGTCATGATTTAAGTGAATGGAGATCGGGAATTTAATTGTGTGTATAATTAATTAATTATGGGATTAATTAATTATAATTGAGGAGACAATATATATAGTGGGGATTTATACGTGTTATATTTTAAAACATTGTTCCAGTGACTACGCCTCATAACCGATCGGTGGCAGCCCATAAATCTCCAAATATTCTCATTTTCTCCATTTTAACAGACCTTCATCTCCTCAATCTTCTTCATCTCTTCAAACTATCTTCATCAAGCATCTGTAGAAATCTTTCCATGGGTAAGTTGCAATCCAAACAAAAGGAGTAAAACCTCAATTGGTAGCCTCTGAAGTTTTCGACCAAATTGGGGGATTTCTGTGAATTTTCGTGTAATCAAGAAGGGAGAAATTCATGGTGCTCTAGATTTTAATTCTAGTAAAGTTGAAACCTTGAACAAGCTTAAGAACTCAGAAACCCAAGCAAAAACCTAGAGTTTCGAGACAGTTCCGGAAGTCGAAGTGTTAGGCCTTCTGTTTCTGTTTGTCGACTTATCAGAATCCGATATTGGTGAAAGGTTTTCCAACGAATCTGGTCGCTGCGTCTAATAGAGGTAATCCTTCTTGTTCCTAAGTTCATATTAATTACAGAACATGATTCTTACTAGTTAAGACGATTATCGAAAATTCTAAGTTTGGATTGAGTGTTGTCGGGACTGCCGTAATTGTAAGGTGTTGGAGTTGCATGTGAAAATTGCTGAATTGTTTTAAGCATTGTAGTAGTAGGAAGAAGGATTAAGAAGGGATGATATGTGGTTATATGAATAGGTTTCGACATAGAAGAAGTATATATTCTACGCGTACAAAGTATTCACTAGAATGTCTCAATAAAGCGATTTCTAGTATATTGATCCTATTATGATGTAAATCGTTCATATGGTATAGATAATCACTTATAAAGCTTACAAGGACCCACGAAACTTAGATAATTTCGACAACAATGTATGCAAGGCTCTTTCTTCCCTTTGGCATATTCTACGTACAAAACATAACCGGAATATTGTTTCATAAAGTACTTTACTCTTAATAGTTAAGAATGATCATGTTATTGACTCTTATGTTAAAAGTCTGTTGAAGTGTGTATCTAAGTCCTTATTGAGGCATACAGAAAAGATGTTGATATTCATAGTGTTAGCCAAAGGTACAAGGATATTGGGCCATGATGTGTTATTGACATTCATGCATTCTCATTTGCATTGCATTCATATATTACCCTGGACCACTTGTGCTATGCACACTACTATATGGTAAATATTATATATGTAGGAGATATGGGAAAATAGGGAAAGGTGTTATATACGCACACCACCTGCAGCTGGTACAGACTATCACAAAAGAGTCATAAGAGGCCAATATGATGTGATGATGTAATGCATGTGTGGCTTATTGGGACGGGTTACACGATCCGCAACACTAACATATATTGGAACGGGTTGCACAATCTGCAATACTAATATATATATATATATATATATATATATATATATATATATACCGCATTTGCATCATGCATAACATTTAGGCATGCGTATTAGGGCCCTCAGAGGCATTTACTGATATTCAGTTATTTCTGTTTCAGACTATGATATATCTCTGCTATGTTATTTCTTATGCCTGACATACTCAGTACATCAGTTGTACTGACGTCTATTTTGCCGGGGGACGCTGTGTTTTATGCCCGCAGGTTCATATTGAGAGAGTGATGGTTCGCACTACTAGGTTGCTGGTTCAGCTGGTATTGGAGCACTCTGTTAGTTTCGGAGTTGCGATCTGGTCGTGGTATGTTTTACTCTTTAGAGGCTTGTAGACAGGTGCCCTATGGTTAGTTGTCATGTATGGCCTTGTCAGTCTTGGTATATAAATGTGTAAGTTGGGGCTTTTGGGTTGGAACTTTATATAATCTATCACGGCTCAGTCCGTGTTTCAATATGATTAAGGTGGAGTGTAGATGTGGTGCCCAGCTGGTAGGGTCCGGGTGCCCGTCGCGGCTCTCCAGTTTGGGTCGTGACATTTAATGTCTTCGAGGTTAGACCGTGGGGTACAAATCTTTTGAGAGATTTCTTGGATAAAGTCAAGTTAATTCAAGATCGGCTTCTCACAGCTCAGAGAAGACAGAAAAGTTATGCGGATCAAAAGGTCTGTGATTCAGAGTTTATGGTTGGGGAGCGAGTTCTTTTAAAGGTTTCACTCATGAAGGGTGTGATGAGGTTTGGAAATAAAGGCAAGCTAAGCCCGAGGTATATTGGGCCTTTTGAGATCATTCATAGAGTTGGTGAGGTGGCCTTATCTCCTGGTATATCGAGTGTGCACCCTGTGTTTCATATGTCGATGCTGAAAAAGTACCATTCAGATGATTCTCATGTGATTCGGTAATGCTTGATCAGAATTTAGCCTTTGAGGAGGATCCCAAAGCTATTTTGGATAGGCAGGTTCAGAAGTTGAGGTCAGATGAGATAGCTTCGGTGAAAGTACAATAGAGAAATTGCCTCATAGAGGAAGCTACTTTGGAGATCGAGTCTGATATATGGGTTAGTTATACTCAACATTTTTAGAGCCCAGGTATTTCCTTTACCGTTCGAGAACGAATGTTTATTTAAGTGGTATCTGATCTAATGACTCACAAAGTCATTTTAATTATTTTACCTAGAAATCCCTAAATTACCCTTTCCAAGCCTTTACTTGTGTGTTTATAACTTATGAGAATGGATGACACGGTTCATATAATTTCTTGAACGACGGGCTACATCCAATATTGCAATATTATTTAAACAACTCATATCCACAAGCCCAAACGAGTGAGCCCACTGCTCTCTCTCTATCTTCATCGGTCCAGCACCCTAGCCGAACTGGGCCAGCCCAAATGAGGTAGCCCACTGCTCCCTCGCCTTTAGCCTCGGCCTAGTCCATTTACTGAAATCGATTAGCCTAAATGAGGGAGCCTAGTGCTCCCTCTCCCTCTTCACCGAACTGGGTGACTTGCCCAATGCCTCAAGCCCAACCTAGAGAGCCCACTGCTTCTGCGGTCCAGTGGCAGGCAAGGCCCAATACTCACTCGGCCAAAAATCTAGCCCATAACAATCCACTACCCCAACAGTCCATTTCGGCCCCACCCCTATCCATTGAAACCCGTGTCATGCATGGGATTTTTCGACCTAAGCGTCATTTTAATCTGATGTCTATCCAACCATCCCTAATTCTCCGAAATTCGAAAGCTGCCTTATCGGACCCGAATTGAAAGGCTGTCATATTAGATGAAATTGATGCTCTTATTAAAAATAAGACGTAGGAGTTGGTGCATCGTCCTTCTAATGTAAACATATTACATTTTATGTGGATTTTTTGTTATAAAAAGAAATCTGATGGTTCCTTTTAGAGGCACAAAGGCCGTCTTGTTGGTGATGGCAAGTCTCAACAAGTTGGAGTGGATTGTGATGAAACTTTTAGCCCAATGGTTAAACATGTGCCTATCTGGATAGTTCTCAGTCTAGCTCTGTCAAACTCTTGGTTCATTCATCAGTTGGACGTAAAGAATGTGTTTCTACACGGTCACCTACAGAAAACAGTTTACATGCACCAGCCATTGGAATTTCGAGATCCTATGCATCCTGATTATGGTTGCTTGTTGAAGAAATTTTTATATAGTCTCAAACAAGCCCCCCGAGCATGGTATAACAGGTTTGCTGGATTTGTTTCCACAATGGGCTTCTCACATAACAAATCTGATCAGTCTTTATTTATCTATCAACAAGGGAATGACATGGCATACCTTCTTCTCTATGTGGATGACATCATCCTCACAACGCCATCTGTCTTTCTTCACCAGTCAATTATTTCCCTTCTTGCGTCTGAAATTGCTATGAAGGATTTGGGTCCATTGAACTATTTTTTGGGCATTACTGTAACTCAACATGCAAGTGGTCTACTTTTTTGCCAACGAAAATATGCTGAGGAGATAATTGAAAAAGCCTGCATGTCTTCATGTAAGCCGTCACCTACACCGGTGGATACCAAGGCTAAGTTAAGTAACTCTTTAGGGTCTTCATATGGTGATCTGACACATTACCGTAGTTTAACAGACGTATTGCAGTATCTCACTTTTACGGGATTGAATATCTCATATGTTGTTCAACATGTATGTTTACATGTGCATGACCCGAAGGAGGAACATATGGATGCTCTCAAACGAATTCTTCGGTATATTCAAGGTACTCTTGATTTTGGCTTACATCTGTACAAGTCAGCCATTTTCGATCTCACATCGTATAACGCTACTGATTGGGGTGGATGCCCGGATACCAGACTCACCACCTCAGGTTATTGTGTATTTCTCGGAGATAATTTGATCTCGTGGTCGTCGAAGCGCCAACGCACGCTATCTCGGTCTAGTGCTGAAGCAGAATATAGAGGGGTAGCAAATGTTGTCTCTGAATCATGTTGGCTCTGTAATCTGTTATTGGGGCTACATTGTCCAATCAAAAAGGCAACCGTAGTTTATTGTGATAATGTGAGTGTGATATATATGTCCGGAAATCTCGTACAACATCAACACACCAAACATATAGAGATGGATATTTTATTTGTCCGTGAAAAGGTTGCACGTGGACACGTCCGTGTTCTCCATGTCCCGTCCCGCTATCAGATTGCCGATATATTCACAAAAGGTCTTCCGCGGATACTCTTTGATGACAGGGACAGTCTCAGCGTACGAAAGCCTCCCGCTAACTGCGGGGGAATGATAGATTATGAAAATATAAATATTTTATATTTAGTGTGTAAATATTCTTAGTATATTCTACCATAATTGTAGCCTGAATTAAGTCTTGTAAAGATGTATATAATATTACAATGATGGAATATAATGATCACGGAAAATATTTCTTCAAAGAGGATTCAAGTTATAAAAGAAATTAAATATACGAAGAATTCAAGGAGATTTAACATCTGCTCTATATACATTAAAAAAATTATCCATGTATATACAGTATAATTTTTCAACGAGGGTTCAAATGAACCCGTTGTGGTACCTTGCTCTGCCCGTGCTCCTATATAGGCCTTCTATAAGTAAAGAACACTTTAGAAATAGTAAGTTGGAAAGGTAGTTTTGTAACGCAAAAAATGTATTTCTTTGAAAAGTGATGGATTGAAAATGTATTATTTCTTCAGCTGAATGAGCTTTTACTGTGTAAATTTTTGGAACTGTCTTATTGAGGTATAGATTTAGCAGAATAATGAGGGTTTTTCCCAACTATTTTGGGTGTGCAGATATAAAGCTGCAACAGGATATTTGCCTATTCTTTTTGAGGGTTCATTTCCTGGTGCTGGCAAGTTCGGTTATCTAAAAATTTGCCGTGGCAACCCTCCCAAGCAGAACTAAATTCTGCATTACTTTTTAGTTTTTAGGACTCAAAAAAGTAACACCATCTTTAGAATACATAGTCGTTTCTAGCAATGAAAGTTTGACTAGGTTAATTAAACTTTCTATCTGGACTTCCAAGTGTATAATATGAATTTCCACTATATCTTCAATAAAATGCAATATGGTGATAAATTTGTATTGAACTTTTGTGTGACATTTTAATCAGAACTGCTTATTTTGAAGATGTTACGCAAAGTATTCTCTCTAGTTGCTCTTTTACACGCTAACATAAAATGTTTTAAAAGGTTGCAATTTGATTGTTATCATCTGTAGGCAGGAAAGGGAAAAAGAAAGGTTTCTTAAGTAATTAGAAGTTAGTATGATTTTCCACTTTTACCTCAACTTTATCTTTGTAACAACTTAATTAACAGTTTCTTGAATTTTATCTCAAACGTCTGCTATTATTTTCTCCTTGTAACTCTTTCTCTCTCTCTCAAAACATGCAGTTAAGATTCTCACAGACGTAATTTTGCTAGCTCTCTTTTCATCTTTTTCAATATTTCTTCACAAACGCCATTATTCTAGTGTTTGGTTTGGTATAAAAGTATGTAACACATGTTAATAGTATAAGGGTGAGGGTTACAGTATGAACATAATGTTCCGATCATATATTTTTAAGTAATAAAACTCGAAAGTAATATCTAACCATCGGTTGAAGCAAATGATCTGGAGTAAAGAGTTAAATATTTGCTAAGGAAGATGACTTCTGCATATGGGGGGGGGGGGGGGGAGAGAGATCTTATCACGAGTGATTGTACTCAATGAAATCTGCCTATGCAGAAGCCAGCCCTTCTTGATCAGCCTTAAAATAACTTGAGGTTAAGGATTTGGAACAATTTTAAGGTTTTGAAGTAAAAGAAGGGACATAGAATAACAGGTAAAACGCAATCTTTTTATCAATCACAAATGCAAGGTATGGAACACTCTTTTCTATACTCGATGCATAAAATATTGCCACTCTTAAACCAATTTAGCATACACAAAGCCAAGTTTACCTACAACATATGTTGTCATGACCGAATTTAAGCTTACATTGGCAATTACAACTGACGACAAGGGTAGATTTGATCTCGACTATGTGCATAGTCGAACTTTTCCCCTTCTTTCAATGCTAAAAAGGGCGAAATGTATATAGATAAAGTTGTGGTGCATATAACCTTAACCAAGGAAAAGAAAGAAAATGGCAGATTTGAAAAGCCAAGAATTATAAGAAAAGAAATGCCAAATGTGATCAATCACATGTTTATTATACTGTGTACAGTGACAGATTAAATATTTTGAAATTTCTGTGTACGCTGACAACATGAAGTTTCACATGATTCAGGGTTGTCGCTTCCTGCCCCACAAGGAAAAGGCAAAGGAAACAACTGCTTATAATACAACAGAAGCAATAGACTAACAGTAATCAAATCTAGATTCTTGGTTCAAGTGAAGTATGCAGCCCAAACTGAACTCCATGTTTACGAAAAACATCAAGCTGTGCCTGCCTCTAGTAGGATTTATGTGCTGCCACTTTGATCAGGTTTCTCCAGTTCTTCCAGAAACTCCATTGTCATTTTCAGGAAGCTTTGCTTGTGCAACCGTTCCCATTCCTTTCAAGGCATTTTCATACAAGTATGAGGACTAACTTTTACAGGATCCCAGTTAAGAAAAGAAGGAATTGATACAAGAACTCAGATTACCTCAAAGTCCCATTCCCCATACAAATTCGGGTCACTCTGGTCAGCCCAAATATATGCTTCAACCATTAATGTATTGGAACTGTCCTGCAAAAAGCCAATGGACATCTCTTGTGAACTAGATAAATACATTACAAATGAACAACTGAAATCAACGTGCCTCGCTTAATGTTGTTCTAAAGCCAAACTAAAGATCAGAAATAAACTGATGAGTAAACATCCAGAAGTGTCAACTATCTGACACAGGTGAGAGAGCTGGATGAAGCAAACCTATTTCAGTCCATTTATGCCAACCATGACATTCTTAAAAAGAACAATAAGGCAACACGCAAAGATATCACTATGGCTAGCTGTTTATACCTATGAAATTGTAATCATCTATAGTCAATAATAGACCTAAAATCTCCCACCTCCCAAGCACACTAGACTTCTGCCTCCTAGTCAACCAAGAATTAGAAACAAAAAGACAATATGGATGAAGGTAAAAATACTCAAAGGGCACTCAAGCATTCTGAAATTTCAACTAGGGAACTATACAATAGTGACTAAAAAAACACATGATGATCTTTATTAGATACATATATTCAAAACAAAAGCACGAATGAAAGCAGATGACAGCCTAGCTTCAGTGAAAATTCTGTAGCAAGCACTAAAGATATGGTTACTTTTTCTATGCACTAGTCTATCAAACAACATCGTATCTCCAAAAAAGCACCCATCAATTGAGATAGCACAATTGTTCCAATGAACCCAAAAATTTAGAAGCCATTTGGACAACATCTGCGAAAAGCTTTTTGAATAATTCTTTAGTTTAAACTTTTTGATAAAAGAGTTTGAGTAAATTCAAGATGTGTTTGATAGTTATAGTTTTTCTTTTTGAAGATTTGTGAGTGAAAGAAGAATCTATTTGAAAAAGACCGTCAAACCACAACTTCAAAATGCAATCTCCCCAAAAAGATCAACAAAAATTAACCATACACCAACTTGAATTTTGTTTTTCCAAGTTTTGAAACAATTTTTCTTTAAAAAGTGCCACCTTAAGCTCTACAAAAGTCTTGTAATGCCTTGTGATGTACCACTGCTACAACAAGAATGCAGATACAGGATTACAGAAACTCTGAGAACTTTGATGTACGAATACCGTCTGGGAAACATCAACAGTTCTCCTTTCATACTCAACGTCCTCGAATTTATCCAAGATATCCAATTCCCGAATAGTGATACCTGAAAGAACCTGCATTTTGTCAAAACAAGCATATCATTCAGAGATCAGTCAGAGGGTCAGATCTTATTATATCAATGAGAAAGAATTCCAAGCAGCAGTTGTTCTTACTTCTAGTTTTTAATTGTGTAGAACATGCTTGGTCCATGGACCTATAGAATGGAGGTCACTTAACAAATTTACCCACCAAATCTTCAATTTTATGTGAATGGACTAGGATGTAAGATATACTCTGAGTGACCTTCAGCAGCCACTCACTGGATGCAAGTAATGCTTACATACAATGTTATTGGGAGAACTAAATCAACAACCTGACGACGATTCCACTTTTAACAAGAGATTAGTGACGAAAGTTATGTCCTATAGTTTACTTATGATGGAAGACGAGCTTCATCAAAGCTTTCCACACAAAGCCGAGCTAAGGAGCTTGGGGACCTTCGAGGCATATGTGTGAAGATGGACAATCGGGAGCATGCTTTGGAGGCAATTGAGGGATTCAATCTACTTGAAGCCAAAGAAGCTCAAGTGGTTGAAGGAGAGAAGCATGGGATTGGCTAGAGATGTTGAGGCCGAAATAGAGAAGAAGATGGCCATGTATGAAGCCAAAGAAGCTCAAGTAGTTGAAGGAGAGAAGCATGTGATTGGCTAGAGATGTCAATCCGAAATAGAGAAGAAGATTGTTATGTATGCAAAGTGGTTATTCTTTAAATACAAGTCATCATCCATAAAGAAGACTAAAGAAGGCCCTTATTTCATAAAGGGTATTTTTGTAATAGTTAGATTAGTCTTCTTAGCCTAGTTAGTATAAATAGTACACTTGTTATTTCATTAGTTAGTCTTTGTTGAATATTGATATTGAATACTCTTGTGAGAGTTATTGAGAGCTTGGGTACAAAGGAGAGCTTGGTGAAGCTATGTTGATCTTTGTTTAGGAAAAGGGGGTTGCTTGGGATTGTTATGCAATTCCCTTGAGGTCCACTTCATAGGTTAGGTGCTTGTTTTGGATATTCAATTGAGGCCTTAAGCTTTAATATAGCTTTTGGTTGCTTTTGATTCCTTCTCTTGTGTCTGCCTCTCTATCTTTCTTGTTTTGTTTATCTTCCGCATTTGATATCGTATCAACTTACAAAGTGAATTGGCTTTTGTTAAACTTAATTTTCCCCCAATGCCAATCAATCAATTCACTTTCGTTAATCTCACTTGAAACTGTTAGCCATCAAACCATTGATTCACCCAGTTTTTTTTTCTTTTTGATAAGATTGATTCACCCAGCTTATGTCTGGACACCTTGTAATAAAAGGAAAAAAAGAAGTCCCTGGGCATGTTTTGGAGATAACCACTTCTAGTCACAAAGAAAATTCTGTAGCAAAAATCACATGATAAAAATATTTACAACTCATTCATCAGAACTTTTAGATGATAATTAAGTGATTCATCATTTAGCATATCTGGAACGGCTATGACATAGTACTTTGATACATCGTAAATTCTCTATGACAACAATTGGAATATATCAAACAAACCTTGCCATTAACTTTCTTGTTTTCTACAGGTAGAATGGCAGGATAAACACACCCTTTGATGCTAAACCTATGGCTGCAGCAAAGCAACAGAATCAGTACCAACATTCTACAAGATACTGAAAAATTCATCACTCTATTACTTAAAGAACAACTAAAGCAACGTGCAAATGACATTTGATAACATATACAACAACAACATACCTAGTGTAATCCCACAAGTGCGGTCTGGGGAGGGTAGGATGTACGCAGACCTTACCTCTACCTTTGGGTAGAGAGGTTGTTTCCGATAGACCCTCAGCTCAAGAGAAACGTAATCAATGTAGGAATTCAAGGAAAATATGACAGCAAGATATTACGATACAAAACAAAGAAGAAACACATAGCAATACACACATAAGAGTATGGATCTACATGAAACCTAAATAATACTACAAAGAAAAGGAGAAGAGGAGGTGAAGAGGCTAGCCCCCTACCTCTCTCACACACAGTGCGACAAAATTCAACGACCTACTAACCTTCTATCCTAATCCTCGACCTCAAAATCTTCCTATCTAAAAAAGAAATTTAAAAAAGATAATCTCAGTAACTAGCATTTGGAAAATTATGCTGCAAGTATTTGGGAACTCCCAGAGAAGAACAAACAGAATCCAGGGATATCTCAAATGAAAGTAAAGATTTACTTATGAATAAACAAATAGAAAATAACCACACCATAGCTCCACATAAACAGTAAGTATGCCATTGTTCACCGAATACTAAGCAAAATAGGAATCGAAAAATTGATTCTTTTTTTTTTTTTGAGAAATTCTCAGACAGATGAAATTGGAATTAAATCATAATCTTCTATCTGATTCATCTCAAAACAAAGACTATCCATATCTCCAGCATATGAGAAACTTTAACACATAGAGCCTGTTTGGATTGGCTTATTTTAAGTGTTTTCAAGCCAAAATTAGCTTATAAGTACTTTTGTAGTGTTCGGGTAAAATAAAAAAAGTGTTTTTAAGCCAAAATGTAAAAATAAGTCCAAAGTCAAAAACCATAAGCTAAAATTCCTAACTTATAGCTTTTGGCTTATGAATCAAAAGTCATAAGCCCATCCAAACGGGCTCATACTCATCTTTTTAAAGAAAAAAACTTTAAGATTATCAATTACTTTAACCATAAAAACAGCCAGTAACGTTATTGCATCCTAAGATACTTATTGCTGCAACAAATATGAAAGACATACTTCGGATCCATAGAGAAAAAAACCATCCCATAACATAGCAACCCTCTGAGCATAGGCTTCAGGATTTTGAAGGAGATAGGCTTCTACAAGTTTGAACATAGCCAAGACCTTTAATACACTCATGTTTTCACTCTATTACTCCCTCCGTCGTGGTTGACCAATTTGGGGAGTCAAATAGTTTTTTCTTTTACTACGATTTTCTCCTTACTCTTTTCATATATTGTGAATTATTAATTATGCTGACTTATAATATTTTTTATGTGGTTTTTCAAATATGTAAATTTTATTATAAATACTCGAAGAATGTATGTTTGAAATTGAGTCAAAGAAAGAGTTGTTTGACTCCCAAAACTGGTCTAACCCTCGTCTAAATTGGGACGGAGGGAGTACATTTTTAATTCCTTAAAAAAAGTCAATCCCAAATATCCACTGAAAATCAATTTCAAAATCATCTTATACCCATAAGCTAAAAAGGGTATACAAAAAAGCTACCACATGCCACATCTACTGATGATTCTTGAACACCAATCATGATCACATGATCCATTCACTAGAGTTCTACATATTCCAGATTTTCACTCTGTTAAGTCTATAAATCTCTCAATCCAAAAAAGGAAAAAAGTTTGACGACCTTATCTCAAACTTCACGGAATAGACAGACTGTTTGGGTCAAAACAAATGTACCCGATGCAAGAATGTAGGGAAAAAAAAAGAGACAATAAAATAACAAATGTACGAAACAAATGTAGAAGTAGCAGATATTAAGATAACATTAAATAATACCCACTAAAACATGAGAACAGTTAGCTAAAAGGGTATAACAAGAACGCAAAACCGTAAGAAACAAACAAGTTTTGGAGAATCGCAGGTGAAGAAGGTGGGACCCGTTTGAGTAGAGCACGAACGACGTCGTCATGTAAAAGGCTGCCGTAGACGAAAACATTGAACACTGATTGTGGATTACTAGCACACGCCATTAGGGGGTTCCTCTTTTCCGGGCAAAACAATTGACAATGTAGAGTAGATGTTTGTTTGTTTTATTGGTTTTCTTTATCTTTCAAGGCGGAATTATGGTGGTTGTAGGAATTAGGGATGGCAATTGGGCGGGGCGGGTGCGGTACCCCTCGCCGCACCCGTACTCGTCAGAAAATTCTATACCCCTCTCTTCTCGAGAGTCCATACATCCCTTATCAGTGTATGGACAGCTATTTCTCGCTACATTTTCAATATCCATACCCATCTAGGCGGGTATATTCCTAAATCCACACCCGCTCCACTATCCGTCACCCGCCAATATCCGCCTGTACCCGCCTGCCATATTTTGTAATCAATTCATTTGTGATCAATAACATGATCCCAAAAATTTTAATTCCAAAAATTATCCCAAAAATTTGAGTCAAGAATCAATACTGTCACAGTCTCATTTTCTTTGGGAGAGAGGGAGGAAAATTCCGAATTTTTTCACCATCAGAATTTCTCATTTTTTTCACCTCTTCCTCCTTACAACAAAGAATCAAGAAAACCCAAAAATTATCCACCCAAATAGCTATATATTACAAATATAGACAAAATCCATATATTATTTCAGCTATATAAGCTAAAGTTTTTCAACTTTTTCAATTGAACTCGACAAACCCAATAGGTAAAACTTAACAAATGCACAAAAATTGACCTCGCCAAGACAACCCAAAGCACATCAGCATCTCCTTTTAAAAAAAAAGACAGAGACGTCGAGGTGGTTCATGAAAAAAGTGTGTGATTTTTCTTTTAAAGAAAAAGGCAGAAACGTCGAGAATGAGAGGGGGAGGAGAGACGGCTTGAAGGGGAACGAGAGAGAGGGAGGCGTGAAGGACTGAAGAGGCGTAGGATTTTGAGTTTTGTTGGAGAATAAGAGAGATGCCGTGACTTATGGGCTGAAGGCACGACTTATGGGCTGCTAATATTTTGGGCTTGGGGCGGGTATAAGGCGGGCGAGTAGGCGGTTGGATGCGGGACGGGTATGACTGCAAATCCATCACCTACCCGCCTACCCGTGACAGGTACAATTTCAATACTCATACCCGCCTACTACCCGCCAAAGTTATACCCATACCCGCACCAACTGAGGCGGGTGCGGTGCGAAATCCGCAAAACTATACCCACCTGCCATCTCTAGTAGGAATTAGCAATTAAAAGATTCTTAATAACGTAAGTATTTTAAGGTAAGAATTATTTCTTGTTAATTTTTTTAGTTTGATACTATTATAAATTAAATTGGAAGGGAGCGAGTAACCGGTAAAGTTGCTCCCATGTGACCAGTAGGTGATGGGTTCAAGCCGTGGAAACAGTATCTGACAGAAATGCAAGGTAAGACTGCGTATAACAGACCCTTATGGTCCGGTCCTTTCCCGGACTTCGTGCATAGCGGGAGCTTAGTGCACCGGACTGCCCTTACTATTATAAATTACTAGTATATGATGCATAATTTAAAATATTTTAAATAAAATTAAAATTTTCTTACTATTATGAGGGTTAGTTTTGTCATTTTTGATATACTATTAACCCGTGCATTTTTATTTCTCATTTTATTTGCATAAAATTATTGAATAATTTATAAATTTACTATTTGTAAGAAAACAAAAAAGAGCAACCAAAATAAGTTTAGACTTCCAAAAGCAAAAACTCATGAAAAATAACAAGTAGATAAATGAATATTGATAAAAGACACCAATACTGACAAGATTTATTTAGCATGTAATGGAGATATTCTAAGCATTCTATTAATTATATATCAACGTTCTAATAAAAATACTTGTATGCATCAAAAATGATAATATGAATATTCATATAGTGGATAATATGAATACATATTTGATGCATTTTTAAAAAGTTAGGTATCCAACTCATGTCTAATGGGTCGGATTGAATGGTTACTTTTTTTTAAATCATTTTGCCAACCTTAGTTGTGATAATAATTTAAATAATAATACTAGTAAAATTTACTTTTGTTTCTATAATTAGGTTCAGAAGGAATTTTTTAGATTTGAATCGCAAACTTTAAATAAATTTTTAAAACTCATGATCGTGTGTGAAGAGAAAATAAAAGCTTAACTCATTTTTGTTTCCCATTGCCATTTGTTGTGCACTTATTAGTTTCGTTGTACCAACAGAGTTTGAACTATGGATAATCCACACATTTTGAATAAGCATGGCATAATCCTCAAGTAAATATGGAGCATAGCTGAAGTAACTGCTAATGTTACAAGCTTTCACTCTATGTTGCATGAGTAACCACTACTTTTTACAATATAAATATCAAGTAATTTGTTCTTTATTTACTAATTTTTTTTAATTTTCCGTTGGTATCCGGTACTCGCATTGGAGTCCGATTAATTCGGATTTCCGCAGCGTAGACCTTATTAGGGGGAAGCGTTCCCTATCAAATATTTTTTCATACTCACGGCTCGAACATGAATTTTTTTATTAAAGAGGGAGCAACCTTATCTGATGTACCACATCCTTTGATGATTCTTTAAATACTAGATAGATGTAAGAAAAAAATCTTGCTTTCTTTTTTAATATTTGAATACGATTTTTTAATGAATTTTTATCCCATTTTATTATGAATAACAATTATGTCACACATATATGTTCCGACTTCTCATAAAATATAAAGCTCAAGAACAAAAAAAGGTACATCTTTTCCATTAGAGAAAAAACACAATACATAAAAAATAAGTGAAATATTATTTTTTTCAAAGTGAAGTCATCTCAACAAAGAAATGAGTTATAAAATAGGATACATTACACCTGGAAGTTCGCTAACAGAATATGGACATAATTGAACTAATTTGCTAAATGTAAACGCCTGAAGATATTTTTTGACCAAAAACCACACAAAGCTCATTTTTATTTTATTTTTAGTAGTCCAAGAATATTTTTGACCCTTCTCTGATTTAAAAATCATACCAAAATTATCGTAAATCTATATAATTAATAATTAAAATGTTTTTTAAAAAAACACAAGAAAGGAAAGAATTGTTCCAGTAATAATATATAGGGTGTCAATGGTACGATTCGATTGTTTTTTTGTTAAAATTATACCATACCAATTTTTCGGTTAATTTATGAATATAACCAAAATTGAACTTTTCAAAACAGTACCAATCATCTCGGTTTCTCTTCGATATTGGTACGATTTGGTTAATTTTTGATAATTTATTTTTAAAACGCCAACTTTTATAATATTATAAAAATTGTTGATTCATATATAATAGAACGAGTAATCTAACTTTTTGACCTCAGATCTCGATTCGTAAGCTTTACGTAATCCTTTTTTATTTCTTCCAAAAAAATATACTTTAGCATTAAATTATTAAAAATAAATTAATGGAATAAAAATGTAACTAGCAACTAGAAGGTAGCAAGGCAGCACAACAACAAACGACAAATCAACAATAATCATACTTTACGTCATGAAAGTACAAAAAAATAAAGTCGTCATTATTTTATATAAAGAAAATTAATTAACGAAAAATCAAACAGTGTAATCGTAAATAAAATACGATTTGAAGTATGATTATATATGAGAGAGAATATAAGATTAGATTTGACTAAATATCACAAAATTTAAAAAGGAAGAAAAAGAAGAAGAGTAAAAGTTTATCTTCTCTGACATTTACCTTCCACACAAAACAAGTATGTTGAAAAAAAAACTAAACAAACATAGTTGAGATTTAAGAAGAAATGCATAATCTCAAATTCTAAGCAATAAATACAAATAACGTGTAATTCCTTTGCTTTAGAATGGTAGTATAGTTTTCATATTACTTGTAATCCACGTAAAAGCTCAAGGGTCAAAGTAAAAAATTTAATGCTTTGGAAATTCTAATTTTAAACTTAACATACGAAATATTATATAGAACTCCGCGCATAGCGAGAACTTAATGCACTGAGCTGTCATTTCTTTATTCGGTTTGATATATTTTTATAAAATAAAAAACCAAAATAATTACTCGGTAATTATAAGTTAATATTAGGAACCTTTATTTTAAAAAACCTGAAAATTGGTTCGTTATGTTGGTTTTTTGAAAAAGTTTTGACACCCCTAATAATATACTCAATCCATAGCAAAAAGATTGTTCTAGTTTGACTTGGTACCAAATTTAAGAAATAAGAGAAACTTTTGAAATGTATGATTTATTAAATATTTATGATCATTTTGGGACAAAGTAATAAGAAAAGTGCACAATCTTGTTTAACAAATAGAGATTATATTGAGATGGATTTTTTATAACGGATGTCCCTGAAGAAGAGAGAAATACAGATTGCATCCGATATTGTTTTCTGCAATAAATAAAAAACGAACCTAAGAAAACTCTAATATTTTACCCAGTGAATTGCATGTTGAATTCAGTTGTTTTTTAATTCAAGTAGTGTAGTACTTTTCTGAATTTTCAGTATTTAGTAGTCAATTTCTGAATATTGTGTATTTAAAGAAGATGAAATGTTTATTTTTGTAGTTTCCAATTGCACTGATTTCAATTTGGAGTTGAGATGAGTTTTTTGGATTTCTATATTTTCAAAATTTGAACATCTCAAATTGGGGTTTGTTGGTCCAAGTGTGTTTGAAATGAATCAGAAAGTAGGGCTAATATGACCAGTGATTTGAGTTTGTTTATTTGTTTTTTTTATTTTATATTAGGTGCAATGGATTTTAATTTTAGCGTATGAAATAAGATATCTTGGTAGCCCCTAGTTGGGGCAGTTATTTTCTGCTAGATTTTCTAAAACCAAAATTATGAGGCATTGCCATGTGATCGGGATTTAAACAGTCTCTTGTAAAAATGTGAGTTAAGACTGCGAACAATAGCCCTTGTGGTCCGGCCCTTCACCGAACCCCGCGCACAGTGGGCTGCCCTTTTAACATTATGAGGCATTGTGTTATTTGTGGTGAACCCTATATATGACTCCTGTTCTTTTGGATCATATGTCATTTACCAGCAGAAATGTGCATTTCTTGAGTAGGCTAAGGACTGTCTCTTGGTCTTGTCAAGTTATTTCACAGTTGAAGCTGGGGCACGTTAACAGTTAATAAGAGCCAGCCTCAGCCCTGCAGATAAAATGTAGTTTCTTTGACCTTTACTGATATTACATGTCAAACTGATAGCAAGAACCAAAAAGGTATACAGAGCTAAGCAATCCAGATCCAACTAGTAGGATGAAATTTTGTTGTTAGGTAGATGATAGCTTTAAAACACATAAGAGGACTCTTAACACACCTAAATCGAGTTAGTAAAATCTGTCACTTTATAGAAAAGAAACAAACACACATACACAAATCGAGACTTTTCATTTAAAGAATGGAAAAGAAAGTAACGCATCTAATTGAGAATCTGAGGCTTTCCAAAAGGTATTAGTATCATTATTAAATAAGAGTTTCATGTAGGTAATGGATGAGCTGGAATAGATACATATTCTTTAACAATTTTAGCCAGTTCATATAACAGCATTGTGATGTAACATTTGAAACCTATAAATACCCAATTTGCAGGATCATACGTGTCTTTTTCTTTTTTGGATTTTGAGTTTGCATGTAACCACCATCTGCTGCTTGTCTGAAAATTGAATCCAAATCATAGTAGCCGTAAGAACTGCGTCAAGTAGCTCAGTTAGTTGGCTACCTAAACTTTCACCTTTGATGAGGGTTCGAATCACGCGTTGTAATCCCTCCCCATTTTTCCTTCCCCTACCCCTATGTAATAATTTATGCTCAAAATAGAAATGCTTCAAATAAGACTATACCAAGTGTCTCAAGCGCCTCCCGCTTCTGGGAGCAACGCTATTAATGTAGTTCTCAAATTACTTCAGAAGCAGCTCGTACATGCAAAGACTGCAATATGTTCTTCAACAAGGTTCATCCTTTTCCAAAAAAGAGCACATAAACCATCTCGTCTTGGCTATTTTTCGCCTAAGCTCTTCACTTTTGATGCTGCACCCGTGTCGTATCCTCCAAATACGCTACTGTTGTAGAATCCGACACGCACCCGTTGACATTTTTTAAAAGTCCAAACAACATAGTTTTTCACCATCATTCACTAAGTGAAGCGCGAATTGCTTGAAGATTCTCATTTCGAGCAAAACCTTTCTAGTCTCCTCAAACAGAAAGATTGAGTGAAGGCTCCCAATTTTGCCTCAATGACGAAATTTTGATAGGTGAGATCTATAGCCTTTACTCGCCCTCATCTTCATGCATTTCTGATGCTGATTATTAGAGGTGTTGATTTACGTTAGTAACTTGTTTTTTGGTAAGGTAATCTTGGAACAACTTTGGTAAGTCAGAATACTTATGGGAAAACTGGTAAGTCATACGTCACTCAGACCCATTAGTTTGATTGGTAGTGTGTATAAGATCATTTCCAAGCTATTGACTGAAAGACTCAAGAAGGTGATGAGCAAATTGGTAGACACTAAACAATTGGCTTTCATTAAAGGCAGACAGACAATGGATGCTATTTTGATGGCAAATGAGTGTGTGGATTCAAGATTAAAAAGTCAGAAACCAGGGATCCTCCACTTGATAGATTCCACCATAGAGACCAAGGAATTTTCTCCACTTGATAGCTTCTACCACAATCAATATACTGCAACTCCCTCTCTTGAATCACAAGGTTTCAATATAAACTAGAGTTTGCCTTTAAGTGTTCAGATTCCAACAGAATATGTGCATGCTTGTAATGCAAATTTATGCAGGCAAGATAGATACTTTTGAATATTTTTCATATCGACATGCCTGAACCTGTGAAATGTGCACATTGAGCTGTCCTTCTCTTCTCCAGGTGAAATTATCCCCCTTAAGACGGAAATTAATGAATTATGTCTCTAGGTAAGATCCAAAAATATCTAATGTTCTCTCTAATATTCTTTCGCTCACACTTTCATGAGGAAATCTGGAACTATTGGATCCTCTTCCGTGCATGAAGGTTTATCCAATCCTTCTGCATCAGAAAGTTCTTCACATGGAATTGTTGGAGAATGATCTTTAGGCATTCTTACCATAATTTTCTTTTCAGGATGAGTTCCTTTCCTTTTTCATTTTTTTCTTTTGTGATTCTTCAGTTGTATCTTTTTGCTAGATTGTTGCTTGTTTGTATACGTCATTATTAAGATATATATGCCTTTACCAAATCAGATGTTTGGCGATAAGATTTTGATTTGTCCGTTCTAAGTTCTAAGTGGTTTTGGTGATAAAAGTTCACTGCCTATGGTTTTCACATTCTAAGTTCCACTTATCTATGGTTGTTTTAATGATATGCCCGTGATTCTCTTTATCTGTTTCAGCTAAAAGTGATGGGTATATACCTCAGTTCCCCCAAAACAGAGAAATTCTCAGAAGATGGTGGGAATTTGTGGAGCGGAAATAAGTTGTTTGCTTATATTTAATTTGATGACGCAAGATAAAAGAACAAATGTCCAAGAGGAAAAACACACTCTATATTTTCACAATGTTCCATCTGGGAAAACGTAAGGATTTTGGGTTGTCTCGAACGGTTCCTAGGGCATGAGGTTAAGTTAATAGTTGATTGTTCGCTTTCAGAGCGAGCAATGTGACTTGTTTAAACTTTGTTTTTTTGCTTCTCTAGCCATTTCATCATTCTGAGTTGTAGAATATTATCCTCAGTGCTGACTGATCTCCTCACATGTGGTATGAAGTTAAACTGATACATACATACATACATACATATATATATATTACCGTGGCTGTCTAAGAGTCTTGACAAACTTGCCTTTGTTTTGCCTATAGCTTCAGTATAAGACTAATTAAACATTTCCACTGTGGAAAGCTTTGGCAGTGGGACTACACAATGTTCATTATACTTGCTATCATTCCTAATAAATGCTTTTTATCGACATAGTTATCTGAAATATGTTCTCAGTGTTTTTTTTAGATATATGGATAATCCAACATGTATGATTTAAACTTCATCTTGAGCTGACCTTTTGTCCTACTCCTTTGTTTAGCATGCAGCAATACCTGATTTAGATGCTTCAACATCCTTTTTTGGTGTCTACGATGGTCATGGAGGTATGTATGTTGTCGTCACATGGTTTATTATTGGCATACTATACATTGACTTGGGAAAACTTGTCTTCAGCTAACAGAGGAATATAATAAGTTAAAACATGGTTTGATTCAGTTAAGTAAGCTCTACCTGGAACACAGGCTCGTATTTTCATATTCTGTATTGTGGTCCTTGTATTTTACCTCTGGTGTAGGGACTTTTTTTCCCTTTCCTTTTCTTTTTTGAGAAGTAAGGAACTTAGGGTTTGAGACTTGACAATAGCTCATAAGTCGACAGTTGAGCTATGAAATCATGGTTCTTATTTATCAAACATTTAGTGGGATGCAGTGTCATTTTGTGGGAGAAATCTTTTATGTTCATTCAGGTCTGTTTTCCCCAAGTAAGGCAGAGGGTTTTGAACTTGTCAGAAGTACATTATCAGATTTAGCTTTTCTGTTATCAATATTAGCAAAATTGTCGTATGGAAGATTGATATGGATTTATGTGATTATGGTACTTCGCAGGGTGGTGGTCAGACCGACTATGTTGTATGCGGCGAAGTGTTGGCCGGTCAAGACTTCGCACACCCACAAGATGAAAGTTGCGGAGATGAGGATGTTAAGATGGATGTGTGGGCATACAAGGAGAGATAGAATTACAAATGATGATATCCAGGACAGAGTGGAGTGGCCTCGGTGGAGGATAAAATGCGGGAAGCGACATTGAGATGGTTCGGGCACGTGCAGAGGAGAGACACAAGTGCCCCAATGTGGAGGTGTGAGAGGTTGGCTATGGATGGGTTCAGGAGGGGTAGAGGTAGGCCTAAAAAGTAATGGGGAGAGGTGATTAGACGGGATATGGAGCAGGTGCAACTCACTGAGGACATGACCTTAGATTGGGGGTATGGAGGACACGGATTAGGGGAGAAGGGTAGTAGGTAGTCCAGCGTAGTCCTACCTACGCTTACAAACTGGTAGTTATAGTGTTATTACTGTAGGCCCGCTTAGCCTATCATACTAGTAGGCGCAGTATTGTTTTATAGTCCCATGTCGTTTGATTTATGCTGATATGTGTTTTCTAGTGTACCTTGTTTGTCTTATTTACCTGCATTAGTTATTGCTTCTTTTTACGAATGAGATATCATGACTTATTCGTTTTGTTTGTCTTACTTTGCTTGTGCTTGTGCTTTGTCTTGAGCCGAGGGTCTCTCGGAAACAACCGCTCTACCTGTCAAGGTAGAGGTAAGGTCTGCGTACATTCTACCCTCCCCAGACCCTACGTTGTGGGATTTCACTGGGTATGTTGTTGTTGTTGTATGGTACTTCGCAGCTTTGACACGATTTTGTAGATCCCAAGTGTTGGTGGATTTCTGTTTAGATGACGTTGCTAATTTTGCCAACTTGTGTAGAGGCATGATCGTGTGATGATTCAACTTATGGAAAGTAAAGGATTTGTACAATTTCTAGCAATCTGGGATTGCTTGAATAATGGTGTAGCCTGTTTTATGGGTTTCAAGTAGGAGTTTGGGACTTTGAGCAATGTTAGTTTGGATGAGTTGATACTGCTTATCCTTTGACTTGAGCATATATATAACTTATGTCTGCTTGAACAAGCAATATCCCTTCCATGGGGGGACTCTTAATGCGTGACTCGTGACACTCACATCTATCATTTTCGTTCCTTCAATAAACAGATGATTTCTCCCCTTTAAAGCTACTTCCCTTAGAAATAAAATCTGGTCATGGGTCTAGAATATTCCTGATCTATCCTTTCACTTAGTTTGTGGCTTTATGCCATTCTATGTGATTCTTCACCTTTGTGGGTGTTATGATGTAATTCCTCTGATAGATAATGTTTGTTCGCATATGTTCTTTTGTGGAAGTGAGCCTGGGAGTTGTGAATTTGGAGGTCTTAGGATGACTTATTGCAGGTTTACTACTCCATAGTTTTTTAAAGGGTGAAACGAACCCTAACTTTGCTTGAGAAAGTCTATTGATGACATGAGCTGATGTTTTCATACCTTCTGCCCAAAATCTTCCTGGAACATTCTTCGAATGTAGCATGCTTCGACATATCTCTGCAAGGTGCCGATTCTTCCTCTCATCTACTCCATTCTGTTGTGGCATATTTGCACATGTGAATTGATGGCGTATGCGGCATTCTCGTAGGTACTGAGAGAACTCATCTGATGTATATTCACCACCGTTGTCTGTTCAGAGGCGTTGGATTTTCTTGCCGAGTTCTCCTTCCGCTATTTCCTTGAACTCTTTAAATTTTGAAAAAGTTTCAGATTTTTCTTTTAGAAAGAAAACCCATACGTACCGTGAGAAGTCGTCAATGAATGTAACCATGTATTGCATGCCACTGATTGATGATTGCTTGACTCACCCGAATACGTCAGAATGGACCAACTCCAATGGTGCTTTGGCTTTGAACTTTGAGTCTTCATACGGTAACTGATGCGCCTTACCGTATTGGCAGCCTGCACAAACAGTCTATGTTCTGACCTCGAGTTGAGGAAGACCCTTCAACATAGATTTCTTCATCATCACCTTGAGTTTGTGATAGCTTACATGTCCAAGTCTTGCATGCCACTTCAGGATATTGTGTGTTCTCATGTGACAATCTCATTTCATGATCATCAAAACGCCAGTCCACACTTTCTCGGTCAAGCGCCGAGGCAGAATACCGAGGGGTGGCCAATGTTGTTGCTGAATCATGTTGGCTCCGTAATCTTTTGCTGGAGCTCCATTGTCTGATTACAAGGGCAACTGTGGTCTACTGTGACAATGTGAGTGCGATCTACTTATTTGGCAATCTTGTTCAGCATCAACGCACGAAACACATTGAAATGGATATCTTATTTGTCCGCGAGAAAGTTGCCCATGGTCAAGTCCGTGTTCTCCATGTACCGTCCCGTTATCAGATTGCTGACATCTTCACAAAAGGTCTTCCGCGCGTACTTTTTGATGATTTCAGAGATAGTCTCAGCATCCGAGAACATCCAACTAAGACGACGGGAGACGGTTAGAGTATGTATAAGTAATTATGGGATCTCTCCCATAATTACCTATCATCCACATTTATTATAATTGATAGTGTAATATATTATAATTATGATAATTGTAATTAGCATCTTATATTTTAGGTAAAAATAAATTAGTCTTCCATGATTCAAGAGTAGGATGATTGTATATATGTTATACATTTTGGGAGAATATTAATCAAGGAATTACTTTCCTACATTATTAGTACTGAATTTTCTAATTGTTGTGATGGGAAAGGTGGAAGAGTTTTTAGTGGGAGCGGTAATTTAAATATGAAATCTACCATTTTATTAGTGATGCTAGAAGATTTAAAATTCTTATGTAGAGCTTGAACTAAAAATCTAAGCTATTGATATAATTTAGTTAATAGTAAGGCTGGCCAGTGGGCCGGGTTGGCCCGGTCCTACCCCGAACCTGACTTTTTAAAAAGTAAAAAAAAATTGCTATAACGGGACTCGAACCGGGACGGGACATGGTCTCGTCCCGACCCGCCCCAATCCCGCCAGGCCCGACCCGATCCCGGTCCCGCCCCGATCCCGCCCGAAGTCCCCCATTTGCAAAAATAACTGTTGCACCAACGACCATTTTACATTTTGGCCGTTGTGCAACGACCATTTTTGGCCTCCCCCCTCCCCCAACCCCCTACCCCTTAATATTTATTTTTAATCCATAAGTTATTATATTTACACTTTAACCCAATTTTTCAACTATAAATACCTCATTTTCTCTTCATCTTTCTCACAAATCTTCGTACAATCTCTCTAATCTCTTAATATATCTCTCTACAAGTCTACATTGTCTACTAAATATTCAATTTTATTTATTCATTTGGGAATGAAGTTGATAACTAGCTTGAGGATCTTTCATCGAGCAAAGTTTCAATTTTCAACCTCTCGATTACACGTCGACGTTACGTCGGCATTTGGTACATTCGTTCCTTCATTAAATTATTATTGTCTGTTTATTTTATTTAGCGCACTTAATTTCGTTTACTTTAATTATTTATTAGTATAAGTATAAATTTATAATGGAATGATTTAAACGTATGCTTGCGGGTAGGGGTTATGCTTCTTCTAGTAGGGGCAACAAGGGCAATGGTCCTATTTCTAGACAGAATCTTATTCCTACATATGATGATTTTATTGATACTGAACATTTTCCTACAATACCATTATATTTAGACGATGAACTATTTTCTGGAACTCAAGAAGACTTTAATTTAGACGATGATCTAGATGATACACCCACTAATGAAGATGACAACACACCCACTAGTGCACCTTCAACTGAAATGCCTCATATTCCCCCTAGTATGAGACGAGGTCCAGCAAAACGACCATTAAAATCAGATGCATAGACTTTTTTGATAGGGACGTAGAGAATCAAGTAGCTAGATATAAAATTTATAAAAACGTTTTAAAATTTAAAATTGAAAAAGGTCATTATGGGACGGGGGGTTTAATGAGACATGTATCAAGGGCTCATCCAGTTAGGTATGCCTAATAAGAGGCTTCAAAATCGGGTGTGTAAACGTCCGCTCCATCGGGACAAGGTTCACATACTGTCCCAGACCAAGTACAGGGTCAAATTAACCCTATGACGGGGGGAATTGAAAGCCTCAGAAATAGAATGTGCGGCTGTACCGCTACTAACCAAATTAGCGAGTTTGATATTTTTGTTTTGCAGGATTTTGTACCATACCAAGCAGTTCTCAATGAAGAAGGACGTGAAGACTTGCTGAAATACTGGAGGGGGAATGAGAAGACATTTCCGAAACTTTCAATGATGGCCCGAGATGTTTTGAACATTCAAGCGTCATCAATGGCATCTGAAAGCGCTTTTTCTGCCGGCAGATATCAAATAGGAGAGCATATACACTCATTAGCCGGAGACAGCTTAGAGATTGTAGTATTATTCAGAGATTGGATACGAGTGGAGAAGGTCGGTCAACCAGAGATCAACGAAGAATACGAAAACTACAACGAAATCTTATCCGAAGGTGGTGGAAGCGATGTGGAGCAATTTGACCAACAAATACCAATTCCAACCGAAGAACCACAGGAAATTATCAAGAAATTAGAACATGTTTTTTTCAAAATGTAATTTTTTTAATTGCAATTTTACTATGTAATTTACAACTTTTGAACAACACCACAAAGTTGCAATTTTGACAATTGTATTTGTATTATAAAAAAAATCATATCTATTAAATAATATAAGAGGCACAAAAACAGTCTTGGGATGTTTTTATTACATTATCTTGTTTATTTATTGAGTTTTTTTATATATATGTTATTTTTTAAATTAAGTGGGAAAAAAAACTGATCCTGACCCAGCCCGATCCCGCCCCAACCCGACTCCGATGGGATCGGAAACGCGACGGGACGGCGGCAAATCACGTATGTCCCAATCCCGCCCGTCCCGACCCAACCGTTAGATTCAACTTAAAACACAATTCTGATAGTTAGATTCAACCTTTAGTGAGCTTTAAACCTTCACTCTAGAGTTAGAGCTGAAACCTATACACACAACTGTATCCAACTTAAAACAAGAGATTTGAGTTGCATAAGCAGGATTATTGCCATGTCTTCGATCCTTAATTCATACACACTTCAAAGTTTGTAAGGCAAATAATTTAAGTTTCATAATTTTAAACTTGTATTGTCAAGTACAATTGTATTTTTTTTTCTGGATGATCTCATACTGATAGATACACTTACAATGACAAGAATCCAGTGAAAATTTATCAGTTAATCAGTGGTTTACGTAATATTTCCAACTGACTAGTAGATCCAGTCTCAACAAGTCTGGAAATTTCATGCGGCACTGGAATGTTAAGCTCAGAACATATCAAGTGTATTACGTAATATCAGTTAATCAGTGGTTTACGTAATATTTCCAACTGACTAGTAGATCCAGTCTCAACAAGTCTGGAAATTTCATGCGGCACTGGAATGTTAAGCTCAGAACATATCAAGTGTATTATTTTCGCCGTCACAGTTCCAAATGACATCTTATTGAGAGTTACTGCCATTGCAAACTTATGCTCGATGTTACAAAAACCAGTAGATCCGCCAATACCTGAATGCCCGAAGCCAATAAGTTCCTCATTTGTTGAGTAACTCCTTTTAAATCCAAGCCCAAACATCCCATTGGGATAGGTCAAGTTTTCATA
The DNA here is from genome assembly GCA_029783415.1 of Anisodus acutangulus. Lineage (NCBI taxonomy): Eukaryota > Viridiplantae > Streptophyta > Magnoliopsida > Solanales > Solanaceae > Anisodus > Anisodus acutangulus. The sequence continues at coordinate 42,333,387 of CM056496.1, read as the reverse complement.
TTCTCCAACTCCCATGAAAGCATCATGAACTCTTGGGTTATGGAAGAGTTTGATATTCCGGTTATCACTTGAAATATCGTCAATACTGTAGCTATTGTCACTGGGAACCTGGATGTAAACGTTACCTTCACCATCACGTCCATAACCATCCTGAATGGATGAATTGCTATTTTGAGTCGGTCCAGGACCATCATCATCTAAACAAGTTCTCTTTCGAGATTTTTGCTTCTTAACAGTCTGCTGAGAAGGGAACTTTGGAATGTGTGGGTGGCTTCCTAAGGTTGGCATGGAAGAATAATGTGGTGGAGGAACTCTCCCATCCTCAGCAAGTGCAGCGTAATAGCGGGCTAGGGCACGGGCAGAGCAGTGTCCATTGGCAGCAGGTATAATAGCACGGCGAGCATAGAGCGAGTTAAATATTGCAGGTAAAGTAGTTGCAAGTTGAGCCATCTGCCGCGGCTGGAAGGTGGTTGGAAGGTCTGAACGGTTGCCAACATGTGACAACTTGGTGAGATCACTCGTATCTATTGTAAGTGTTGCAAGTCGAGATTCCACACCTGTAATAGGGAAATTTAGGTGTCAACCGTCAAATGGTTTAATAGAGGGAGAGAAAGAAAGGAGAGAGAGAGAGAGAGAGAGAGAGAGCTATGCTTAAAGAGAGAGGCCTATGCTTATAGCTAGGAAGAAGAGAGAGGCCTATGCTTATAGCTAGGAAGAAGAGAGAGGCCTACGCTTATAGCTAGGAAGAAGAGAGAGGCCTACGCTTATAGCTAGGAAGAAATTGATTAAACTATGCCATACAACAAACCCTTCAGGATCTATCTACCCATCCCCTGCCCTCAAGGAAGGCGATTGCACATGCTGGGTGGAGATCTGAATATGGAGCACATTAAGGTGGCTGTGATAATGTTGAACGTGGGATAAAAGCAGTCTAAACTTTCATTATTCCGAAGTATCACCTATGCAAAATGGTACATCCTGCGAGGTTAGATTAGTTATCTATGGTACATCCTGCGAGGTTTGATTAGTTATCAACTGACGAGGAGCCCAGAAACTATGACATTGTTTTCTAAAATGTTAATCAGCATATAGCTAAAGAAATTGAATAAGCAAAAATGACTATTGATAGCAAAGAGCAGCAGGAGGAATATGGAAATGCTAAAAAGTACACTGCTCATGCCTGGAGGAATTCCAACATAGAGCTCGCCATCAATCTTTAAAGGGCGGACAAGAACTTCTTCTAGGAGTTCTTGAAATCTTCTTCCTGATGCTCGCTGTATTGAGATGACAATAGATAAATGCCTCGAAGCATATCAAGATTTTAAAATATACTGGTAGCTACATGTTTCTGTACAGATGCTCAACTACAAGATTTCATTTTTAAATTCAAAAGAAGAGCCACTAAGAGCTACTTGTCAGGATCTTTCTGCAACAAACCAATCCCCATACTCCCACCGTGACTATAAGCATGGAGCACAGTTGGAAACTTCCCTTCAACATTTAAATTAAACTTAGTACAACATCATTTAAGCTTTGCATGCTTCAGTTGAATTTTAGGGGTCATGACACAAACAATGAGCATCATTGCAGTCATAAAATTTGATCAGGAGACATGAAATGCAACATTACCTCAATAATTCCACCACATAACCAGCCAAAAGACAAATAATGGTACAGCTGCTCATGACCTGGTGCAGTTTCTGGAGCAGACGTGGCAATTCGCTTTAAACATTCATCCCAATCAGTCATCAAAAAAGGGTCTTCTTGGTTAATACCAGACATGGCATTATGTAAACCAGAGGTATGATTAAGAACATGATGAACCTGCCAAAATTTAAAAGATGAAGTAACATGCACTCAAATTGACCTAGTTGGAATGTAAAACAATAATTACATGGGACTAAGAAATTGGTATTCTCAATTCTTGGTGTTGCTTTCTGCCAGTAAATTTGAATATTTTCTGAAAAAAGAATGAAGTTAAAAATTAACAGTGTTAACTTTATCATATTTCTCTTCATCGATCATCCACTCACTAAGAGGGGTCAGAAACAAGATTGTAGTAAAAACAAAATTTCTAATGAGGTATACATCAGATCTTCATATACCTTTATTTGGTCTTTTCCATTTGATCCAAATTCGGGCCATATATTTGCAATATTGTCCTCAAGCTTCAGCTTTCTGTTAAGATAAAATGTTCTCATTGGTTAATTGCAAAAGCTAGAATTTTGTATCATAAATAAAGCTAGAGCACAAAATGTTTCACAGACATCGGGTACTTCTTAAAACTTCAAAACGAGCAAGACACATTAAAGGAAAAAGTAGAACTACAAGATGAGTATAGAAGAGATCAAAAGCATTATCAGATAAATCAAAGATATATCTACCTTGAAGCTCTTTAATTTAAAGTATGAATCAGTATTTTTAGGCATAATACATAAACGGACCCTCAAACTCGGCCTCAGCTGACAAGTATGCCCTCCAACTTTAGGCGTGCACAAGTAGGCACCTCAACTTGTCTCCACTTTGTCAGTTGAACACTCCAACTAACAAAATGATCATCTAGACACCTCCAATGTTTATGTGTCAAGTCAACATTTGTGTTTACGTGTTCAACTTTATACAAGTTGAGGTGCCTACTTGTGCACACTCAAAGTTTGAGGGCACACTTACCAGTTGAGGCCAAGCTTGAGGGCCTGTTTATGTATTATGCCGTATTTTTAAGATGGAAGTATAAGCGAAGGTGTTTCCATCCCAAGCAACGTGAGGTGCATACCTTCTAAATTCTGATTTAACATGAACCTTCTCATGTAAGGGAATATCGATAAATAAACTCACAGTGATGAGCAAGTACAAAGAAATAATGACATGTCTCAATTGAAGGCAAGCCTTTAAAAAGAATTAACGTTCTTGGTAAGTGAAATACTCAATCGGCGGAAATTCCATTCATAACATCTTTGCCAACCTTTCTTTCAGAGGTAAAAATAAAGAGGTAAAAAGAACTTTGAGACATTTAATGGTTCTTGCAAGATCTTTCTAGGTCTGATCAATATTATAGTTTGAAAAATAAGTAAAAGAATAAAGCACAGAGCAGAACTGTGTTGCTATTTCCGTATGGTTGCCTCTTCTGCACTGGATACTCCTAGACTGGAATACATGAACAGTTTACAATGGCTTAACACTTAACAAGGAATAAATCATGTATGGCGCATAATTTTAAGATTCAGCAAATCATAATTAAAGCTGGGGATATTGCAAAAAACATGTAGCAAGTACAGGAAAAATTTCTATTAATACCAAAGGGGCAAGATGATAGAGAGCACAAGCACAGAGATCAATGATAGAAACTTTACATCCGGACTAATAGCAACAGAAGAAGTCCAAAAACTAATAGGTCAGCATCTGAAAAAGTAATTAAATAATAGATCCCATTGTGTATCAAGAAAATTCCGTTATATTTTATTTTTCACTATAGCAGATGGATGCAGTTTATGCCTTTATTTAAGTATTATTATTGGAGAAAATAGAAGACTCTTTTCTTCATTGGTTTAAACAATTTAGAAACTTCTGTATTTGATAGCAAGAGGACAGAAAATTAGAACATCCAGAGTAGATATTGAAATTATTGCTAGCATCACAAACCCATTATCAACCAGCCAGTGCACCAGTCCAGCACAGATCCCCTTTGTTACTGAAAAAACAGAAAATAAGCTATCGGGTTGGACCGGTCGAGGATCATACTTTCCAAGTACCCCAGCAGCAGTATCAATGATCACTTCTCCATCTTTGTAGGCACACACCTTGAAATACACAACAAATAATGAGCAAGCCTGAATCAGTGAGACCCAGGAACGAATCAGCAAATCTATAGACCAGCAGTATGACTAATCCCTGCAGCTAGGGTCGTTAAATCACTTCATTAAAAGAGATATGGAAAACAACAGCCTATTCTAAGTTGACAAGTCCCAATCTAATATCAGAAACCCATAATGAAACAGTGAATAAGAACCTACATAGAAAGAAGAGTTGAGTACATATCTGATTAAAAGAACTATAGAGTTGACCAGAAATTCTCCATTCCTATTCACTTAATTAACTCTCAGATCAATTCAACAACTGCAATGACTAACTTTTGTCCTTTTCTATCTGAAGCTGGGTCGCACAGATTTTTCCAGTGTTCTTTTCACTCATCTCTCAGAATTGTAAAATGTCTGGTTGATATTGACAATAACTGACTGATCCATCTTCTGTATTTATTTTGTGAATTCTCTTCTTCTCAAGGTACATCTTACCTATATGCCAACCCCCAATGGAAAAGGTGGTCCGCCCACTATATTAAATTTTATTCTCGTTGATTGAGTGTTTAATCAAAGATTTAACTTGACCAAAGACCTTTTACTTTTTTGCTGCGGCAAGAAATTGTATCCTACAGCACCAATAATGTTGGCTGCCCCTGCAAGGAAGAGTTGTGTACGAAGCCATTGGGAAGGGAAGCAAGGTTGGTAGGATAATCAGACTGCAAAGACATGGTAATTACGAGTATGTACCTGGATTCCAAGGATTTTCTCAGCATTCCCAAGCTCAACCAAAAGCTGACGTAGCTTGGCTTCAACATCAGAATGAATTGGGGTGTCATAGATCCATCGTGGATTCAAGGCTGGCCCTCTATTTAAGTTGCTATACAAGTTGGTAAATAAATACTTAATGAGAAATGCATCCACTGATATATGTAAAATAAGCACAAAACAGAGCTAACCATTGGAGCACAGATTCAGCAAAAGGTCTCATGATATCCATATAGACTATGCGGACATTCATTGTTGCAGAAAGCCCTGAGAATCACCGACAACCACTGAGTCAGTTGTTCAAACTTAGATAATACAAAGAGGAGATAAAAGAGCACATTCATCACAAACCTCTAAGAAGATTAAGAACCCTCCCAAATATGACAATATCACTAGGAAAAGCATCAACCTGGAGAAAAAAATTGTCAGCTGCTTCAGAATCATTGAAGTCAGTGGTTGATGATTCACAAAGTCAATAGTGATAAAAAAAAATTAGCTTACAGGATTAAAGCGTTTCACTTCCTTCTCATTCAGTTTCATCTTTTCTTGTATAACCTTGAGATTTTTTGACCTTTGCTCAGATAACATTTTCATATTTTCCTTCATCAAATTGAGAGATAAGTCAGACGAGGGAAACTGGATAGATATAACCAACTAAGAAGAGCAAGCTTACAAGAGCTTCATTGGCAGGCGTGGCAGAACGGAAGAACACAGAAGTAACCTCCATAGCCTGTTCCGGTACGTCAAGGCGAAACTTGAGTCCCATCTCTGCAAATGCAGCCAAAAGTGCTACATGGTCCCCCTGCAAGAAGTGGTATCTCAATTTTTGAATGGCAAATTGGTAGAGAAACAATAACAACATTTTGTTGATTATATGAAAACAGAAGCATAAATTTGTCATTGGAATAGGAGAGGCCAACAGGTCTTCTTCAAGATACTAACGCTAAGTGTGAGAATAACAACAAGATGAGGAAACAGAATATATGCTTGGTTGATGTTTACTTTATGTTTTATTCTTATAACTTAGTCCTGCGAGAGGGAAGATTATTAAACATAAATACAACCAAGTAATGGGCTCATTGACCTATTAGCTGGATTTTAGCACTCTGTACAATATAAATCAAACTATGATCCACAGATAGAAAGGTTTTAAGCAATTATCCTTTTTCTAATACCAGAATATCAGCAAGGGTAGAGGAAAATAGGAGGGCCTGGCTGGAAAATGGAATGTTGAATATTACTAAAAAGTTGCCTGTTGACACTTGGTAATAGGTTAACATTGACACACAGTTCTGATACACGAGTATAGTGCTTGTGACACTATGACATGGTCAGACTAAGGAGTATTAGGTACTTTGTCATGGCATATCAGGATAATACTACTGAACCAGTTAACTGCTGTTAGGGCTCGCTTTGTTTCCCCCATATGAAAAATAATTGTGGCATAGAAGTCTGCATCAGGAATAAAACTCTTCATATTAATACAACATTTGGTACCAATTTCGTTCTCCATATAAACAAAACTTGCATAACTTATACGGGAATTCTGTGCATTATTCAAGGCAGCATAAAATTTGTAATAAGAATACGTTTACTAACAATACATGGATAAGAGCACCTAAAATGATTTAAAGAGATAAGCTTAAGTAATGCGCCCTGTTTTCATTAAAAAAAAAAAGAGATGAAAATCTTATATAGTATGAGATTTTTTTAATTTGTGATTTGAAGTTTTTTAAACTAAATCTTTTACATGTATACTAACTAGTAAAGCTAATTCATAACATTTGTATTGCAATCCCTGCATAATAAATTGACCCTATTAGTTATCACATATGTGTTCTTAAATTATTATCCACATAACCATCATCTCTTACAGTCCTGCATAATTAGACCATGAACCAAACGACTCCCAAGAGAAACCTTCTATACCATGTTTCCATCACCAACTGTCTTAATTTCGGGGTATCTTCATCTGTTGCATGAATCATGCAAGTTGAAGAGTTGAGCCATGGTCCAGATCTCATAACAGGGTCCAATAGGTAAGTTCAACCTCGTTTATTCCTGGAAGTACCATTAGATTGGAAAATGTTCCTTCCCGTTGCTACAGCGTGCTGCTTTCCTGTTAGGCTAATGCTCCTCTTGCGGTTCCGATATTCATTTATTTTTCAACCTTCATGACAGAGAAGTAGCTTGCCATCCCTTTGACTTCCACCAACATCGTCCACTAGTAACTCTGGGGTCTTTCACTGAGAAGCCACTCACAACACACAACACACAACATACCCAGTGAAGTCCCACAACGTGGGGTCTGGGGAGGGTAGAGTGTACGCAGACCTTACCTCTACCTTGATAGGTAGAGCGTCTATTTCTGAGAGACCCTCGGCTGACAAGCCGCTCACAATGTTTGAGGAATTTCCTTTTGAACACCTTTTCTTCAAATGTAAAGGTATTTGAGAAGTTCCCCTCATCCTCTACTTGGAAGGCAAAGGTTCCTTGTGCATTCACGCATTTACGTGGTCCTTGTCCCTTCAGACTTAACACTACTGACCTAATACAGTAGAAAAGATCTTACAATCTAGAAGTCCTCACTGTCTTAGTATGTGATAGGAGAGCAAGGAAATTGCTTCTCGCTTTTTTTCACGTTGTTCCTTTACAACAGAATTCTAACAGTATTTAGTAGCTGCAGAAGACACTGTTGTTTCATCTTCACTACATGAGTTAGACACTACACTGTGGGATTGATAAAAAAAATTAAGGTTAAATTCTACGCAGAGATGCTCTATTAGCTTCCATTTATTTACTAGGGTAGAGTGTGTAGTCAGGATCACTCCATGATTGTTTCGTTCACCGTACTGCCTCCGATGAGCGGTTTGTACATCCTATAAGTGGTGTAAAGCAATATTTCACTGGCCAAATAAAAAAATTACACAATTTGGTGCCTCTCTATTTAAGGGCCTCATAATTTTCAGTACTTTGAAACATTTGTATCAGGGTCCACGTAACTCTAGACTTTGTGTCTCATCTATGATCTCAAAACCAATATGTGCCTTCTGCCTCTATGCAAAAACGTCTTTTTGTGGTGCAAGTGTACAAGCCTAATATTTTGTGTGATGTATATCTCTTCCCTGTTCCTCTGTTGTAAATATGTGTGTTTCGTGTTCAAGGCATCCTTGCTATCATGATGATTTAGATATGTATAAAATAAGTTACATCCATTTGTGTGAGTATCAGTCTTTTTCTTCTTTGTGACCTCGTATCTTGGACAAAACTTTATTAGGTAATGATTCTCTCGAACATGGTTTAAGTAATTTGTGAATTTTGTCGACTAGAAACCATAGCCAAAAAGATCAACTAATATGACTTGGTCATAATGTATGACAATAGTTAGCCGGAAAGAATCCTGGATGACATGCCTGCATCAATAAATTCATGAATCCATTGAATATATCATTACAAGTATACACAGTGCTCATTGAATGTTAAAGGAACTGGACAAACCTCGGCAGCTGCCAGAAACATTTTCGCAAGAGCTTGTTTCAAGGAGCTTGACAGTAGCTTTGTGAGCCCAAAATCCAGCAAAATTGGGCGATGAGGTGGCTCCTTGCTCACCAGAAAATTTCCTATTTTTTGACAACCCAAGAGAATATTCAACAGAGTGAAATACTATTAAGAGTTGAAAATATGTATTCAGCATAAGTAGCAGGAAAAAACGTTGTAGCTTTTATAGAATAATAGTGAGGCACGAAAAAAAAAAGTCTTGTCAGGCAGCATATAAAAAAAAACACATCAGACATGTTAAAATAATTAATGTGAACGCAGTGACTCGTCCATAAAAGAGCCGGTGCACTAAGCTCCCGCTATGCGCGGGGGTCAGGGGAAGGGTCGGACCACAAGGTTCTATTGTAGTGAACTAAAAAGGAATGGAGGTGTACCTGGATGAGGGTCTCCATTAAAAAATCCATCAACATAAATTTGGTGTGCATATGCACGTGTAATTTCTTCGACAAGTTTTTGCTTGTCTACTCCCAAAGCTTGAAGTGATTCAGCGTCATTCAGACGAACACCGTCCATATACTCAAGTATGAGCACCTTTTCAGTAGACTGCAATTTCAAGCAATCCAGTATAAGAACGTTACTGAATGGAGAAAAGCAACACTCGTCTGTTTTAAAGTATAATTGTATACAAAATTTGCATTTCTGGTATAAGAGCTGTTTGCTAGAGTGTCCAGCTCATCTTTTGGAATTCTTGGATTCTCTAATGAAGTATTATAGCAAGGAGACTGCTCCCAGACCTTTGTAAGCTTTGCAAGTACCAGCTTGGTACCGTTATATCAATAAAACTATTTTACCTTATCATAAAAAAAGAATGTTATTGGAAAAAGGAATGAAGATATCTCAGAATACATGGACAGAAGTAACGGATGAGAGATTCAAGCAATTGAAGCCTACAACTTTGCCTACAACTTCCTGAAATAATCCATAAACTAATAATAAATACCATAAACTATTTCAGCACCTCTTTTTTGTGAAAAGGTAAGTAAGCATTATATTATAAAACAAACCAGCCTGGCACTAAGAAAGTGGAAAGGCAGTAAAACTGTCTAGGAATCCCTCGTTATAAACAAAGAAAAAGAGAGGATTCCACTATACAAGAACCTATTCAAAAACAATTTCAGTAACTTTAGGACATATAAACCACAATTATATAGGTGAGCCCATCAAACATCCCCTCATTGTCAAACATACAGTTATCTCTTTCGTATGTAGCCAAAGGGAAAGGAGTGGACCCCTGTGGGGAAAAAATGACAAAGGAAAAGCCCTATTCAGTTTATTTCCTCCCTCCAAGACCTAAAACTTGTAAACACACACACTGACCTGCAAGCGGTACACATTAGATTGAGCTGCTTAGAGACCTTTAATGCTAAACCAAACTCCACTCAAATGAAGCACGAGAAACAGGAATTCAGGTGTTAACTGCATGTGTCAACTGTCTTTATCTTCATGCGAAAAGTAACATGAAAAGAGATGCGATCAGTGTTTTTGAAAGAGGGAAGCAAAAAAAAGACAAGGGCCTGCTTCGCTTAAAGCATGAAGCAAAGCGCTCACTTCACAATCTCTTAGAAACTGCTTAACGATGTCATGTCTTAATTTCATGTGTCTACTTCTACAATTATAAGATTTATTCTTGGCAATATCAATTGTCACTTGACAATCACAATATCTAGACACTGGAGGCAACAAGTCCCTATTTAAATGAGTATTAGCTAAAAAGTTTTTTAGCCACTCAGCCTCAGAACCAGCCAACTCCAACACTATAAACTCTGATTCCATAGTCAATCTAGCAATGATCATTTGTTTGGCTGATTTCGAAGATATTGTACCACCACAAAAGGTGAACACATAACCACAAATGTCTTGCCATCAAACCAAGTGGCATTCAGCATGACGAGAAACTTTTCAGTGGCATTTTGCATGGTAACTTTTGAACAAGTGTATAAACACTTGTCATGAAATAATGACTACTCCAAAGCCTATAAATAGGCTCATCATTTGCATTCATAATATATCAGATTCTTCCACCAATTCCTCGTCACGCCTAATTTTCTACTTGTGATCATTTTCTTCCACAGATTTTTAATTGCCTTTTGTTCTTATTTCCTTTTCTGACTAGCTGGATTTGTTATTTAATTTTTGTTGTTCCTGCATCCTCTCTGTTAGAGAGGGCTTTTTGAATCCCGAGGGATATGCCTAGACATGCGAAATATCCTCAAGGACAGTGTCCTTAACACGTCTCAAAGCTACAAGAATTTCCATGTAATTTACAACAATAAAAGTACTTAAATAAACTGATTTTGTACTATTAAACAAACTGAAAAAGTATTTATTTAAATACTATTTAAAAGTAATGACATAAACTGATTTTTTACTCTTAAACAAACTGCAACCAGTCTCGCTTATCCTTCCTTACTAGTAGTCATCAGTAGTTTCTTGTCTTTTGATTTATGTTATTATTTACCGTCTGTTGTTCTTTGCTTGGCATACTATTTTGTTGTAGTTACTGTTTCCTTTTTCCTATTTGATCTGTTTTTTATTTCTTTATTCTGAGCCGAACATCTATCGGAAACAACCTCTCTACCTCCCAAGGTAGGGGTAAGGTCTGCGTACACTCTACCCTCCCCAGACCCCACTTGTGGGATTACACTGGGTATGTTATTGTTGTTGTAAACTGCAAACAGTATTTATATAAGTTAGTTTAAAACAATATCAAATAAATTGATTTTTTTACTATTAAACAAACTGGAAAAAAGAACTAGAAATCTTCATAAAAGACCCAGCAATGGCGGCAGTCGGCACAGAAGAAGACGCAGCCACAACAGCAAAACCAAGAAGAAAAAGGAGGAAGAAGAAGACAACAGCAAGACCGTTTTTGTCAAAAAATGTCCATTCCTTTCTTTTTCTTCGGAAAATACGCTTTGTTTTGAAAACAAGAAAGCGATCGCTTGCTTTAGGAATTCGTCCCTTCGCGCTTCTCCAACTGAAATGATCACTTCTTCAACCTCGCCTCACACTGAAGAAGCGCTATACCCTCGAAGCGCTCATTTTTCACAACACTGGATGTGATGATGACTAGATTTCACCAACAACTTAGCAAGATCCTTCCAGATACAACTACAATGCCTCAGTCTCAAACAAGTTGATAAAGTCCCTCCTAAATCATCCATATGAACCTTGGTGAAGTCCCTCTGACTGTTAAGAGACATATTTTCTGCTAGGATGGATTTGATGTAACAATTCTTTACATGTTAAGATATAGTAGAAAAACTATTTAAGGAAGTGGAGCTCCTCTCCCTAGTAGTTCTATCAATACCATCAAATCTATAAAGTATTCAAGTAAAGTCACAGGATAGTAGCTTAGACAACTTCAAATTACTAGAGGAACGTACTTGAATGACTTCAGGAATTAGTACGTCCACGTGATTAGCAAGCTTACTATCATCACTTCTTTTGTTACAATGGAGATTTCTTGAGACCTTCTGGGTGTTTTCTGCCAAAACCAGCAAAAAAAAAAAGCTTAACAAACATTATCCTTTCAAAACAGTGCTGGAACATTAAGAAAATCAATTTGACTACTTGAACCATACCAGCCTCATGATTGAAATCTAGTTCTTTAGGTGCTTCTTTGCACCATTCATCTATCATGGGGTGGAAATTATATTGCGGTTCTGCCCATGCTATCCAATCAACTATTGACTTGGCATTTTTCAGGTCCTGCAAGTGAACTGGAGTAAATGAAACTATTCTTTCTCAGTACTCTATATTCACACAGCAAAAGAATTTTTGTCCTAGTATAAACAACCTCCAGTATAACTGCTTTTATGCCATCATGCTGAACTTTGACGACAACTTCCTGTCCATCACTCAAAGTTGCACGATGAACTTGAGCTATCTGTGGAAAGGTAATGTTGAAAGAAATTAGGATAACTTATGTGAAAATCTAATGTTAGGACCACAACTGGGTCCTATAGCTCGCACCAACTTCCTCTATTATACCCCACATCTATGGGTACGTCTAATAAAACTGAAGGAAATAACTACATTTACTATCAATCTTGGAAAGCAGTGGCCTAATTACTGCTAAACTACCTAGTCGGAAGTTCTTGTCTCCACTCTGCGCCTAGCTTTTTAGTTCAGACACTTACTGAGGCTGTTGCCAGAGGTACTTTGTCAAAATGCAAGAATAGGTCATCCATGGTCTTCCCCAACTCTTTTTCTATGGTTTGGCATACCTGGCGAAAAACAATTCATTCAATTAGTAACATTTATCTGATAAATGTTTAGATATTCCTTTTATCGATCTGATGAATGTTTAGATATTCTTTTTATCAGTTTGATGAAGGTTTAGATATTCTTTGATAATAAGTAGAGAAACAAATATAAAGGATTTAAAAAGCGCCACTAAAATGTATAAGCTCTAATGCTTACTGAACACTAAGAGCTTCCTTAGGAGCAAGCTAAAGCTATTTCTACTGAGCTACGGTTCTGACTTCTGTCTAGCAAGGACAGGTCAAGAACAATAATTGTCCCTAATAAACGGATGAACAACTGGTGCTTTTTGCTCCACTATGGCATACAGTTTTTTCAATAATTTGCGCCTTCACACAGTAAAGGAATGCCATCTTCTTGTAATTGACGAATTGTTGCCTCCCACAATCATTTTAGGCTCCTCTTAAACTTTCACTTCCAATCAAATGTGGACACTGAACGACATGCATGTAAGTGATTACAAAGTTGAGAAATAAAACCACATGGAGCAGAAGGTGCTTTTTTCTCGGTAGGTTGCGACTAGGGGAGAGAGGTGTTGAAGAAGCCACTATATAGGAAAATAAATTTGAGTTTTCGGATAGGAGAGTATCTTGTAAGAATATGATAATCAAAGAAAAGAAAAGAAAAGAAAAGAAGGAAAGAGAAGAAGGAATCATGTTAAAATATTAAAACAAATTATTTCCAAAGAATAGTTACTATCAATGCAAAAGTCCAAGCAACATAGAATAGATTTCCCTGCTGACTTTTGGTTCTCCAGCTTACTTCACAGATGCACCACAGTATGAATATTAAGTAAATGAATTCATGGAAGTTTTTTGCATATCTTTTCACATCGACGTAACCTGAGGTGCTTCGATGATTAATAGCTTGATCTTCTTGGTCATGTTACAAAAAGCCCAATTAAAAGATCGACTTTAAAATATGATCAAAGACAGCCTCCACTCTTTTACAGTTTTCTCTCTCCTCTCTCCTACAAATTTTACCCTCTCAGGCACACAGCAAACAGAACACATGGGTCAGGATGTGCAACCACTCTTTTTTTTGTGCAAAAGATTCTTAAGAGAACCTTTACGATGTTTCTCAATTCTCAACTATAAGAAGATATTCAGGTTATCAATCATATAATCCTCATACGAGAACATTTCATGAAACTGCACATCCATAAAACCAACTCAGATTAAATCTCTCTGAATCATTTATGTAAATAGACAGAGAGAACTACGACACTAATACCTCCGTGTCGAATACATAAAATACACAATGATCAATTTCAAGAGATTTTAAATGGTTCCTGAAAATGTAGTTTCTCTAGATGATAAAAGCTCTAGCAAATGAATAAAATATAGAACGCAATTACTACTAATGGGATTGTTATTGCAAACAATCCATTGTTGAAACTCCTTTGATAAAGTTTTCCAAAGTTACCTCTTTTAAGGAGCGGGGAGGAAGAGAGTCCTGTAATTGCTTCAAAAGGCGTGTATAAGCCTCTGGCAGTACATCAGCACGCGTGGATAGGTACTGTCCAAGTTTCACCCACAAACCTTCTAGATCTACTATTAAATTAAGAGCACGTCTAGCATTGCGTTCATGAGCTTTCTCCCATAGAGAAGCTTTCTTTGACTTGTTCACCCATTTTTCTCTCTGCTGTAAAGCCTTGACGAAAACATCACACAATAGTGTTCATAAGTTCTTCAGTCTGCTTAGCAAAAAGAAATAAGATGATAAAAGCCAGTTGTTGTTCTTTCATCTTTTAACTTTCAGATATGACATTAACATTAGTAAGCTAGCAGCTATGCGACATAAATCATACCTTGTAATCAAAGTAAATGATAAGAGCTACAGCAAAAACTTTCACACGCCTCTTATAGATGTTTCCCCATCCCATTGATTGTAACCTGGTTGAGAAATGTATTTCTATCTAAAAAGTTATAGATCTGCAAGAAGGGAGAGTAAAGAAAGTGTTATTTTGGAAAAAGTATGAGTCCTATCACCCTGCTAAACCAGCATGAACTATGGCAGTTAAAGGATCCAAAAACAGTTATGCAAGATTTTAGTTCAGAAATACTTGCTCAATGGTAAACTAGCAGACAATAAGTTACTCTGATGTCTATCAATGTAATGTCAATAGTGAGAGGTATATCAAAATACAGCAACCCCTCTCCCAACCCAATGTGAAAAAGTAAAAGCAGGAAGAAACAAGTAGCGGATTGGTATGCATACAAGCAAACGAATGATCTACTAAGAATAAGAGCTTAGCTAACACACATTCTTTTTGATAGGTGTTAATACACATACTTAAACCAGATTACTCATACATTTGGTGTAATTTGATAAAGACCAACCCACAGTAAAGGAGTAAATGCAAGGTATAATTAGAGTCAAAGAAATATCTGCACAAAAGTAAATGTTTTCTTACAGATATGAGAACAATCGTCATGCAGGTACTTCCTCTATAGTCTATTCTATTTTGTATGACACTCTTTTCTTATTTAAGTCTTTTCCAAAGACTGGTTTTCTTTATTTATAAACTCCTTAATCTTACCGTTCTCAATTTTCCAAATGCTATTATAGAAACGACATTTGAGGTCACAAGATATTAAGGTTTTTTTTTGGTGTGTAATACATATTTAGCTCATGTCAGAGAAATTTCTTTCTTAGTTTCCATGTCAAGAGAACACATTCGCTCACACGCACAAAACCATATTGTTGAATCTGTAGCCAGTGTTGTTAAAAGCTTGCTTAAGGTGTGCTTAAGACCTAAAGTTCAGTGTTGCACA